>JAQFVV010000037.1:9105890-9599547 GCA_028023455.1 Epiperipatus broadwayi
AAATTATTTAATATTCTACCTACTTTTACTTCCAGAACTTACATATGTATGATATGCTTAATGTCTTAATTTAGAATCATATATATTCTTATACAAATTTATAACATATTTTTATTGCTGATGGTTAAATTTATTTTAAAATTGTTTTGGCTATTAATTTTTTAATTATGATGTTTGATCTTTAAAGTAAACATAATGTCATTGGAAGTTTACTTGTATAATAATTTTATACATTCAATGGTGTAAAGTAAATACTTTCAAGTACTAATAATTTATGGGTTTGTTTTATTTTATTAACATGCAAGCTAAAAAGAGAAGTCTCCCCCCCCCCCAGGAATTTGTCATATTTGTGCCATATTTGTTATAGTCTTGATATATTTGATTTGAATGTTCTCCAGCATTCATCTTTGGTTTGAAATTTTCATCATTTTTAAAAGAAACTAAAGTTTCTGTACCAAAAAAGGACTGTTTGAAGGTAATCTTGGTATTTCTTTTTGAGGATTTTAACGTAATATGCTTTAACTGGAAACTTAGATGTTGGTTGTTTTTTTTTTTTTTAAGTATAGAGAACTTCATTTTAATTATGTTTTATTATTTATTAAAAGAAGTATGGCAAACTCTAAAATAAGGAGTAGAAGAATTGAAAACTATGCGCAAAAACAGTATTCAAATGGCTTTATTGCTCGAGAGTTCAGAAGAAGTTTAATATCAAGAAGTGCCAGCACTGGAATCGATCTTAGAATCAAACAGTCCAGAGTCTGGCATTTTGTTAATGCATCAAATCAAACAGGGTGATTGCAAACTATTGTAAATGAGAATGCAAATAGGTTTTAATTGCAAGCTTGTATTATATATTGGGAATTATTTTATACAGCATGCTAAAAAGCAACTACATTTCTAAATCACTTCTGTACCAGAATACACACACATGGCAAAATCTGTCAAAACTCTGGACTTTAATATTTAGCTTTAATATTAGATAATCTTCATCAAAATATTGTAATGTACCACTTAGGAAATATAATTCGACCATTACCCCACATATATAATGTCAAAAAATAAAGACCTTAAGAATGATCAAAGATTAAGTAGATTAGATTTGATCATTACAATAATTGCCCTGCATGGTTTAGCTATGTGGTAAAGTAACAAACTTGGGAGTTAAAAGTTCCCATTAAAATATAATCATTTTCAGTGCTTGGCATGACCTCACAAGAAACTAGCTACTTGATTGTTTATTATGATCATGCGCCGATTTTAAGAAACTGAATATTAAACATAAAATATCTTGTATGTTTTATTAGTGATAATAAAATAGCAATAAATTGGCAGTTGTAATAGCCCCCTTCTGGGCAAAATCTCCAGCATGTTAAAAAAACAACACCGAAGAATGCTGTTTCCAAACTAGACTATCTGGTCTGTTTAAAGTGTATTCTTTTCTATCGATTCTCTAGCTATGAATGTTTGAATACCCATTTACCAATCAGTGTTAGAATGGTAAGTTGTCTATCAATCATTCACTTGAAAAAATTCTAAACTTGTTTCGCAATTTGTTTCGTTTACTTCCTTATTTTTTTTAACTTCACTCAAGTTTTGAGTTCAAATCACGGGCTACTTGCAGTAAATTGTTATTATTACTGATGATGACATTAACTTTATTATTAAAAAAAACAAAACAAATTATATTGATATACATTATTTAACCAGAATTGATCAATTTGTACACCTGCGTAAATTTATAATTTTTCTCTACTTAACACAAACATTTGTGGAAAAGAATGTGATGTTAATTTTAGAAATGTCTGTTTTATTTTGTTCCACGGGGTTAATTTTTAAATGAATGGAATTCCTCGCACAAAGTAAACTGTGAGTAAAAATAAAAAACTCTGGGATCTGGATAAGATTAACTTAGAAAGAAATACGTTGATGTATGTTTACATTAATTATCTGTTTTTCTGGCTAAATAAATTTGGCAAAAAACAAACTTTTTTCTTTTTTTGCATCATTTATCAAACTGCACTTGAGGGAAATTTGTTAAATTGAATTAGTATTGTTTTGTATATTGTTACAAATGTTTGGTATAATATTTCACTAATGATGTAAAAGGCTTCATTACTTTTAATATAAACTAAACATCTGAGATCATTAAAAGTTTATTATGTGACCACAAACATGAGATGCTAGAAGTTAAGGAAATGACAGTTAATGGCAAATTATGACCGAAGATGATCATCGAAATTTCATATCTTATTACAGACACGTCAACCAATGTACAAGCTTATATCTTAATGTACATGCATATACACATATTAGTGACCCAATCCTAGTGAAAAGGGAACTGGTTCTTTTTCTATAAGCGCTATCTCCGAATTAATATATGTATTGCGAAGTGATATCGTTTTAGCTATTCACCACAAAAGTTTTAAGGCACTACATATGTGTATCATGAACGAATTTGGACATGTTATTAATGTGCCTCATGCCTTTAACTCATAATAGAGCAACTACTAATTATTAAATTTTGTTTTAAATTGGGCAAAGCTGCTAGTGAAACATTTGAAATAGCTCAAACTGTTTTTGGCAGTGAAGTCAGGAGCCAATAGAATATTTTTATCTTTCCGTTAATTGTTTACTCATTTTATGCCTGCTCTTGCTCATTTCATTACCGTACTCTCTTTATATAGTCACATTATTCTATTGATTTTTTTATCTTTTATTTTATTATTCTATTGATTTTTAATTATTTTTATCGACATCTTAATGAATGCATTTAAAAAATTAAATTATATATAATAGGTGTTTGAATTTCACTTGAAAAGGTCTATTTGTTAATGGATGAAACTATGTTTGTGGAAAATTTTTAGTAAACTTATTGTTTTTTTTGTTGGTTAGTATTATAATGTTATATGATTTTTTTATTTTATTCAATAGGTGTTTTATGTTTGTGTGGTATACATTTTTGGTAAATGGTGTTTGCTATTATGGTTTCAGGTGTCCAAATATTTAATTGAAATCATATGTAAGATGAGAGCTATACATCAACTTTCTGAGGCAATTTCATGATGGACAAAATGGTTCATCATTCATTTCTAATATTATATTTTAAATTATGAGAAGCCTTCAAAAGCATATTTCACAACTGTTAAGCAGTTTTATTTTGTCTTTGAATACAGTGTTTATGAACTTCTTTTTAAACATATCAATGAACCACATGCTGAGAAATATGCCAAGTACAAAGATTTAAACAATGAGTAAATAAGGATAATTGTATTAATTGCTCAGGAAATCAAGTGACTTAAATATCAATTTAAATCTGCAGTTTCACTCAAATGATAAAAGATTTTTTAATTTTCCTTTTCTTAGACATCTGTCCAGAATGCTCCCATAACAATCTAAACTGCAATAAATGAATAAAATATTATTGATTATTACTATTTATTTTTTTAAAAATGTTTCTAAAATTTACCTTGAAAGCTAATAGCTAGTGCTTTTTATAGGTTCAAATTTAAAACTTTTGGTAAGTAGTACTTCATAAATCAGTCTATTAAAACAAATTATGTAAATTGTGATAGAGTCAGTGTTTGTGGTTCCAAGCTATGGCTTTGTTACTGAATTCACTGTTGTTTAAACACATACATGGAAGTGTGTACATACTGTATATAAATGTTGAAAATATATAGTACTTCATAAATCAGTCTATTAAAACAAATTATGTAAATTGTGATAGAGTCATTGTTTGTGGTTCCAAGCTATGGCTTGGTTACTGAATTCACTGTTGTTTAAACACATACATGGAAGTGTGTACATACTGTATATAAATGTTGAAAATATATATGACCACCCATGCAGATAGATGTGTTTATATTTTATATGTGCTTATGCATGTTAGCGCATTTTATATATTTTGATTCATAATTAGCCACAAAGTATAAACTGTTTGCTTATTTCAATTAAAAATTAAAAAAATGAATGTATTTTTTAAAAAATAAACTTCTAATTTTTAATTTTTTCTTTTTCTAATTGTAAGGTAACTAATATGGACGATTACTTGTACTTTGTGTAAAATAATGTCTACATATACATTAAAAAATATTAATGCTTAGCTTAGCAATATCTCTTAGTCTTTAGGTAATAATAACAACAAGGTAATTATAAAGTTTACTAACGCTGATGCCTAATAAATTATTAGTAGTTTTTTGGTTGGTAGTCTCTTAATGACATTTTTATTATTTTCAAATTATTTCCACACCAAGGGAACATTATTAAAATATAGTAGGGAATAAAATTCTTAGCTTTGAATGTCTAGGCAATAGGTTACTATGATTGGAATACTTGATTGTAAATACTGTAATAATATTTAATGATATTATTGTTTGAGAGTTTGTAAGAAGTTTAAGCATTGGAAGTGCAAGCACTATAATTAATCTGATGACCTTACACTCCGTAGTCTGACGCTCCCTGCATTAAACTATGCAGAGTACATTTGGTTGTCATCACTAGTAATTTGCCATTCATTAACATAATTATTCATAGCATCTCAAATTTAAACCATTTTAAAATATGTTAAAATAATGAAAAGATACAGATGTCATACTAATATCATAATATCCTGTAGCTAAAGTTTATTTTGATTTTATAAAAAAATTGCCTTTTTTTAATTGTATATTTTTTAAAAACAATAAATGGTTCAATGAAACAGAGATGGAAGGAGACTAATCTTCCTCTAGCGATGGTTCAATGAAATAGAGATGGAAGGAGACTAATCGTCCTCTAGCGAGTGAAGCGTGATTAATATATTTATATTTTTATTTTTATATTTAAAGGTGTGTTTATAGATAGATAAATAATCATGATTAATTGTTCTGGAGGCCATTTGGATATCTCTATTAGAGGATGAGCATATTTATAAATATAATCAAACGCTTCATCATGTGGCAAAGTATATGACACTTAGAGTAGCTGTAATCCAGGAATCTTTTAACTCTTGATTTTGCCACTACCATTGCACAACAGGGGGAAACACAACATAGACTGAACTGCTGTTACTTTGGCAGAAAATCAACCATGAAACTTTTAGGTCCAATCTTATTGCTCCACTGTGCTTGACCAAAACAGAGGCAGAACACACAATATTATGAGAAACATTAATTAAGTTTATTAAAAACTTTAATTTCTTCTATTCATGGTCTTATTTTCCAAAATATATAACTGTTTATTTTTTGTTTTCATTATCAGTGTCAGATATTATTCGATTGTTGTTTGGAACCATAGGTAAATTACCTTTAATCTGAAATCTTTTATTCTGGTGCTTTGCCAAATTTGTAAATTTTTCATATTTCAAGAATAAATCTTTTATCTTTTTAACAGTAAACCAAACTTTGCTAAAATATAAAAAAGCAGGTACTTCACTAAAATTAAGCCTATTAGTTTACATATATTTACTGAATTATTTTTTTTTGTTTTTGTTTAGGTAATAGAAATGTTTCAATAATAAGTATTCTATCTGTAGTTTATTTTCACAAAAATTACTTCCATGTGTTTGGTAAAATTATTTTACCAAGATTGTTTATATATCGGTTGCTAGATGTCTATGTTAATGACTTTGGATTACAAGTATCTCTACCATGTATATGTAGGTGCACACACACGTATACAAGCATGAAAAATATTGTACTTGTTGAATTTTTATAGAATTGGCTTTTATTTTCTTTTAGCCATAGGCAGTTATAAAATTATCTTCTTTTTTTTAAAAAAAAGGTTCTAGTACTTTCTTTTTAAAAAATCGTATTAAAATTTAAAATTATCTAGCAGTCAACCATTTTCTTAAGGCATTTATTGTTCATTAAGATACCTTGTAACTTTTCAATTTGTTTTTAATATCACATTTGCAGTCAAAAAGCACACAAGGTAGATAAGTTTTTATATTTTATCATTTGATGTTTGAAAAAAAAAACAACAACAACCTGATAATGGGGGGGGGGTATAACATCTATTTGAGTTTTTTTTTTTTTTGTAAATTTTAATTTCCATTATTATTCTTGCCGTAAGACTATATCCATTTGATACCTAAAAAATATAATAAAGATGATAAATATAGTTTGTTTTGTTTTTTAAATTAAATTTAGTATTCTTTTTTTAAAAAATATTTTTAACCATTCAATAATTGGTTTATGTGTGTGTTGATATATACACATTTCTCCTGTATTCGTTGCATTTGATTCCAAGTTTTTTCATGGATATTTGAAACCATGGACAAAAGCAAATTAATATACATGTTTGTATACATACATGCACAAAGTATATTTCAAAATGTAAATTGAATAATGCAATCAATAGATAAGAAAGAAAGATACATCATCTACATAAATGACTGAGTCTATAATACAAGAAAACGGCTAATTGAAAGATGATTCATATGCTTAGTGAAGTGAAATTTATAAAGACAACTTTGCTAATTTCTAATTTTTTTCAGTCATGAATTACTGAAACCATTGATGGTGAGTCTGAAGGTGGGTGCTTATATATACTTATAATTAAATTGATTGCTTATTGATAACATCAATCAATTAATTCTGTTTATATTATTCTGCTTTATCCACATAAGCTATGATTAATCAATGGATGATTGTGCTAAATAGATTCTCCAACTACGTTTTAACTATTGATTATTTTCACTAAAGGACAAAGTTTCCATATAACTAACCAACAGAATTCATATTATGCTAGGATATTCAGTTTTCTTCATTTTTTTGTTGCATTGTTTATATTAAATAATTACACTTTTCACAATATTTTTTATTATATTGATGATTTTGATCACTTTCTTTCAGAACTATAGAATACAATTAAATTAATGTTATTACACAAGCAAGAAATAATATAATGCAATTGTATTTTGTAGCTCTGAAGATGACTGTTAGTTTATTGAAACTGTCAGAAAATTTAATAGAAGTGAATTTTTTAAAGATATTTATCAATCTAGTATATCAATTACAAATATTGCATATTTGCAAAAAATATTTGAGCCCCTGATAGATTTTTTCCATAAGTTATTTTTATAAGCTTTTATTATTATTTTTTATTGATATATAGCTACATATATGCACATTTCAATAATATATTGCACAATCTCTATTTTGTTTATACTAAAGAATATGATTATATTTAAATACAAGTATATTGAAATATACTGGAGGCCTTAGATGTAATTAGAAGAGGTTTGAATATAGACTTTCAAGCTTCATTCAACTATTATCCATCTTATGTAACTGATACACATGATCATATAATAAGAAAAAGATAAATGATCTTCAATGTTCATGTTTTGTGCTGAACCAGCACTCATAGTTGATCCAGATCATCTATCTTAATATAAACTGAGCACTGATTATATATGTGTGTGGGAGATGATGATCTGGACCAATTGATGAGTGCTGGTTCAGAATGAAATTTTTATATTGGATATCATTTATCTTTTTCACGTATATGTGGTTATGTGTATCAGTTGATATAAGAAGGATGATAGCTGAAGAGAGTTTGAAAGTCTCTGTTCAAAGCTCTTTTAATTACAATATGATTACAGTAGATGGCACTATAGTAGATTAGAATTTCTTATGAAAGCATTTATGCATACTTTCAAGAATAGTTTAATATATAAGGTAATGGTAAACTATAGACTCGCTGCCTATAAGCTTATATCATTTCTCCATCATTAATGATTTCTCACTGAAACTGTGGTAATGTGCAGGGCTAAAAACATGGTCTTAAGCTATGTTATTAATTTTACTAATCAGTTTAGGGGAATTCCATTGAAGTTAATCACACAGCTTTAAAACTAAATTGCTAGGATAAATTGTGATTAGGATAAATAAGCAATGGCGGTGTATTACTGATAACGATGAGTTTCTATTTTGTAATAATATTCTACTGCTTTTAGCTACTGAAGTTAATGTTTTCGTAATTAATTTTTTTAAGTCTCATATCATCTATTCAGTTTTGAACGTCTTTTGATGTTGTCTAAGGCTTAAATTATATTTTCCTTTCTTATTCATTGTACCTCATAATGTTTTTTTATTATTATTTTGTAGACGTTTTTGATTTTTCTCTTTTCTTGGTTTTTTCTTTTGCATCCTCTGCTGACTCAAAATATGATCGTATTCAGATATTTTATTACAAAAAAAATTGTAATTAGGTATTTAGTTTATTTTGTTGGCTTATGTGATAGAATTTCATAAAAGAGAATCGTGTTGATAATAAAGACGGAATTGTTTATTAATTAATTATTTCAAGACCAAAAAAAACCCAAAACAATTAATAATTAAAATGGATTTTTTTTTTCTGTTTGTCTACAAAATTTTATTATTTGAAAAATTGTTTGTTGTATATATAAATAATTAATATTTGTTCAATTGGTCTCAAAAGATCAAATGTTGTCTGAGGACCAAAGGGATATCTAGGTACTACAGTTTTATTAATCAATCAGATTAATCTTTTTTTTTTTTTATCGTTTGTAAATCAAACCAGAAACCGTTAGCTTTTGAGGATGCTATACTCTCCACTCTGCTGAACCACATAGGATAATTTTCTTCTGTTTTTCTTTTATATATAAACACATATGCTGCTATATAGAATATTTATATTATATTAAGTAATATTCGAATGGTTTATTGCTCTGGAGTTCACAAGAAGTTCGACCTGGAATCATATAAGTGAAGTCGCGACCCATGACCTGAGGGCCCAGAATATGTCACTATCTCTAACTGAATTAAACTACACGGGATTATTTAATATATATATAATGTGTTATTGCAGTATAATTTCTTGATTTTGTTTTTTTTAGTGCAGTAATTTATTTTTGGGTATGTCGTAGATAACAATTGTAGCTAAAATTTCACTATCTCAGAATAATAACTATTGCTAAACTTTTTTATGAATATATATTAAATTATGCTTTTAAAAAACCAGACAAAATCAGTTCATATATGAATAAATAAACTTAATTTTTTTTTTTTTTTAGAAAAAAAGGAGGAAGGATATATTAAGTCAACGAATAAAGAGAGAATACATTTTATCTTGAGGCTTCTTTTTTATTATTAAATTATATTTTTTTCAAATTACTATGAAAATCCTAAGATAATAAAGATTACATTATTCACCTCCATTTTGATGTTTTTGCTTTCCTTGAATTATAATTTAACTATTAATTGAAAGAGAGGAATTGAAATAACGGGTCATTTACCAAGTTTACACTTGGTAACTGTTTTTGTAGCTATGAATGAATTAAAATTTTTATTAAAAAATAAAAGGTAAATTTATTAATCAAAGTAAATGAATTGTAAAACATGAATATAAATGGTTTTGACTTTAAAAAATTTTAAAAACACATATATATCTAAGATCTCGAATTATTATTATTTTTTTTAAAAAAAAGCTAAGTTAAGTCATCATAAACTCTATTAATTATGAGTTCAGTATTAGCGCTTCATTTCTCATGCCTGTAAGTTTGGTTTGAAACGAGCCTGATTATACTAGAACATTATTTCTGCATAGGGATAGGATTTTTTTTCCAGATCCCAACCCTTAGCCAACCAAGCAAACCATCCAATATTAAACGATAAATGAATATCTAGATATTCTTCAAAGTCTCTTTATTAAGTATGGCATCAATGTTAGTGCTCCATTTACTATGTCTATAACCTGGGTTTAAATCCAGACTGATTAACGTTGAACATTTTTTTCTGTAGGGATAAAATTTTTTTTTCAGTTGCCCAACCCATAGCAACCAAACAAACAATCCAATATTGGTTGGTGAATGAATATCTAAATATTCTTATTTAGATATTAAAACAAGGATGGAAAATGCTTAAATTCTCACCAGTCACAAATTGGCTAACTCAATATGTACTTTATTGTGTGTGTGTGTGTGTGTGTTTTTTTATATATATTTTTTTATTAGACATGAGAGTGAGGGGTGAGGAGAGTGCCTTTGTTCTGCATTGGACTATTTTTATCTTACCTAAAACCATTTGAAATCTAGACTTTGTGAGTATTAAAGAAATGAATTTAAATCTTTAATGTAGTGATTATTGTACGTGATAAAACCTGATCAACCCACAAAATAAAGAACAATAATAATGAAGATAATTAAAGAAAAAAAAAGTTATAATGGAAAGAAAATGCTGAGAAAGATAATATTGGTATGGTATAACATTTAGCATGCAAAATAGTATAAACCGTTTGTAGAAGATAAAAGAAATGGAAATTCCAAAAGATATAGGATGATGAGTAAATTTGCGATGATATTAAAGCACTAATAATCTATCAGATAATCAGGAACTTATTATGGGAATGATATTATTTGAAGTATGCCATTCTGTCATCAACTTTAAGATTTTTTTTTTTTTAAATGCATACATTTATGACTCAATTGAAGATCAATCACTTCGGTTAATTAAAGAATAAAATCAAAAAATATATCATATCTTAATATAACTTGGTAAAATTTTTGGATTGTTGGAGTTCAATAGAAATTCAAGATTGGAGAAAAAGACAAATCACAAGATCAGAGAAATGGTTAGAGTAAAAAAAGAAAAGACAGTCATTCAAGACAAGAAATTAAGATGTGTGACCATCTTAGAAGAATGAATAAGAATAAAACTCCAGGTAGAATGATTAATGGGAAGTAAAGGAGAGGAAAAGTAGATGGAAAATAGTGTTGATGAATAGCATGGGAAAGTATGATATTTCAGAGATAGATGTTATTGATAGAGATATAGAGGGGAGATTAGAGGACTGTTTGGCTGAAATGTTACAAAAATGTATATATTTATTAAAAATCAAGGTATTATGTAAATATGTTTGCATGTCTCTGTGTTGAGTTTATTTATGTAAAGTTTCAGTTACTTCCTATTCAATTATAAACAACATATTATCACAAAATGAATCTTATTGTAATATTGGTGCTGATATTTCAAAGGGATCTATAAATAAGTGATCGTATTTATGCCCTTATATATATATGTGTGTGTGTATGTAAACAATTATTTTTTTTTTGTTTTAATTTTTAATGAAAACCAATCTTCTCATTGATATATCAAAGCGGTTGAGTAGAGATCATTGTTTTTTTGTTTTATTTTTTTTACATTTTCTTTAGTTAGTTAATATATACATATACTAATAAATAATCATAACTTTTAAATATCTGTAATTGAAAAGGAAGTAACTACCTTCTCCTATTGAGTTGTGTAATATCAAAAACCGTGAACACTATCTTTAAGTATTATATATACTTAGTTACCATTAATATATGGTGTTTCAGATCATTTAGTCTGTACATAAATTAAAACAATAAATAAAATTCATTCTATAATTTAAAAACCATGGCAAAAACCAAACTTATATGACCACAGAGTTTAAAGGTAGAGTGATATCATTTAGTATTATTCTTTCTTTTCATGGTTTTTGATGTTATATAACTCAAAGGGAGGTAGTTACTTCTGTTCAGATATAGATAAATAGATAGTTATTATCCTTAGCTGGACATTATTGTTGGTTTGTGCAAATATTTACACAGATTTAGCTGACATAGGTGTATAAGTAGTTGAGATAATATATGAACAGCTTTCAAACAATCCACTGCAGAGCAACAACTCCAACAGAGCCCCCTTCTTCTGTAAAGAAACAGAAAATGGGCATTACTCTCTATGCTTGTCAACTATTGATTGTTTTAGATTTGATTGTTTTTCATCAGTTAAGAATATACACCTATTATCAATTCATCTTGTTTGGCTATCTAAATTAGCTATGGATCTTAAATATCTAAGCACCTTTGGAACATCTTCTATTACCTAAAGGAACTTCAAAAACTTGAACAAATTTTGATCTTGGGGTTCATAAGTATGGCAAAGCAAGAACTCTAACTTTTCATGAGATACTTTTCACTAATTTATGAGTGCTGTGCAATATTCATCATAAACTTAGCAATCTGAAAACATATTTACATGATCTGAAATATCATCTGAATGTTGTCTTCTCTATGAGTAGTGTTAAATTCTAAATACTAAATTTTCTCAGTAGATATTTAATGCCAAAAAGCCTGATTTATTATAGCTACCTTATAGAATTTCCAAAAGCCTGGAATCAACTTAGAGTCAATGCTTGTTAAAAGTATCAACAAATCTGTATTTCAGAAATGAAATACACAGCTCTCTGAGAATACTTCCAATTTTAAAATGACACAAGCATTTAGATTAAAATTTACAAACATGTTTGTTAAGAGAGAGGGATAAAAATAAATTTTGATATTCATTTTTTGTAATATTGTTTATCTATATGTGCTGTTTTTTTTTTTTTTTTATTGATATAGTAACATAAATTGTATTAAGGTAGTGGCAAACTATAATTGCCCTTACCTATACTGATCTCCAGATGATGTTTTAGTATCAGTAGCCCATTTCATTTAATTGATCAGATTAGGAATCTGATTCTCTCACCCCCCCCCCCCCACTATTTTCAGTTAAAAAGCATTCCAGCATTCTTTAACTCTGCAACCAATATCTTTACCATTGAGTTAATCTGCTCTCTTTTTTATTAGAAGTCACAAAATCATATTATTTAAATACTTCTGCAAATGTGTATGCATGCATATCCATTAAGGCAGATATTATCGAAGTCTCAAAATTTGATCACTGATGAGTTTAGCAAAGAATAGGCATTGTATTTTCATTTAAAATCTTCGCTGATTTACTGTATGTCTACCAGAAGTTAATTTTTAGTAACATCAATCGTTAAAAATACATATTCAGTGGCAAAACATACATCTACAATTTGGATTGGCTAAATGTAATGTAATAAATTTCCAACTATTAGTTAAAATTGTTATTCCATGTGGGCAGTGGATCATTACAAACTTGCTTCATTTTGCTTTTAAGATAATTATTATGATATTTAAGTTTAATCTCCATGATAGTTATTGCTAAAAATTATAATCTATGCTGCACACACATTTGCACATGTGTGAATAAACTTCAATATTGTTATCAGAACATTAGTTCTGTCTTGATTTGCTAAACTTATAAACACACATGATTGTCTTGTATAATATAGTGTAGCCATAATGTGTTTGCAGTTTTATTGATTACAGTTTATGAATTAAACATTTGTTTTATAATGAACATAATAA
Organism: Epiperipatus broadwayi; assembly: GCA_028023455.1. Lineage (NCBI taxonomy): Eukaryota > Metazoa > Onychophora > Udeonychophora > Euonychophora > Peripatidae > Epiperipatus > Epiperipatus broadwayi. The sequence continues at coordinate 9,119,071 of JAQFVV010000037.1, forward strand.
CACCCTCCCTCCAAGTATATATATATCTATCTGTGCATTTGTGTATATACTGTTATACTCAACCCTTCAAATAAATTATCTTAGGGTCTTATGATTACTATCCACTTTGATATTTAACATTTTATTTTAAATCAATATCATGATTAATAATAAGGCAAAGTGCTGTAATAATTTTTTTATATATATAATTAGGGGGGTGGGTGAAGAAAGTTTGCTAAAAATAGTTTTCATTATTTAGATGAAAGTGTGACTAACATTATGCAGCCAGTAAAGTAGTCATAAATAAATTTCATACAAGTCTTAGGCAAGCTTTAGAAATGACATTTGATGTTAAGATAATAAGAAAAATAAAGAAGTGAAACTATTAATTTCAATAATTTTTTGAATGATAAATTAGTATTTACAATATGTAAATATATATCTTATTTTGTTGTATTTGCCGTATTATTTGAAATAATTTTTTTTTTTTTTATTTGATATAGAATCATAAATGAAACTTAATCTTCAAATAGTGTGGTTTTTTTTTAAACCATAAAATAATTATGGTTCACATTTTTCAAACTTTTATAGTTATACATGATATTTATACATGTGTGTTCGAGGGGGCACTCATCTTGAGAACAGAGATTGATCACAAAACATCAGTCCTATCAAACAACACCCTGCTAAGAAACAATGTGATTGAATACCAAATAATTAAAGAAATATCCACTATATAATACACATATCATCTACTTTCAAGAATGACATTTATCAAGCCAACCTTTATAAAGAATAATACTACATTGACCAAAATAAGGCTGCAATGTCAAAGGAAATCACAACAAACATACAGCAGATGCCCGAAGCCAGGTTCATGAACCAATCCTCTGTCCAGGGTGAAATATTCACCCAAATATGAGTGCTCTAATAGTAAAGAAGACAGAATTTTACACTTACACACTCAACAATTAACAATTGAGATGAGATCCAGCTTTATCACTGCAGTCCAACTAGCGGTGCATTATGATCATCCTAGGATACTATTTGTCATCTAAGCTCAATGGAGCTACAAAACCCATAAAAGTTTCCACACTTGAGGCATTACTAATATGACCCAGCACAGGATAGCTTCAACTTAAACAGATAAATGCCAAAACATACTGGAGCCCACCAGCATACACACACATCACCTTCAAGAAACTGGACTCCAAGATCTGAAACCAGAACAAAAGCCAGTCTAGAAGATACAGACAAAAGCATTGGCACTTGAAGATGGCACCACACTAAAAAGGGTTAAATCTTATTCCCATGAAAACACACACAAATGTGTTTATCAAGAGCTTCACACATTCAAACTACCCAGCAATAAATTGCATATTCTCATGCAACTTGCACTCATGTAGTTCACCACTTCAGAAGTTAACCTGAGATGGAGAACAAAACATTCACATGAAAATAAGAAACAACATTTTAAAAATTATTTAAGGTTATTTTGAATAATTTTCTGAGGGTGTGAATATATGCTTGGCAGAATGCCAGTTATTCACATGATCATTATCTATCAATCAGGAACTAAGTTTATTTGAAGTCCTATGCAGTTTGGTTCAATTGCAAAATGATAGACTTGAATGTGTAATTTCTCTTACTCAAATATCACATATAGCTTCAAATCCATCACCAAGCATCTAATTATTTTGTATTATTGCATTAGCTTGTATTTGCTTAAAAATGTTCACAATGATCTAAATTAATTATAGCATTGAGTCTTTTAAACTCTTTAGTTTGACAAATATGTGATAAAATAAGAGTACTTCTCTATTCTGACATCATCTATAGTAAGCTTGATTAATCAGTTATTTATGCTAAAAGCCTGAAATTCAAAACGACTTAAGATTTTGAGCTCAACTTAATTAATATTGGGCGAGTGGAGTATTTTTATTTATATACACACAAACATTTGTTTAATCTCTCTGCATGTTTTGACTTTGATTAGCTCTGTTTTATGAAGTTTAAATTCTCTGTTAAAAGTTTTAATATTTGTACAAGTTCTGTTAAACTTTCATGTTTAGGAACCAAATTACATGTTTTGTTATTTGACTCTACTATTTTCACCCTAAGAAAATTATTTCGATGTTTGAACTAAAAAACAGTTACAATTATCTGGTTTAGTAATTAAATTGTATTTTAGAGAATTCATTTTATTTATTTAATTGATCAGTCTTTTTTCACTCTGGTGACCTGAATTGAAGATTTCACAATTCTTTTCGAAGCTAGAAAGGACAGTTTTTAATGGTCAGTGTTAGTTTGTAATATATATGAGTCAGTTCTTCACGGAATCTAACATATTGATTGAATGTATATGCACATGTACGCATAAATTTTGTTTTTAGTGCGTTTACATTTTGATATTATGAGTACGTATATATTGGTTTTCTTTTGTGTGTGTGTGTATATATATATATTAAAGCAAACGAATGAATATCAAGAATCCACATTTATTTTTTACCCTTTTTTTTTTGTTTGTTTACTTGTTTGTTTACTAGGTCATCAATATAGGGAACAGATTTCTATAGGATTAAACAGTATCATTTTCTGTTTAAGAATAGCCAAATATTAATTTATTGACTAATTAGCTCTTTGACCGCGAGAAGTCTCTGTCATAAAATCTCTAACTGATTTTTTTTTAGATACATTTTTGGCCTCATTTTGGACATGAATCTCATATCATTAACATAGCAAGCTTATGCAATGGCTTTTAATATTACAAGATTTATCTCAGCGATTCAATTTTTTTATATTTTGGTTACCATGAATTTTCATCTATCAAGGCATTATTTATTAGAGTAATAATTAATTTGGATTATAGATATATATGTATTGATTTGTAATGTGTTAGCTTCAAAAATATGGGAATTTTTTTAGGAATATATGACAAGGCATTATTTATTAGAGTAATAATTAATTTGGATTATAGAGATATATATATATGTATTGATTTGTAATGTGTTAGCTTCAAAAATATGGGAATTTTTTTAGGAATATATGAATCACAAAGTTATAGACCGTAAGCCTCTTTTTATTGTTCCAGTTTTTAAATGGAAAGAGAATAGGAAAACTACAGTAATTATCAGAGAATATTATAGTTGCAAAAATACTTTCAATGATTTTATTGAATAGATTGTTTCCAATCATAAAAGAAAGGGCGACCAGAGATTCGGGGTGGTTTTAAAGAATCAATAAGTATTATATGCATGTTTTTTGTTATTGCCAAGCAAATTGCAAGAAAAGTATCAGGAACAAAGGAGTGATTTATATAATGGATTTTGTTGATTGGGTCAAAACATATTCATTCAAACAAATTTATGGCACCTTCTGAAATTAGTTGGGTGACTTTCAGAGTTTGTACTTATTCTGCAGCTTCTATAAAATGGAATGAAAAGAAATATTATTATTACAGATGGAAAATATGAGTGGGAAAAAAGGTATTAAGTAAAGATATGTATTACTTCCAATTTTGGTGCATATGATATTGGTCTTTGGAATAGATAACAAAACAGGTTTGACAATGGAGTATCACCCAATTAAATCCAGAATAAAAACTTCCATCGTTTTTGGATTCTGGATTTACAGCATGCTGATGGCTATTCTATTCGTGCTAATTTAAAAGTTGGTATATAGAGTGTACTTAATGTTTTGACTGCAATATACAAAGACTCTGCTTTAATAATTGATATTCCAAAAAAAAAAAAAACATTTTTTTATCAGCTGATATTAGAACGAAAATTCTTAGCAAGTTTTAGCTTGGGTAGTTATCAATTTGAGAATGGTAGACAATTTAAATAACTTGTTAGCTTTTTAAGTGGAAAGTTGGAATTAAATATTAAGGCCTCAATCTGCTGCTGCTACTTTTACCAACTTAATAAAAAGATTATTTTATCACAGTGAAATTAAATTAACTGCATATAAAGCTATTATTTTTACCCAATTTATTGCACTGGAGTAAGACTTGTATATTTGGATCTTCTATTAACACAGCATGAAAGCTTTAGGAAGATTTTTTTTTTTAAAGATGCTCCATAAAATTCTAAAAGTGTAATAATGTGATCATAAGACCTATTAATATGTTCTACTTATTAGATATGTTACTATAGAGTCCACTATCATAAAATCACATAATTATAAAATGAATGATTAATGCAAAAATTTCCTAAAAGGGGGTTTTATGGTGAACTTGAGCATGGTTTTTGTGATTGGAGGAACAGATCTTAGGATCATCTCAAAGACATTTTTAGGCTGAAGATAGAATATATTGTAGAGCTAAAAGTAGACATGACATTGAAGTCTTTTACAAAAAAAGGTTTGCAGTAGAGAAAATTAAAAGACAGCATAGCAAATTACCATCAGAGCAATAGATCAGCATGTACCATGTCTTCTATTATATGGACGTATTTGTGTTTCACATTTTGGTTTTATAGGCATCATATTCTTTTCTAGGGTATTATTTTACCTTTTACCCCCCCCCTTCCCCTAATGAAAAACAGCTGTTCCTATTTACTTGTGATTGCTGTTGATGATGATGATTGATTTTGTTAAATGTGTTTGAAGTAAGTTTTTAGTTTGATTTTTAACTATATACATATGTTATGAATCTGATATATCTTACCAGTTTAGAAATCATACCAACTGACTCAGTGAGTAATTACCAAATAAGTTTTCTTTTTTTAGTTAATATTGTACTAATATAATATTAATATGTAAAAATTATCCTGATAAAAGAAATAGTATTTATATATTACTGAAAGATTAATTAATATAGAGGTATTTGCTCATTTTTTATTTAACAACCTGAATCATATTTTTGATTTCTATGAGATTTAGATATTTCGGATTATTTCATTAAAATATCTAATGATATCAGGGAATTGTGTTCGATATTAAATTTATACTATCTTCATTGCAAAAATTATTATATAAACATGGGTTTTATTATAATGATAGGATAGTGGATTCACAAACTATAATTGGATCAAAGTCACCATGTCACTTTTGGTATTCAAACATTACACGACTTCCTGAATAATTAACTATTCACTTCTATAATATAATTTGTTGTCCACATTTTTGGAGAACATTATTTGTGCCTTTTTTTTTTGGCAATTAATTACAATAGGCAGTTTATGTGTGAGATTTTTTAAGATCGTTTGCCTTTAGAAGAAACATTTTTTTCATTTATACTTAGCATCTTAAAAATCTTCCAGTATGAAATTCTGTTTCTATAAAAGAATACAGGTGTATAATGTATTTATGATAGTCTGACTTTGAAATAGGTTTCATGTTAATGGATTTAGTAATTAAGATTCAAGTTTTTTTGTCTTAATATATAAATAGGAGCTTGCTAGCTAGTAGTGTACAAGTAAATATAAGCTTTTTTCTTTATTTGTTCTGAATGATTCAGCCACATAGTCAATTTAATGATTTGATGAATTTGATGATGCTATTAGGCATGTTGCATGACCATTTCAGTCATCTGATTTTATTAAATTAGTGTGCTATTTTTGAATTAGTGTTAAGACATCAATATCTTTCAAGAATATTTCTCAGATCTTTTAAGCTTTTCTTCACTTGGGTACTCAAACGTCATATGATTTCTCCAGTAAACAGACTTTAAATTATTTATACTATTCTTTTATATATTTTATTCAGTGTAGGGTTCCATTCAATACTTCTTAGTATGTATAGTGGTTCTTTGCCTCTGATTCCCAACCTTGAGTGTAAATCAGTATGTTTGGGGATATATTGGCAGAAAAAGGCGACATTTTTCATTAAAATGAATTAGCATAATATAATTTAATTTGTACCTGCATTCCATCTTTTGTGTTTTGAAAATAAATATATTTATACTTTGTTGATTTTATTATTTCTCTGTTTTTAGAAGCCGATTATTGATTTATTTACTTAGAGTTATAATATATAAATTTCAAATAGCAGCAATTATAGTAATTACAAACATTCTGTTAACATGAAGGGAATGAGCTGCCCTGGGTCTACAACAAGTGAACAACGTTGTAAGTTACTGACTGTCCTATACTAGTTGTGGGTTCCCCTTATTTTGTATCATCTTTGTATATATTGAACTGGTAACATGCATTACTATATTAAAATTCTAAAAAAAAAAAATACTATTATTGATTGTGGTTTTAGTCACTTGGGTAATTCATCTCACTAATAATTAAATAAGTAAAATATAATATTGAAACAAAGAAGATTAAAGCTGTAAATGATTGCTGAATTAACTTGGGTAAATTGAAATTCTCTAAAGGCTTCTTAAAAAAAGTTCTTTACAGGAGTTTGTGTCATTTTTCCGTAGTAAGCAATCTTTTTTTTTTAGTTGCTCTTGTGTCATGTGGGAAATTAAAACTTAAGAGTTTGTATACGAAGGAAAAAAAGATTAAAAAAAAGAAAATTGGACTGTAAGATGAAAATATATCTTTATGTATGAAAACTGGGGATGATATCTTTATGTATAAAAACTGGGGGTGATTAAATATTGAATAAACTATCTGAAAGAAAAAGATTTTAACATCTAGTTAGCATATCTAATTTGCAATGGATAAGACTGTTTCATAAATTTTTATTGAGTTTACATTTTGCAAATTTTTTTGTCATTTAATCAATAAAAAATAAATAAAGGATATTTTATGAAAAAAGACGACACTATAGGTGCAGAAAATCCCAATTATATATTGCCACGAACTACTTGGTTCAAATCCAAAAACTTGAAATGGGTTAGCATTTTTCTATTGCATTAGCAGCACAAAGTCTACCTACCTAATTATTCACTGATGGTTAATAAATAAATATCTCTCTATTCTTAGCTAGAAGACAAAGTAAGAACGGAAGATCCTCACCATGACATATTTGGTGAGTCACCGAGATTTTTTTTTTATAGAAGCCTTTGTCTTATAGAGAACTATTTGATTGTTGCTTTGCCTGCATATTTTAATTACTGTCCAAAAACAGATTCTGCATATTTTTTCCTTCTCCTTTGTTCTTTTCAAATCATTAGTTGGCATCAATTTAATTACATACAGGTTGGCCAGTAAAAAAAAAAAAACAAAACAAAACTAAAAATGTCTATGTATTGACATTTTTATGGAGTTCATAAGAAAATCCATTGGCAGCAAAGAAAAAAAAAAGAATAATAATGATGAACAAATTTGTCATTTTTTTTATTTGACAAACAAATGATAGATGTTATATGCCAAGAAAGTGCATAATATTTGGGGAAATGTTATAGAAAAGAAAAGGACAGGTTTGATTTGCAATGAGGTGAATGGTCATTATGATAATCCTTGACACTATTAATAATTTTTTTTAAAATACCATTTTTATGTTCACTAGAGTCAATTTCAACATGATGTTAATCAGCTAACAATTTGGCGTTTTGATCCACCTGGTGAAAGTTTTTGAAAATGTTCAACCTTCACTACTGGTATAAAATCTTTATTTTATACCAAAATTCAATAAGTTGCACTTGATTTGTTTTTAATTTAATTTTATAAATGAATAATCTAAAAAGTATCACATTTCATATTTTTAAATATTTAAAAACTGCATTGTAAATCAAACAATTGCACATTGTTAACCAAGATGAGTTGTAAACACTTTCATAAAATGAACAAGATGTTTATTTTTTTTAATGTGAACAAACAAAAGCAGATTTATTATAGAGCTACAAGTTCTGCTTTAAAAGCTAATATTTAATATTTTATAATAATTACAATATTGGAAAGAGTTTAACACCACATGGATTCTGACTGATAGTAACATAATAGATGTTATCTTTCATTATATTATGGTGAAGTTTATTAACTTTAATTTCTAAAAATAAAAGATAAATGATTAAATTGAAAGCATTCTTGTGTATTTCTTAACAATCAACCAATTAGTGTGTAAAAATAATCAAAAATATTTTATAAACAAGCAACAAAACATACTTTATTTATATAAAAATAATTTGTGAAAAGCTGACCAAAAATAAATAAATACCCAGAATGTGTTTTCTTTTGTATCAACAATGTGACATCTCTCAGATTTAAGCAGTCTGTCTATAACATACTAGCCTCTTCAGGTGTTTTCTCTATAACATAATGACCTCTTCAGATGTTTTTTCTATAACATACTGACATCTAAATGTTTTTGTAGAACATACTGATCTCTTCAGATGTTTTTTCTATACCATACTGACCTCATCAGAGTTTATTTCTATAACATACTGACCTTTTCAGTTGTTTTTTCTATAACATATTGATGTCTTCAGATGTTTTTTTTTATAACATACTGACATCTTCAGGTATTTTTTCTATAATATACTTACCTCTTCAGATGTTTTTTCAAATAAAACTTTAATAAAAGCATTAAAAAATATTTTTAAAACACCAAAGGTCATAATCGATGATAACATTAATCCAGCATTTTAATAGCCACAATGATGACACTCTTTTGAAATAAACAAGGGACATTTCTTAATGACTGGGAAAGTAAATTAGTTTGTTAGTAACCATTCATATAATATAATATTAAATCATGTATGCTTTTTATTACTGTTTTACAATGCTTTAATTACAACCCTCTGACAGTTTTGATTGCCCCAGTAATCTTGAAAAAGATTTGAAACTATCATAGAGAGTTGTAATTAAAGCATTGTAAAACAGTAATAAAGAGCATAGATGACTTAATATTATATTTTGTTATTGTTTTTATGAAAATGCCATCTTCTGGAGAAGTCTGACAGTCATTTTGAAAATTGGCTATATATTTCGTCCAAATCTTTATCTCATCTATTTGAGTATCAAGAGTATTAGTCACTATGTGTACAATCACTGTCACAGTTTTCTTTTTTTGGATCCCAACCTCCTCCAATTAAAAATGGCCCTGATGTCCATTTTCTGCATTGTTGTGGGCTGGCTTTCTGAAAAATAAATTATAAGCCTCTTTTTAATTTAAAAACATTTCCAAGTCTTTCTAATTTTAAATTTGAATTCAAGTTGTGATTATGGCTAGAATATGTGGCTATCATTGCTATTATGAATTCTTTTTGAATATGTGAATCCACTCAGATATATAATTTGTTGTAGTCATATTTTAAAGAAATTAGAAACCTCATTACATCAATTTACTCATACATCATCACTCTGTGTCATATATATATATTCTAATATTTTTTCAGATAAATGAATTCATACTATTATTTCCAAGAACTTCCGTGTGATAAAAATATAATAGTTAACCTATCTGTTATCAAAACTTTTTCTTACAAATATATTTTTCTATTAAATAAATTTTTTTAAAATATGTTTAACTTAATTTGGCTGACGTTTGTCTTTGTGCTTTTATTTCTCAATTGTCTAAACAATATTTAAGATATCTTGTTTCTCTCTGAGTCTAGTCGGCGCAAACAATCATCATCATCTGTTCTGATCACAGTAAATAAATTTTCTCAGATACGTAGTGATCTGGTGGCACCCTTTGTGATCAGAATAGATTGAGTGTCCGGTACAATATATTGATGTAGTCTATATCAGGTCTTCACTGTTATAGCAAGCAACTAATTAAAAAAGAAAGTTATAAAAAGTGTTACTCTAAATACTAACTCATCATCAATATTTCAACCAAGGGCTGACTTTCTTCAGAAACTAAGCCGAAGAGGCAGAAAGAATCTTATTGTTTCCATTTAGCTCTGAAGAAAGATAGTCACTGAGTGAAATATCAACAATGCTCTACTCTTTATATATATTTGAATATACTAGCAAGATTGTTTTTTTTTTTTTGGTATTTATTTGATCATAAGGTTAAAGTGATGTTCAAATCAGTGTCAATTGTATATATCAGTTTTTGTTTAAAACTTTTTTTAAAAAAATATCCTGTATAGTTTGTCAGTGCTAGAATGGCTAAAGGTTTCTGAAAATAAATAAATAAAATTCAGGTTTGGTGAAGATCACAATTTATCACGAAACCTCTCAGAATATGGACAAAAAGTAGTTTAGCATTTACGGTTTTCATCTACAAATTATAAGCACATTCCAAACTGGCGAGTAAAACATACTATGAACTCTGTGGCACAGTTTCCGAATCTGTTAATAGCTTTAGATATTTAACCGATATCATTAATAGTTATCTCTATCTATAATTTAGCCATATTAAGTGTAGATAAAGAATTATATAACAATTTAGATTTAGAAAATATCATGAAAGATTTTTCTGTGATGAAGCCCAGAACATTTCTGTAAGAAACGAATAAAAATGTTTGTTTTTTTACTATTTATGTCTTTTCTTTGTTTTAATATACATTCCTTTAATAATATTTACCAAGGCTGTAAACCTCCTGCATTTTCACGCGCATATTTTTGAGGTTTACAGCCTTAGTAAATATTACTTACTAATCAATATGCGTTTAAATAAATTTATAATTCCTTTAATGTGCAATGAGCTAATTTAAATATAATTTGAATATTGCCATTTAAATCTACCCTGCCCTATTTGTTATTTACGGCTATGAATATGAGGCTAAACGCTTCGAAAGCGCTCAGCTGTCAAGTATTTATCGATTCATATAAGTATTTATTATAACTTTCTCTTTTCAGCGCCTCAACACGCTTGTAATTTTGTTATAAAGTAGAAATTGTAAAAGCATTAGAAAGAGACCACATGTGAGATGGATGGATGAAATAAGGAAGTGTGCGGGGATGGTGTGGAGATGAGAAGCTAGAGATCGGAGAAGATGGATTGAACTTGGAGAGATCTTCATCCTGCAGTGGATTGATAATGGTTGAAAATGATGATGATAGTGATAAAGTAACCCTATCCTATTATTGAACTTCGGGATCTTTTAATTTTTAATGACCAAGGAGGGTATACAAATTTTTCCACCAGGCAGGCAAACCCATGGAACGGCCTTAGTGCTAAATTATTTCAACGGTAAACATATATTTATTTATTTACTTTTTTTGATTGGGGGTTTTTATTGCCTTTTAAAATATATATTATTTAATTTGTAAAAAATAAAATGTTTGGTATTTTTCCAGCAAAGATAAAATATGCCCCCCCCCTTCCGTATTAATGTTGTATTTACTGTAATTGATTTCTTTTTTTTTATTGTTGTTGTTGTTTAACCCTGTGAATGCCAATTAGAATGAACAAAAAGATCTTCAAAGTTCATTTAAATTCAACGGTAATTGTCTAATTGCTGATTCGATTCTTTCTTAGCAGTTACATTGAATTTCATTTTGCAACTATATATTGTTTTCTTTTTCTTTTTTTGCGCATTATTAGACTCATCAGCGTTAACCTGAATATGAAACCATCTAATATATAAATATCGACAGAACATGGGTTGATCCATCTAATGAAAAATTTATTACCATTTGCTAATAAGTTGTAAAATTTCAAAATCAGCAATTTATTGTATTTTTTTTTTTTTTTTTAAAAAAAAACGTTAACCCTATCTTTGACACTCCCTTTTTAAAAAAAGGATTGGTGAAATATTTGTCATTTTTAGTAGCTTTACTTTAAAAAAGAATTTATATTTTCTATGCCCTGGTTTTTTTTACAATCATGAAGATTTAAAGATAAATGAAGAGATCAATATATTAATACATTTTTATCTGCCAGATTTGATTTATAGGAATAAATCATAGTTTACGACATTTTGTAATCAAAGTGACATTCTGTCAATTTATGTATTGAAATGATGGAGGAATAAATTGAGTGATTCTTTTTTTTTTTTTTGAATTAGAGGAGAGTGAGAGCTATTAATCCATGCGGTGGGAAATATATTCATACACACACATTCACAAAAGTAGAGCACAGATTTTGAAAAACATGTGAATTCTAAAATGTAGGTCGTCGTTTAAAAAAAAAAAAAGTTGTATGTATAATACCATATTTAAAAGAAAACAACTGCCCAGAGAAGTTAAAAATTGATGGTGTCATGATTAATACTCATTATTGGAATCGTTTGTATAGGCGGCGCTATTGGTAACATAAATATGATTAGAAATTGAATAGATGCACAAGTTATATATTTTAGAGTAAAATTTTCTGCTCAATATTAATCAGATGAGAATTAGTCCAAAGGCCTTTAGATCTTGGGATTATCTCTACTTCTGCAGAAATAGCGTAAGAGCAATAATTGTTCCCTCAGAAAAATGAATTTATGCATGCAGTGTAAATGCATAGATATTACATACACCCTATATATGTATATGATATGTGTTCTATTGGTTTTTAGAAATTTGATATTTTGATATTTACTTCCAATGCGTAAGCTTGTGGTTAAGACCTATAGAGGTCCCTACCTTCACATTTTCAACCGCACATGCTTTAGGTTTATTGCCTTAGTAAATATCACAAGAGTATATGAAGTTAAAGTATTAGCCATATTTAATGAGATTTTGCTTGTCATAATTAATATATTATTTATCAGATTTATTTTTTGAACCCAGACTTTTGAGTTTGGGTTCAAATTCACTCTAATTACATCTAGCCTCTGTATATATATTATACTTGTATTTAAACATTACAGATTTAGCCTGTATTCTGCCTATCCCTCTTCCATGTTCCTACATATGAGGAGTCAGAATGATTTATGGTCATCATGGATATGGCAAACAAGAGCTTTGAACATGCCATCATCAGATTTTCAATGATATGGATGGCTGAAAAGTTGAAGAGTTGAGACGATTGAAGCCTGATCATAAAAGTTTGAAGATTTGCTATCTTAATATAAATTGGGCACTGATATTATATATGCAGAAGATCTGACCAACTGTTGAATGGTATAGTTCAGCACAAAATATGAATATTGGAGATCAATAATCATTTTCATATGTGTGTGGTTATGTAAATAAGTTGTATGAGATGGAATGAATGACTGAAGAGAGCTTGAAAGTCTGGATTCAAATCCTCTTTAGTTATTTGTTATTAAAACTGAAAATTCCAAACCTATCTTTCTATTACAAAAACCAAAATGTTACATTAAAATTTTAATGTTTGTAATGTGTTCCACAGTTGAATAAATTTGGGAAACACTAGTGTAGACAATCATTTCACATAATTCATAAAGTATTTTTTCTCTAGCTTGCAATATTTATCCACCTTCTAATCCCAGTCTAAGCAACAACAAAATTAATGGACATTTGCTACTCAATGCTCCTGGAATTAGAAGACAGTATACTATACTTCAGTTAAAAATTGGATTAATTTTCTCTTTGCAAAATAAACATGATAATAGAGGGCAGTACATGATATGAGTGCTAAGAGAATTCATCATTTCAAATAATTAATTACATATAAATATATCTGCTGTTGTATTTACCTCAGTAATTGTGTACCTTGCTATAAATCAAGAGTTTTCAGTTCAATTTCCATCTAAGAAAAAAAGTCATAATTTAATAAATTTAGAAGGTAATTACTATGCTGTAATGACCCAGAGAGCTAATCTAGTAATATATAGCCTAGCTTTTATTAGGATTTCATCAGTAATGATTCTAACCAGACACTCAATTGAAGAAAAAGTTTACTTCTAGGCTATGTATATTTGTGTTTTCATATTCTTGTTGTCATTTAATTTAATGATGGAATTGATGGATTGAGCAATTTTTGGCTAAGGAAAGTTTAAAAATCTCAGTTTTTGTCATCTGAATATTATTGATATAATATTTGTCAAAATGGAAACAACTTAGCAAATACTAAGGTAACAATTGAACTATTAAAAAGTTATTCCCATAATAATGCCAATTTGAGTATGAAATTTGAGAATCTTAAATTTCTTGAACTTTAGATTATACATAGTAGATCATTGGTAGATACAAGTTCCCTCATTCAAATCTCATTAAATTAATTTTTATATCTGTTTAGGGATGATTTCTTCTTAGGAGAAAATATTTTAATTTTTTAGCTATGTTTATAACAGTACACTTTTTATAAACGAAACCAAAATAATTATTTAAACATTTTTAAAACTTACTGATTACACATTGGTATAAGTTTATGATTTATGCAGTAATATAATGATCAGAGAGGTTTACCTTAGTCGTCAATATTTATTGCCATTTAATTCCAAGTCTTTCCATAGATATTTAAAATTGTAGATTTCAATGAACTCTATATAATGTTTTTAACACAGACACACTTATAAAATAATTTAATTTTAAAATGTATACATACATAGACATCAACAGAAATAATTAAAAAAAATAGAGTAATTTACATATGAAAGACATAATATAGCAATAATTCTAGAGAACAGGAGAAGCAACAATCATATAATGCAAGATGAAGAAATGGCTGTTTAAAAAATAATCTAATCACTACACCATGAGATTTGTTATTGACATAACAGATCAGCCAATGAAAGGAGAATGTATGGTGTTTACGTGAAGTGCATGAATTTCAATTTTTTTTATTTAATACATTTTCACATCATCTACAATTGAGCTCAATCCATAGATCCAAAATGATTGCTATATATTAAAGAGGATAAATTATAAAGCAGTTTTAGTTTGTGACTTGTGTAATGATTCTGATGTTGGGAAAAGAGACCAAACTTATAATTTTTGACATTTTAAGTTAGGTTGAAAATACTTCTATATTAATTTAAACACACCAATTTATGAATATATATGTGAAACATATTTTCATAGATTTATGATAGTCTTAATGATAATCCTGCATAATAGGATAGTGGTGGCTATGATTATTAAAGAAACAAAGACACCAAAATGTATGGGTACTGAACTGAGTTTAGACCTATATGACTATATAAGCTAATGAGCTTGGATTAAAAATATTGTTTTTAATTTTATTCTCATAGTTTTGTAGTTAAATAGAAATAAAAGTTGGCTGCTGGAGGATTGCATTAGATCATAAGATCTTGGTGCAGTCCTCTCAGATCCAAGGCTCCACACTAACGAAAGCCACTAGCTAGAAACTAGTCTGGGAATATTGGCTGAGTAGGCACTAGATAGGGATTGTATGCACAGGCCTTTGGCATCCATTGATTACTCTGGCTTGCACTGAGTGGCACTACTGTATGGATAGTTTTGCCTCTTAATCCTCTCAACTAAATGAATCTTCAGCTATTACTAATTGAAGAATAAGTTCCCTAAGTTAATTTAGGTTAATCATAGGAGGTAATGCAGTTTTCACTATTGGCAGCATAGTTATCACACATATTCCTGCAAACTCGAGTCCATAGTTTTAGCTTGACCTGTTTATTTATCACCAACTTAGTTAGTTTTAGAGGCATTCAAGCACCAAAGTGGCAAACATAGCACAATATAATAAATAGTGAATTTAAGAAAAATTTCATTAGGAATCAATTCAGATTATTGTTTGGTCTGGAATGATTATAAATAGTAAAATAGATAACATTTCACCCCCATGTCACAGTTACACTAAAATAGAAACTCTTAATACTAATATAAATAATATACTTTTTTAATATACTTTGCCCAATGCAAATATAGTATTTTTATTATTTCACACTGTTTCGACTGCCATCTGTCTTCTTCAGAGCTATAACATACACAAAATACATAACAAACTACATCTACAAAACAAAAATTTTATACTTATAAATAACTCCAAAAAGTAAAGTAAATATTTTAATTCAAATCTGAAACAATCTTAATTAAGGAATGCCATGAGACCGATGGAAATAATTAGGCAGTAGATATACTAAACCACATGATAATACTTGATTGTTTGTCATTTTATTTCCTTCTATTAACACAATTTATTTTAGCATCTCAATAAACTTTTCTTTATTAAGCTTTTTGCATTGTTAAGATGACATTTAAAAGTGTAAGAATAGTGTCATTAGAGATAAATAAATGCATCCAGCTGAGAAACTGGGAGATTGAGAATATTTATTATTCACTTATTTAATTAATGTGCAATTTTAAATTTGCATCTTTTTGTCTAATTCTTTGTTTTTATAACCAGAACATCAAATCAATAATAAATAATTAATAAGTTAAGATCTTTCGTTTAAAGTTTTTATTTTTTTAATTTTGTTGTTTGAGATAATTTATAACTGTGAGATGAAAGTTAATTATTGTTACTTAATGTATTGAAAGCAAGGGAAAATTAATTTTCTAACGTAATCGGAAATTTTTTTTTTGAATGATGTAGTCTTTTCAATATATTTTTTTTCCTGCATTAGAATGTGAGATTTAAATGGTGAGAAATTTCTGTAATTTACTTATTTAATAACAAGCTGAATATATTTGATTAGTTTCTCATTAAATTTATAAACGATTGTTATTTTAATAATATGCATATAAATGAGCTTTAATCATTTTAAATATATATATCTTTATCTGTGAACACCTCAAGAGATTGGAAAAATCCTACTAAACGACTATTGTGAGATGGATGGATGAGATTAGGCAGTTTAAGAGCATGGTAGAATGAATGGTTAAAATTAAGTGTTTTCTGGAATAACTAAAGAAATTTTCTTCCTATAGAAGATTGATAATGGTTTAAAATGATGATCTATATAAAGAATTTTGCTAAAATACAAGTTTGTTATATCTTGAAA
Organism: Epiperipatus broadwayi; assembly: GCA_028023455.1. Lineage (NCBI taxonomy): Eukaryota > Metazoa > Onychophora > Udeonychophora > Euonychophora > Peripatidae > Epiperipatus > Epiperipatus broadwayi. The sequence goes on from JAQFVV010000037.1 coordinate 9,135,656, forward strand.
ATATCTATTCAAGTAAAGTTCTCTCCAAATTAAAATTGCATGCATATATATATATTCATAAGATTCTGTTTTTTCTTTATATATTATCTTAATGGTGTTTGCAAACTACCACTATGGCTCAAGTGCTACCACTTAATCATAATGTCTTACTATCTTGTTATCCCAGACTGCTCAGGAAGAAAGATGCCAAGATTATTTAAACTATAGATCTTTTGATATTATTATAACCATGATTATATATTAATCAAGATCTTAGAGAAAGGACATTTTTAGCTAAGTGACAATTTGCCAAGTAAATTCAGTAGGTAGTCCATACCTATATTAGCCAACTATTTAACACTGATCAATAAATTGGTTTAGCCCACATAATCTCTCACGGAGTAAGGATTGACCAACCTAGTGAAAACTATCTATTCTATCATTGTTAATACTTATAGAGAGTTGTTTTGAGGGATTTTGCTTTATTTATTTAATGAAAGAAAAATTCAGAAACAGATAAGGAATTTTTAAAATCATCATATAGAATTTAAGTTTTTTTTTTCAATTTATACATTAAGATTCAAAGTGTTTGTGAAAATTATTTTTATTCAGTTCGTGTATGCTTGTATACAATATAGAAAAAATATCAACTTTTAATTAAATATATATATAACTTCATTTTGATACCTGTTATATATTTTTTTTAAAGTTAAGAAATTTTAGATTTTTTTAAAAAAAATTTAGAAATTAATAATGGAATTTTAGTCATTTCAAAATTATTTATTCAGTTATGTGTTCATGTAATTGATTTCAGTTCTTCTGTTTTCTTTATTAGTGCGAAAAATTGGAAAATTATTTATTGTGGATTGAAGCACATATATATATAATAAGTAAATAAAATTTATAATTATGAAGATTAGAATGCTTGCAGCAAAATGTATGAAGATGGATAAGAAATTATATGAATTTCAATATTCTGTTTGCAATTAAAGATTTGTCAAAAAAAAAAAAGTCTCATTATGCAAACATGTAAAGCTAATATCAACTGTGAAAGTGGAGAGAAAGATGTTAGTGTAAATAATATAAACATAGATATAAATAGAATTATGAGAGAAAATTGGTGATTGTCTTTTATTTGTTATTATGAACAGTGAATGAATATATTCTAATTTTGGAGGTAAATGTCACAGGGTAAATGATCATAAACATCAATCGTATTGATATTTATCAATAACTAACATAAACATAATATACTAACTGTATAACTTATAAATAAATATTTTTAAACTTCTTATATAGAATATTCTATTGAAATAAAGTATCAAACTTCAATCACCTCTTCAAGCTATAACTGCTTCTCTCTCTCTATATATATATATATATTAGACATTTATATGTTTATAAACATTATAAAAGAATCTGTAGATTCCAACCAGGAGATTGATCCTTTAGTGGATTTTTTAAATCCTTCAATTCTACTAATGTATGTGTAAATTGGATATGTATAATAAGTATGGTCTATAGTTTGAGCTTGACCACTGCAACTTATGAATCTCTTGATGAGACTGTTGGCTTGTCTAGAAAAATCCAATGCAGTCTTGTTGGATTTGGAAAAAAAATTAGTTTGAGATAATTGCAAGAAGCCATTAATTATGTCACAATTTTTCAATTGTTTGAAATATTCTTTGATTTGAACACTTTGAAAAGATTATAGTTTGAAACTTGTCTTCATTGAAACTTTCTTGAATTAGTGATAAATCTGATTTACTCAATAGTTTTTTTTTTTTATTATTATCATTTACAAAATATTTATCATTATGATGTCAACATTTATCTATCTTGTAGCTCATTCTCATTTTGTCTAGTTTTCACCTTGAAACGGATTGAATAACTAGGCTTAAACTATTACAACTAAATGATAACATGTCAAGCATTGGTGGCCTAGTAGTTAGCATAGCTGTTTTCCAAGCAACTGGCCCGGGTATGCTTCCCGGTCAATGCATTTGACATATGAAAAAAAAAACCCTAAATGATAACATAATCACCATCTATAATATTTTTTTTGGGTGTTGGTTGTTTTCTTTTTTTTTATTTATTTTTTTCCTCCAATTTTTTTTTATTTTTTTTAGAGTGAATTTTTTTTTTTTTTTTGAAATTTAATAAAAAAATAAAACTTTTAAAAAATTTAAAACCCAAATAAATGGTGGAAATAATCCAAAATTAAAAATACAACCATCTATAATAGTTTCAATTTCATCCTTGTAACATAAATTGTCTTAGCATTTATAAATTTTAATGCAATTTTAAGTATTAAAATACCCTAATTTCGTCATTATAATTCTACTTAAATTGATTAATAAGTTGAACTTGAGATTTTTTTTTCTAAAAAATATATATATATTCCTTTTAGCTGAAAAAGCATAATATCTTTTTTTATAAGGCAGATCAAAACACTAATTTTTTAATCTCTTAAAAATGATTACAATTTTTTTTTTTTTTTAGCTAAATTATATTACAGTATTACTTTCTAAATTTTTTTTTCCAAATTCTTTTTTTTTTATTTCTAGAAATTGTTATTCGACTATTTAAAATTATAATAAGCTGCTATTTGTGGATTTCTTGGTTGTTTCTAAGGCAATATTGAGTGATAAAAATGTAGATGTTCCAACTGTGAACAGACTTTTAAAAAAGATCTATAAATGAGAGATTTTCTGATTTTATAATAAATTATTAGATTGTGAATCTATCTTTCTCAGTGAATGAATCCACTGAAATTTTCCGATGATTATATCCAGAATTTTGCAGATTTTTTTTTCTTGTAGAAATTCATTTTTGTCTTTAGAATAATAGCCAAAATTATGAGAATCTAACAGTTCCTTCATAAGCTAATTACTCTGAAATTATTGCTAATTCTCATCTATTTTTTCAAATAAGAAAACTATAGCAATGTGCAATGGTTAATATCTGGATATAGTCTCTTATTAAAACAACTAACAGGATTAAGAATGCAACTTGAATAATGCAATAGTATTTATATTATCTTGTAAAACTTATCAGAGTATTAAAAAGATGTATGTAGATCCAGAGTTGAAAAGTTAGAGAGCAATTTTCAGTTGAATAATAATATATTATTATTACTCATTGTTAAATGCTTAATCTGCTACTTGGGTATTTGGACATTGCTCCATTCCTTCCTCTTTTAGAAATTAGCAGTATGCCTACTTTATTTTAGGTTCCAAAGATCCATATCCAATTTTAAGCTTCCTCACTGACAAATTTCATAATCATAAACTAATCTGGGAGGGTGTTAATACAGGATATGAATTTAATAAGCATTTTCTAGTAATTATTAATTACTCCAGCTTATAATAGATGGCACAGTGGAATAGGATGAAAAGAATGGTATTTTTTTTATTTTTTTAATCAATCTTAGTCAGAGGATATCAATGTCTACTACAATTGTTATAAAAATTGAGAACACCAAAAAATAGAGTTAATGAACTATGCAACTATTCAAACAAGTTGATTTAGATTTACAATGTTAAGATGATATTGAATTTTAGGCTGGTAACTTAATAATAAAGCAGAACTAAAAGATGACTTCTGGATGAAGATGTATTATGTCTGCAAAATACCAGGGTGCTAAATCCATAACCAAATTCCTTACTGAAGAATCATACACTAATCTGGAGGTATGAATAGAATAGCTATAGGGCAGAACTTAATAAGCATTACTGTCTAGTATAATGGTAGGAAAACTGTGATTCATGAACCTTACAGCTTTCAAAACTACCCTTTGTGGCTCCTGAGATAATGTGAATATTGTTTTTGATTGCCATTTCTGCTAAACTTTTATATTAATAAGCTATAGTCTTATAATATGTACAGTCTTATAATATGTACCAATATTAAAATATTTTATTATTTTGCAAATGTTTTAAAGTTAAGTAAAAACTGGATATTTTGAAACTTGGAATTTTTATCTTCTGATATCAGTTGAAAGAATTGTTATCATGAATTATATATCATATTTGGTTTGAAAATAAATCAACTGGCAGTAGGGCAGTAGAATAAATATTTGCTCCTGTATAGCAACCTATTACAGAACATGGATTGGCAAACTATGGCTCATGAGCTAAATGTGGTTTCTTGATCCCAATCTCATGGCTTTTATTTCCTCTTGTAATTTTGAATGTGCATATCAACACTGTCTCTTGAATTCAGCCTTATTATAGAATAATAATTATTGTATAAGATGAATAGTTAAATATTAGAAATTTATGAATAAATCAAATTGTCAAAGTATTTTTTTGTTATTATTTATTTATTTTTAAGAGAATTTTTATTTTAGTTAGGATGTATACAGATTCTATTATGTTTTATTATTAAAATAAATGTTCATATATATCCACAACCATTCAGAAATTTATATTTTTTAGGAACATATTTTTCACATTTTTCCTTGCAGCTCTATAATGGGAGAAGGGAGATGCCCCTATTATAGAACATTACCACTTGAAAAATGTTATTAAATAACTTGGCATGCATTTAAGTATAAGAAAATAAGTATGTTTTATTGTGATTGTAAAAATGCTATACCTGAATAAAAATATTTAATATACAGAACATATTGTAAATGTATATTCTATAAATATTAAAATTAAATTATTATTATTTAGTATTTATATTTAAGATTTATGTAAAAGAATAGAAGCATATGGATACTTTAAAGATATGGGAATTTTATAATAGATGAGACATTAACTGAAATATACTGCAAGTACTGGAAATTTAAGCTATGTATGATAGAATAAACCAATTACAGGAATTGCAGGATTTAGTAGTGAAGTAGTTGTTGAAAAACAGAACAGAAGGTTTGTAATGAAAAAGGAGAAGGTGTTGACATGATGGAAAGAATATATATTACAATAGGATGTGCAGCAGTGAAGTAAAATATAGATTGTAAAACATGAGATGAAAAAGGAGAAGGTGTTGACATGATAGAAAGAATATATTAAAATGGGATGTGCAACAGTGAAGTAAAATATAGATTGTAAAACATGAGATGATGTTTAGAATAAAACTCAAGGAATTAATCAAAATTCCAGTTGAGCTGCTAAAAGACTATAGAGAAAGGGGTTTGAGACATTTGAGGTATTTATAATTTAATTTGTATCATTAGAATTTTTTGATTTGATTTTGAGATATGCCGTTTATATATGATGTAAAATAAAGCACATAAATTCTTTAAAAAATGTTGTTTTTTAAAAAAAAAGGTTTTATTTGCTTTACCATTTTCTTGATATTTATTTAAAATATTGTATAAAATATTATTTGTGGAGGGAAAAAACATTTTGTTTATTTTTCTTTTGATTTTTATTATCTTCAATGTGAAATTTTATGTGGAACAAAATAAAAATATTCTAGCAAAAAAAAATAAATCATTTATTTATTTTACTATATATAAATGTTTAGACATTTCATCTTAGTGAGTTTTTGTATGTATATATATATATTGGTTAAGCTTCTGATAAATTAAGTCATTATTTGAAATATGTGTGCTGATTTTTTTTTTAAAAAATTACATGCTATTTAAGAAACCATCTCTCCACTCCCAAGTTTGTCCATGGAAACAAATATTAATTTATATTTCTTTGGCAGGATTGCCCAAAAATTATTGAAATATACATATATATTATTAACTAGAAAGACCTCATGATGTAGTAGTTTAGTCCAAAGTTTAAATCTGGTATAAAAGTTGGAAATGATCACATATGCTGAGCCAGCCTTGTTTAGGATCCAGTGTTGGTTCATAAAATGATTTATCTCGCAATTTTAACTTTTTGGGCAAACCATCATATAAAAATGATTTGAATTGATTAAATTGTTATTTACATAGACTATAAGGAAAATTCAAGATGAAAATATGATATGAATCTTCTCCATTGATGACAGAAAGCCAGCCCTTTAATCATTTTAATGTAGGTTGAGTGGTTGCAAAATTGTGGGGAAATTTATATAAAATATATGAAAATTAAAGATCTACAGTGTTTTTTAAATTAATATTTTAAAAATACATTTTTTGATTATCTTGCAGCTCTTAGCTTGTAGTATTTTGCCACTAACAAGCTATTTTATAAAGGAAAATGTTAAGTGTATGACTGTATACAGTAGGTTGTCTACACCATACTGCAAGATGTAAATATATGACTAATATTGTCTACTAATACACAACCTTACATATTACAATTGAATAATCAGTAATTATATATAAATATATTTAATCATCACCAACTGTTTTGAAGATGTAGCCAACATTTTATTGTATTACACAAACTTTTTCAAGGCAAAAAAGAAATACATTTATTCAGTAACAATACATTGCCCACAATTCAAAACCATCACACTATTTTATCAACAATTATTAGAAATATTCTAGCCACCTGTAAAGTCATATATGAAATGCTGTAGTGTTTCTATGAATTGTGGATAAGTTTGTCAAATTGCTTTGAATCATGAGTTATGTGTTATGATTTGTTTAATTAGATGTTGACTGGATTTTCCATTTTGTTTTATTTTCATATTTGTTTTGATTTGATAAGATATTGTTTAAAACAATAGAGTCAAACTGGTTGTTGAGACAAATTAGAAAGTTTAAAATTAAATAGTTATTGTTGTTTAATTATTATTCGTAGTTTAGTTTAAGAGCAGTAATCTACTTTTTTATTCTATCCTAGAACCATTTATTGGAAATGTGTGCAATCACTGGGTTACTATATATTAAATGGCAAACAGTAATTACTGACTATTGATTTTTATCAGTGAGAACATGGTTAAATATCTAGCAAGATCTTTATTTCATTTGTATTACATGAATCTATGTCAATTGCTTTTTTAAAGGTTTTGAACACAAGCTAATTTAAGTTGCTATGCAAATGTAATTTAAATAAACAATTATATTTTTATGTTCTTTATTGTATGCCAATTACAAATGCCTTTGGTGAATTGGTGATTTATACCAAACATTATAAGATTGCTCATGCTTACAATGAATAGTGTTAGATCAGATTACTTCTCTTAATGCAGATATTAAATCTAAACCGGAAAACATGGAATGATTTGTTTATTATATACATTGTAGAGATAATTGTGTGTGCACTTCAAAAAATTAAATTTTACTTTATATTTCAACATCATCAAATCGGTTTCATCATATTTAATTATTCTCCAGTCAATGTGGAAAATTACATGCCTAGGTTTTTATGTAATTAATAGAAATAAAACATGGTCAGATGTTAAATTTTAATTATATTTTTTCTGAAACTAATATTTTACTAAGATAAATTTTGATATATATATAGGTAATTATAATTAATTTGTATTTCTATAATTTACATTATATTAGTTCTTATTGAGAATAGAAGAATCTTGACTTTGATGATAATAAAATGCTATTACATGATTGTAGCATAGTTTTTGGGAAAGCAATACACATGTGAATTATTAAAATCTTACCATTAATAATTATAGTACCTTGGACTGTGATTCACCAGTCTTAAATTTAAATCCATAATTACATTAGTATTTAAACTCTTTTGCACCAATCAGTAATCATCCGTTTTGACACGAAGAACCAAGCCAAGTTATTAATGATTCATTAATTTAACACAACACTATCATTTTTTTCAACAAATTATTTAAAAAAAATTATCTGTAGAATTATCACATTTGGACTTGGTAGATCTAAAATAACAGTCATGGGCTAGCAGCCATTTTATTTACAACAGCTAATCCAGTTTGCTATATCAAACGTAATTAATTTAGTGTTATAAACTAATAAGTTAATCATCATCAGTTCATCCACATTTTTTAAATTTTTTTTATAGGAAATAAAAAATACAAATAACCAATTTTTAGGCAAAGGCTCATGCAACTATCCCCCTGAGAAGGCAATATTTGTCATGCTTTTGATTGTCAGGTAATAAGGATATGAGCAGTTTTCCATTCATATCTTACCATTTATTTAAGACTATTCATGATATTCATTTATTGACCAATGTTGGATCATTATCTGGATTATCTATAAACAAATACATGAAAGAAAAATCACTTGAAGAAAAGAATTTCAATCTATCTGGATTTAAATTGTGGATCAAAAGCATGGCAAATAGATATTGCCTTTGAACTACAAAGTTCTTAATGCATGTTACATCATTATGTCATTTAAACATAAAATAATGTTATTAGCTAATACACATCACATGATCACCATCTCTTATACTAGCACGTAATTGTTATTAAACAAGGCAAAACTCTCCATACAATAGTGCCACCCTGTGCCAACCAGAGTCATCAATAGATGCCAGAAGGCTTGTGCATAAAATCCCTATCTAGTGGCACTACTGTATGGAGAGTTTTGCCTTGTTTATTAGCTAATATCGCTAAATGTGTATGTAAATATTAGCAATTTAATATAATATGAATATTTATTGCACTAATTGATTAAGGTTATGTAGTGAAAAATAACCAAATGGTTATTGTTTGGTAGGTAATGTGACTTCCAATAGCAAAGTTACACGCTGAGCTTCAATTCAGGAAACTTCATTTCTCAGAGTCCATGCATAAACTACAATGCTAAATTGTTCTTTATTGATTGTTTTTTGTTTGTGCAATTACTTTTTAGTTTTCTGATCAAAATGATTAACAGATGTTATATCAGAAACACTAGGTGGTTTGAATATGACAATGAATCTACCTTTCTTACGTCATTTCATACTCAAAAAATATTATGCAAATGCGTATTGCGTCAGCCTTTTTGTTTTGAATTTGTGAGTCCATTATTCATAACTAATGTACCAGTTGCATGCTCATTGGCAAAAAAAAAAAAACCAACCTGTTACTATTATAGCGCTATTATCTAATCAATTTAAATTTTATTCATTTTTATATGTATTCCTAAGATTAATAACCAGTGATTACAGTGAAGGGTTTAATAACATAATTATTAAAAGCAATGTCATATTTCATTTTACTTGCTCTCTGATAAAAGCCAAAATTTTTTTTTTTTTTTACCTAAAGTCATTTATCAAAATTATCAGCATATTTTATACATTGAAGTAGAAGCTTTTTGTTTATAGTGTTTTTCTTTTATTGTCAAGATTCTAGGTAGGGCCAGTCGTAAGAGAGTGATAAAAAGTTAATGATTAGGGATAAAAACTAACTTGATTTCTTTCTCTTTCCTTGACAGCATGATGAATGAGATTCGAAGACTATGCGTTTCTACCTAAACTTGTCCTCAGAGCAGCTGCTGTGGTCCAAATGATGTTCTTTTCATTAGTCTGTTTGGAAAGAAGTTCCTTTAGCAGATAGTAAATAAAATTGAATGAATAACTAAAATTCAGACAATAAAACTTGATTTTCAAGCAAGGTATATGTAAGTACAGACATATATATATATATGTGTGTATTTATAATCAATCGTATTAAATCACAGCGTTTCTAAATTGCTTCAATCTTAAAGATTGTCAACATAGTAAAAAAGTTAAATTCCTCTCGCCTTATATATAATTGGGGTGTAGATCACCCCATTCATTAAAATATTTATGAAGCAGTGTCTAGTTATTGTGACATTCTGGTAGGTAAAACTTTTCTTCATATTACTAGCAAGTCTAGGAAGCCAACCTAACTTGCCACTATCCAGCTATTATTATCTAGATTGAACAACCTGCCATTTATCTACCCTGATGATTATTAATATTGTAGTCTCCTACAATGTTTATCTCTAGAAAGCTTCTGGAAAAGTCTTTGTCCCAGCAGAGTATTTAAAAACGCTTTAATTTTATCATTAGATTACTCGGCAAACAATTAAATAAAAGCAATGTCTAAATGAGTAAAAAGTATTTTATTTATCTTATGCAAGTTATGAAATTATTTATCTTATTCAAGTCATGAAATTTGGAAACGAATATTTGTTTGCCTATACTTAATTAAAATCCTGTACCCATTTCTATACGGATCATTTAAATATGAATGTAAATATTTTGTTGTACTTTACATATTTAATTTAATAATATAAAGAAATGCCGACTATGGATTAAATAAAAATAAACGTTAAATATTATTTATCAAGATGCGCCAGCATTCATTTCAAATGTTATAATGATAAGTGTCTGGATAAACAAAGCTACCAGACAGATATAGTCAATAAAAATCGTATCTAATTTGTTTTCTCTTTGTAATATCCCATAAATTGTTCTTCTTGTTGATGTCAGTTCCAATTGTTTTGAATCATACATTTTCAATTGATGGAAACTATTTTAGATTTTTTTTTCATATGTCATAGCATCAGCTGGGAAGCGAACCTGCGACAACCGTCAGCATGCGCTGACCTCTCGGCTATCAACGCTTGACAACTATTTTAGATTTTGTTCAATAATTCTTGATAAACTTTAATTAAATATTTGCCTACAAATGCAGGCAGAGAATGAAGGGCTTTGTGAAACAACTATAGTGTATCTGCCTATCATGCTTTTAACCTGGATTCAAATCCGGGCTGAATAAAGTTTAATTTTTTTCAAAACAGGTTTAGGATTTTGTTGTCATGTAGCTGGTTCATAGCCATCATAGATAATAATGTAATAATTGATGATAAATAAACATCTAGCTATTAGAGAGTATTAAATCAAGATGAAAATAACTACTATCATCATCACCTGGCAACGAGTAAGCCTGGTGAGTATTGCACTATCTATTAATTTAGAAAGTACTGATGTGATCTTATAATGAAAAATAAATGTATATATATAAATACAGAATATATTATCACTATATTCTGAAATAAAGCTATCTATGATTGAAATAGCTAATGTATTTTCAAATATCATATGTTCTTTATTAGCTTTATTTCTATTTTTTTTAAGTGTCATAGCATCGGCCGTGACGCGAACCCGCAACCCGGGCAACTGCCTGCAAGTGCAAGGCAGTCACACTGACCTCTCGACCACCAATGCAAGACAGCTTTATTTCTATTTATTTATTTATTATTTTAGCAAAGTCACACTCAAGAACCATGAAGATTTTTAAATCAAAACTCATTCTATCAATTCTGGCATTTGAATCTTACGCCTATCTTCTGAGTGACCAATCATTAGTTTACATATGCAAGAAAAATATTCTTATAACTTGTATACCACTACATGCATGTTAAGCATGAGAAATACATGAATATGAATGTGTGTCTTTGAAGAATGTGTGATGATATATAAGATTTAGATATATCTAAAATAAGGTATATGGTGGGTGAAATGGGCAGAGTTGAATTAAGAATACCATATAGTTCTCTTGATGGGTATAGATGTATTAATCTTTAATTCAATTTAAAATTTATGACTGAGTTAAAAACAATGACAGTTTTTTATCTAGTAAAATGATTTACAATAACTTTACTGCATCAAAAAATTTGGCACTTGTAGATTAAATGTAAAACTTTGATGTGGATAAATATTTAACAAAGATGGTGATGATATGGGAAATTTTGGTCCAATTTTGTGGGTCATTTGTTTGTTGGCATTTGTAAATTAAATGTAGAATTTTGATAGGGAAAAATATTTAACAAAGATGAATGTGATTTGGGCCAACTGAAGACTACTGTTTCACTCAAAAATGCATCTGTGGATTGTTTTTTGTTGTTATTGTTTTCGGTTGTCTTTATTTCTTTGTTTGATATCTGCAGAGCATTGATGATATATTGTTGTCTTTAATAAAAAATAATATCTTAATCATTAGTTAAATTTTAAGATTATATCTGGAGAAATAATCATTAATATATTTATCTAAAATGAATATTGTCAATTGGGTGCGTGCAAGAAATTTGGCATTTATAGATTAAGTGTAATAATATAAAAAAAAATATGAAATTTAAAACGGCTGTCTGTCCAATCTGTTATTTTGAAGCTTTAACATCATTTGAGCTGATCATACAATTAGAGCTCCAAAGGACAAATACAGCTCTTTTCCTCTCTACATTCGACCATATAATTAGAGCTGCAAAGTGTTTGAACATCCTTAGACCTTATTAACAACTCATGATATAATTTGAACCCCAAATCGCTTTGAACTTCTAAGTAACTAACCATTAAACTGGATTCTGTATGATTTTAATAAATACTATAATTATTTTTCCAAATTTAGAGATTTGTTTTTTAAAAGTAAATAAACAGTCAACCATTGGTGGTCGAGAGGTCAGCGACGGCTGCTTTACAAGTAGTTGTCCCGGGTTAGCGGGTTCGCTTCCCGGCTGATGCTATGACACATGAGAAAAAAAAGTAAATAAAAATCTTTATAGAACACAAATTTCTCGGTATATATATATATTTGATTATCACATGGTATTGAAAGAAAGGAGGGGGGGGGAGGGGAGGAGGAAATATAAAAAGAAAAAATCCCTAGTTTAAAAGTGTTTAATTTTTTTTTCCGATTGAGTAATATAATTATTTTTTTTTAATTGTTTTTTTGCATAATATTAATGTTTATATTATAGTTATAAGTAGGATGAAATTATACAAATCTCTTTTATAAACCCCGAGGTTAAAGTGTTATAAAGAAGGTAAAATTTCTGAGCATACATATTACAATTCCACGGTGTGTGTGTGTGTTATTTCTGGGCATACATATTACAATTCCACGGTGTGTGTGTGTGTGTTATTTATCACCCAGATTTATTTTAAGCTATATGAAATGCATTTAATATTGTTGAGGAAATCATTTAATAATATTTTCTCCAAATGTTGTCATGAATTCTTCTGTAATTAAATACTGAAGCTTGCTTCTTTTTTTCTCTCTTCTGTATTTTTAATATAATAATCTGTGTATTTTCTAATTACCCTAATAATAGACTTTCAACATAGCCTTAAACCCAGATGTTTCGGGTTAAACTATTTCTTTTTCTTTTTTTGTATATACTAGCTTTCTCACCTAGCCATGTCCCAGGGTGAGTCTAAGCAATTTGATCATGGGTCAAACCATAAATCAAGACCACTGGCCCTAATGGTCATCCTCGTCTAGCAGCTGTCTAACTGACCCATATAAATGATAGCTTCTGGCTTACAGGAAATTATGGGTCAGAGAAAGCCATTTTTATATGTATGCAGACAAAAAGGAAATTAGATTCCTGTAATTTAAATCTTGAGACTGGGAGAGTAAATAGCTTTGCAAGTCTGGAAAAGAAAATGTTTGATGTTACTTGTAATTTTAGCAGAAAATTATTTTATTATTACATTTTCTAGTATTATTTCATTACAGCCGAGAATTGAAATAATTATTATAATTTGCTATTTTTGTACTTCAAATAAAATGTGATTAGATTCGCACATATGTATGTGCGTATACATACACCAAATACATAGACACATATACTTCACTTTGTTTGTAGGATTTCTGCACGATTATCAAATGTACATACAGTATCAACAAATGATAAATCTTGCTTTATAATTAGTAGTTATATAATATGGTTGGTTGCCTTGAGTATTGACTATATCTGAATAATATGCCTTGAGTATTAAATAATGTTTATATAAATTATTTTCATAATAGCGAAAGTGGCAAACCTTCACATAATGGTCATATATCTTTGTTTGGAGTATCCTATTGTCTAATTGCTGTATATTTATTTTTGCATAGAAAACTTAACATATTTGTCCCATTTTAGAATATTTAGATGTACAGGAAGACTGCATTAACTACTGACAATGATATTGTTCATATTTCACACAGAATGGAACTCCTGATGCTATACCAACTTTTGATATTCTTATAGCTAAACATTCAATGATAAATTTAACTATATTGACAATAAAAAAGTTTTATAGAGTTGTAATTTTAATTCATAGCCAATAATTCATACTATATATATATATATGATAATTAGTTAAATACTTATGGTCTATATCTATCTTATATTCATTCTCTTTATTTTCATTAAGTATAATCTTGTTAACTAAGTTTGAAAATTCTGGTAATCAGATTTTTTAAAAAAAAATTATCTTGACTTCTTTGTTGTAAAAAAGTTATGTATCATGCTTGTATTACTAGAATTAATTAAGTCCTTTAATTAATCCACTAATGATTTTAATATATACCTTAATTGTATTTATTTAATCTTACACTTGATAATTTCTAACATTATATCTTAGTTATACTCTTTGTATATATTTAGTTATATATTTAGCATCTAGGTAGATGAAATAGGATGAAGATGATTATAGATAAGATAGAATGAGATTTGAAAAATCTTGGGTAATTTAATGGACTATATAGGAAGAAAATCTATAAAATATGGGCAGGGGTCAACTTCAACATTGGTTTAAAAATAGCTGATGAAGGAAAATGTGTCAGTAGTTAAAGCAGCCAACTTGTGAGCAAAGATTTCTGGTTCTATCTGTGACAAAGTCAGGAGTACGTTTATGCATTTTAGATTGAAACTATAATAATTATTATAAATATCTGAAGCATAGCTGTTAGCAAGAAAATCCAGCCTAATAATAGGCAACAATGGTTTATATATATAGACAGTGAATGCTATTTATCTTGTTATTATAAAATAACAAGAATTAATTAAAAAAACTTCATAAGCATTCTATTGTCAAGCTAACATTACATATTTTTAAATCACATTTTTTGATATTTATTTGATCATGGCAGTTGAAAAATATTCTTATAATTGAATACAAGTAAAGGAGACTTTGATTCGAAGGTCTGCTATAGGTGAAGGCCATTATGGCAGCTGCTCATAGATAAACAGTGAACAAGATGATAATATTCATCAAAGTCATCAATGGTGAGAGTTTGAGCAGCTTTCCATTCTTGTTTTATACTCTTTAGCTAAAAATAGCTAGATACCCCTTTTCTGATCAAAATTGAATGTATAATTGCGATATCTATTGGTTCAGTTATTTTAAAGAAAAATGTTAAAGTAAGGTTAAAGTCAAATTTTTCTCAACAGAATCCAAATCCATTTCATAGAAATAGAAGGTAGATCTATATCACAAAGGCTTTTCAACAATATATACAGTATATTTATAAATAAAACAAAATTGTACAAATTTAAACTTATAGTAGTGTTGATAACTGCCTATTCAATCAATGAGTACTTCCTATCTAACATGTATTACACAGTCATGTCATGACATCTGTTTTCAACTTTACAAATAGTATTCTAAGTACTGAATTAAATCATTGGATGTGAGCTTATTTTGAAATATGTTCAGTTGCTGATTTAGTGTCAAATCTATATAGTTCTGTGGATTCTCAGAATCATATTCAAGTATGTAAGTAACAGATTGTACAGTTCCATTCAGTTGAACAGCTGAACTATCTACTTCCATCAAATAGGAACCAGTCTAGGAGACTTTAGCTTGGGATAAGGTGTTGCATGATTTAATCCAATGGTCCATTGGCCGACTTTGGAGCTCAAGCAGTCACTTCCACTGCTAAACTTCTTATGAACTTCTGAGCAACAAACCATCCTTTTAATGTACTACTATGCTGAATTTCATACTAATAGCATCACATCTTGCAATCATTTGATTCATTGCTAAAAATTTTACTGAGATAAATATTTCACATTAAACGGTGCAACAAAAAGTATAAGTTAAAAAAATGAATTAGATATAATGAGCGTTCTTACACCTAGGAAGAACACTGCTATTTTTTATTGTTTACTCACTTGACATATCTGTGTAATGTTATTCTCATTATAGTTGACAGTGACTTAGTTTTGTACTTTTTACTAGTTATGTTATTGCTGCCATAGAATAGTGGACTTAAAAGCTAAAAGCCTTTAGATCAAATCTCAAAATGTATCCATTACTTGAATACCCCCCCCCTTCTAATAATGAACTCTTTGATTTGTCTTGACCAGGTTTAATGCAGTCATAATGTGGTGAATTTCAGAACTAAAATTCTATCTCATGTAAATAGGAAAAAAATCCATTTCAGTTATTGAATGGAATGGTTGACAATCATGCTCCCATTAGAGGGCTCAAATATTGCATGACATTCTAAGCAATTAACCATATGATTTACACATACGATGTCTGAATTTTTAAAAATAAGTAAACAAGTATAAACCATTTTTCATTAGTACATCAAACAAAGAAGAAAAAGGGGTTTTAAGTTTATTTTGTACAGGTAGAAAGACTAGTAACTGAATTTTTATAAAAATAATTATAATTGAATAGTTAATTTCTTAGATGTCATGTGACATTCAAGTAAAGAAATTGACAGATGGGACATTAATATTATAAAGTTTAATTCAGTAGAAGAATTGCTGACAGCTAAAAAATTTTGGATCAAAGCTTAAACTAATACTTCTAGGCATGAATCCACATCATATAACTTCCTTAGAAATTCATCATTCTGTTATTATAATTTTGTTATTTTTACTATTTCTTTGTTGGCATTAGAAATCTACTACACAAAGGTGTTGTGGGCTCACAAAATACAACCTGATTGATGGCTTTTTATGAATTCTTTATTTTTTATTTTTACACTTTAAATTGTTTAATTTATTCCAACTGAGATTAGACTACTATAACCCTTTTTTATGGTAAACATTGCCAATGGAAGTGTTCTTTCATGCTTCTAACATATTTTCTTCTAGCCATTTCTGGAGATTCTTTATATATTTAATAAATTTTATTAATTACAAATTATGTACAAGTATTATTGTTTTTATATATAGCACGGCTTATAAAATATAATTATTTTGACTAGTATCTAAAGGCAGCTAGAGTAGTTCAATTTTAAAGTATAATTTATATCATTTTAAAATAATTAACAGCTAAGAAAAATATTGTTTTGACAAATTTTGCTCATAGTATTTCTGAGTATATATTTTAGGGCATATAAATATATATTATATCACTCTTTATAATCTTTTTTATAACATTCAGTGAGCAAGCCACATAGTTCTAATACTGTTGGCCAACTACTACGACATTGTATGGATTAAAATTATGACATTTTTTAAAGCAGTTCTTTTATTTTTAAGCAATTCTTTTAGATTAATTATTTACTTGCGGAATGTGAAGTGTCTTAAAAATGAGAAATATGGATATGTTTCAAAAAAGGGTATCATATCTTCTGGATCACTATTACATAAGATACATGTGGGATCCAAATTTAATTTAAAAGGGTTAATAAGGAAGTTTTTTTATAGGAATTGTGTTGAGTAATAAGTAATGCAAAAATTTTAGCCATGGTTGAGGAACACACATATTATATTTTGGAATCTGATTAAAGTTTTTGCAATTGGGAGGGTTGTCCATAGATATCTGTCAGGGTATATAATTTTTTTCAGATCATTAAATAAAATACCAATTAAAAATTTGGTGTTATAATAGTCCAACAAATCTGCATACTCACTAGTATGAACAGCATACTTGCATATGGAAGTTGAGCAAGCAATATTATATATAGGTGGAGGAATGGCTTTGAGGATTGGATTAATGGTGGTTGCAATATATATATATCTTAGCTCTGATATAGAATACAAATGATTGAGGACATATTAGATTAAGACCACCTTTGCAAATAGGGAAACGAACACTTGTAATTGATAGATGTGATGTTGATCCCCAGATATGTGATTTTATCATAGTCATGATATTTTTAATAGTACTATAGGGTAAAGTGATTTTAGGCAGAAGGCTTTTATTTGCGTATTGAACTTGTTTATGACCAGATCATTTAGATGATGGCTTAATTGTGTTTTGGCTAAGGTAATTAAATTTCTAAGAAGATTCTTGCAATGATTGTATGATTGTAGTTTTAATTTTAGTTTACTTTATACCAATTTTAAGAAATCAGCATGAATAATATCATTTAATGTAAAATAATAAGCAAATAGTTTAGCACTCAGGAATTCATAAGAAGTTTAAGAGCAGAAATGATAGCTGAGTTCCATTCTTCAACTACCCCAAGTGAAACAGAACATATCTAACATTTGGAAAATAATCTGTAAATAATGTTCACTTATTAAATTTGGTGCATAACAATCTAAAATGAAACATTGATTATGATAGAGAAAAGGCATTTCCCCCTGACATTTTTGTAAATATGTGTTAATTTCTTTATTCCTAGTCAGATATGAGTAATTAAGTAATAAACTTTTGTGACAGCATAAGTTGTTATTATATGTCACAAACAATATTTACAACTACAAATATGATACTTTATAATAAATTATGTTGGGGGGGGGGGTGTAAGCAGTGTGCAATCTTTAAAAGATAATCAAATGTTACTTCTATCAAGAAGGTCTAAGAATATAGTGGTTAGAAGTAGCTACCTAGGACAGATTAAATTCAGGCCAGGGGAATCTAGAAAGTTTTTCAGGTCACAAGCAGGCATAAGACTTTTTTCAGATAACTATTCAATATTGGTTTGTAATTAGGTATCTAACTAGTGTCAGTTATAGACTTAAAGTGTCTATACTTATTGCTAAAAACCAAAACAAAAAGTTCATAGATGGGTAAGATGCCATATTTCTAATAGTGCCAAATTTGTGGTTTAACTTTACCAAACATTATCATTTTGCTCCATACAGTTTAGCATAGTGATAAGAGTTGCCAATTTGAGAGTTAAAAGTTTCTGCATATATTCCTAGATAAGTGAAATTTTAAAAAAAATTGGTCACCTGAATGGTGTTTTTATGCTCAGTCTATTCTATCTGTTACTTTGAAATTCTAATGTCATTTGACCTCTCAAACAATTGACCACACAATTAGAGATCCAAAGAATACAGTCATCTCTTTACCTCTTGAATAACTAACTGGCTATATAGTTTTAGCTCTAAAGTGCTCTCACATCACTTGACCTCCTGACCATACAAATCTTTTACATTTACACACACACACACACATTTATAAATATATATTAATTATATATTTGTTTAAACTCGTATATTTATATTTGATTTTGAAGAAGCACTTTGAATTTATTTTTCTAATCTAACATGTTCGATTTATTTTCTTATTTCTGTCAGAATGTGCAGTAAAAACAAAAATTAGTTTATATATCTAAGACAGTAGACATTTAGTTGGAAAAACTAATTCAAATATTTACAAATATTTAGAATTTGTGGACTCAAAGATCAAAGTTTTAATTTATGATTGTCCAGCTGTTGTGTTTAGATCAAAATACTCTGAAAAAATGTACTTCAGGACTTGTTATGTTTTACTTATTTATCATAACTGTGATTTATATGTTTACACACACATGTCTGTATTTTTTATATATATTTCGAATATTTTTATCTGAGAATTTAATATAATGTGATTAAAATATAATTATGATGGCAAAGTCATTTGCCACCAAATTACCATATCACGAGATTTGCATTTAATGTTATCACAGCACTCATAATATATGACTTAATTTTGATATGGATACATTTCTCTACTATTTCTTACTAAATTGTCTTCTTCTCAAATAAAATCCAGATATCTATCTTGATTGACTAGTTATGTTGGTTTTTATGCAGTCAAAAATTAATAGGCTTTAACACTATAGTGACTAGTATATTTATTTGTAGATATAATAAACACATCCATACTTCCCCATTCTTTTTAAATTCATATGATGCATTTCGTGCTGAACCAGCACTCATCAGTTGGCCCAGGTTATTTGCCTTTCATATTTAAATCTGCAATTGCTTAAATTTGATTATTTTTCTCAAATTTTTAATCATAGTCAAACTAGCTAGCCATTCAATCTTATGATATCTGTTTGTTCTTAGCAGATAAATAGTCTTCATATGCTCTAGGTTAGATGGCTGAGTATTGATGCATTAATAATTTAAGCTATTAGCTTGAAAAGAATAAGTAACATCTGTGGGATTTAGGTGTAGTGCAGATAACAAGTGGCAATCTGTTTTGTTCTGTTATCTGATATCCATCAATTGATCTATGTCATCGATTTAGAAGAGTGTTATAAAGTCAGTTATTACAAGAAGTCATCTTTTACTTGGTTTTGGTATATGAACAAACTGTATACACTAATCATGGTAGTTAGAAGCTTTAATGAGTAATAAAAAGACAAACTGAAATCAAGTAAAAAGTGAAAATAATAATTGGAAAATTCTGTGAGAATGAAAATTATAGATAGAATGCAAGGGCAGCATTTACAATAAGATGGTTACATCCAATTAACCTGTGCAATTGTGAAAATAGCAGTCAAAGAGATAAGAATATCTTGGTTTAATCATATAAAAAAGTTTTGTCGTCAAGCGTTGGTGGCCGAGTAATCAGCACAGCCGCCTTGTCATTTTGGTATCTAAATGTTACTTGATCTTTGACTACCTGATCTGAATAATAGTCTTAAAAAAAACCCCAACAATAACTGGTGAAAACAGTAGAAGAGGAGATGAGGTTGGCCATAAACTCAAGCTGGAGAGCAGAGAAAATCATCTGAGATGTTTATCAATGAATATTTAAAATAACAACAGAGGAAGATATGGAAAAAGTAGTCCGAGGAAATGTTTTGAAAGTGTTCCAATTATGTTTGTGTACTCTATTACAAAGTAGCTTTATTCTTTTTTACATTGTGTTAAAACAAAATGCAAACTTTAAAAGAAAAAAAATAGCGAAATAATATCCTAATGACTTATAATAATAAGTAAAACTAAATATAAAACTTTTGTTAGTAAGTTTTGCCCTGTGCAGTTTAATACTGTGGTTAAAGATTCCTACAAACAAGCTTAACCAGTTATTTTTGGTGTTTGAATAACCTATGATCTCTGCGCATTTATTTAATTTTTTAAAAGTACATTTTGCAGTCTCAATATCTCTTATAATCTGTTAACGCCATACAGCAATGCAATTGTACCATTATTCACAAACTTTAAAAATAATAAATTAAAAAAAAAAATGCTGAACGATTTGTTGCTCAAGTTCATGTGAATTGAAGTTCAGACACCAAAAGTGATACCGGAAATGATAGGGATGATTTGTAATCCAGGAATCTTGGGTGTTAAAGTGTGCCACTCTACCATTGCACTTCTTAAACCGCATAGGATAAAAACGAAAGTTATTGCGATTTTTACACACATGCATATACTTTAATAATTACTGAATCATATTCTTGCAAGTATATTTTAACTCATATTTATCTTTTCTTCGATGACAAATCGAGTTATTCCCACTTCCTACTCCAAAAAAAAAAAAACCATCTGAAATTTATCGAACATAAAATAAACTAAGAATATGGAAGAAAGATGAATATATATATATATTTAAAATAAAACTTAATATTTTTCTATTATCTTTTGTTTTTAGTATTTCTTGTTTCATTTTTTTTTTGTCTTTCCTTATTATTTTCAACATTACTCAAACATATGTTTAAGATATCAAATCGTTGCTATGGATTTAGTAGTTTGTTGACGTAGAAATACAATAATTAATATTTCAAAACGTTTTATTTTCTGTAACTTGGATAGAAATTATTTAATATCTTATGTCAGGGTATTTTTTTAAGAAAATAAAATAAAATGAGTTTTACATGTTTTTCATTTTTATCAGTTGAATTCAAATCTTTTATTGTTTTAAATAAAATAAGTAAGATTTCTGCGAGGTTTATTTAAAGTTTCATTTGTGGGAAGCTATCATATGGAATTAAAGACTGTTTCTAATAGAACTTTATTTCATCGTATGTAAACCACGCAGTTACTAATTGAAAAGATTTTTACTATATTTGGAAATATTACTCTTCCATTCATTCAGTCTGCGTCTTGAAACCTTATTAGGAAATATTACTCTTAATCGATTTTTATATATATAAAAAAGTAATATTCTAGTTTGTTTATAAAAATATAGACCTTTATTTACAAAGAAAGGTTTCAATAAATAAGATTAATTTGGCTAGAGATATGTGTGGGCAAAGTTAATAAGCAAGCCTACCTTCAAGTTTTGGCAATTCACCATCGTGGATACTCTTGACAAATTATTAAATAAATAAGAATTAGATAACCAGATATTTTTTATTTTTGGAAAGAATAAATAAATGTTATTTATGGCCATAATATTCCATTATTTAATTATGACGGTTGACAAAGTTGGGATTTATAATGCCAAAGAAGGAAGGAACTAGCCAGTCAAAACATTGAATGAAAAAAACATTAAACATATATTATAACATCTTGATACTTAATGCAAATCATTGTCAGTAATTGCAACCATTAGCATTTGAGCAAGGTTATTCCAATTCCAAGATAAATAGTAATAAAGATGCTACTATATGGTGATCATACAAACCAATCTGTGAACCACAAATATATCCACATATAGAACATGCTGGTCCATTTTTCTGTGTCCTTGATGTTTTATGATGCTGTCTTTTAATTTCTTTAGCAGAAAACTTCTTTATAAAATACTTCACTGCAATGTCTAATTGTAACTCTCCAATGTATTCTATTCTTTGCAATACCTTTTTAATGAAAATAATCAAAATTGCACTCCTTTAGAATGTCTTTTACATAATCTTTATAATATTAATGCTGTCTATCTCTTCTATGAAAACCATGCTCAAATTTATTATAAAACATGCTTTTAGGAAGCTTTGTGTTAACTATTCATTTCTCATGTCCGCTCTAACAAAGTTGTTATTTTAATAAAATCAAAGAACACGTTGAATGATCTTATGATCTCATGGTAATTTCAAAATTTTATGAACTATCCTTAAATGAAACTTTTCTGCTGGCTTTTAGATGAATATATTCTCCTTGTCTTACTTCCATACTATTCATAAATTACATAAAGTACATAATAATTGATGATAAAAGATGTAATCTGTACTACATTCAGTAACTTTGTTTATATGTTTACTCTAGTAAACAATTTTCAGCAGAGTATAATCAAATAAATAATTTCTTAGGAGATCATGTGACACTAATGGGATAGAAGTGATCGAGAACATACAATGCTTTCCAGTGCCCAAATTGTTCCGGATGTTAGGAATAAGAATCAGCACAGTAGTTGTCGAACTATGTAATTGGACTTACCATTGCTACTTACATTTATTTATCTATTCTTAGAATAATTTTAGGCTTATTTGTAACTGCAATATCTTATTATTATTACTTTACTGCTTACTTCATTAGTGGTTATATACAATAAAATTATAACTAAAGAAATTTATTCTGACAACAATTAGAAGCATTTTAGATTTTAAGCATGATCCAAATAACTAGGTATAATAGATTATTTAAAAAATATTTTTATTTGCTCTCAAGAATTGTAAAACATGAACTTATTATTACTGAAGGTAGTAGGCCTATGTCAAACTATATATGTTAAATCAATAAGACATCACATGGTCAAAAGATATCACATGATATTTGCTTACACTTTTTTGCTATCTAATACCATCTGGCACCTATTGGTTACTAAAGCTTATGTTAGATGGCATAAACATGGTAAGATTGAAAGAAATTGCTATTACAAGTAATGTGTAAGTCACGGGATAATTTTAACATATGAGCTAACTATTTAAAATCTTTGGGTTGTTTTTTTTTTTAGATCTGTACTAGTTTTAGTGAATATTTATTTCCTTTTGCCTATTTCTTCTATATTTTTCATTTGTTCACTTAGCCATGTTGATTTGCACTTTTTGTTGTAGTCTCAATTCTTTCAATCATAATCTCTTGTGCATTTGAGTCTGAGTTTTCATGTTATATGATAATTTGATTATCTTCTCAGACATTTAAGCATGTTTTTTTTTCTATGTGCATAAAAAAAAATTAAAGCATACCCATGTTGACATTTAATCATTCTGACCCCTCATGTACTATTGTGGGCTTTGAACATTCCATCATCAGATTTTCAATGAAATGGAAGGCTGAAGAGTTGTGGGTTGGAGTAGTTTGAAGACTGTCCATTAAAGTATGAAGATTGGCTGGCTATCTTAATATAAAGCTGAGTACTGATTGTATATATGTGTGGAGATGGTAATCTGGATCAACTGATGAGTGCTGATTTAGCATGAAATACGTGTATTGGTGATTATTTATCTTTTCAACATGTGGTAATTTTTCAAAATAAAAATTCTTTATAAGTTTAGATCGTAAAAGATCATTTTCATAAAAAATGTAAATGTATGTTAGTAGACATTTGCATCATTTCCATTATATAAAGTAATAGGGTGTCATTATTCCAAATAATTATTGCTGGACTAAGTACTGTATATTCTGTTGTTTAGAGTATTATATTATTCTTAACAAATTTAATTTATATAATAAATTATATACAGTGAGATTGCTTATTTAAATTTGCAGCTGAGTTTGGATTTGTAAAGAAAGGGGGAGATAAGAGTTTACTAAAGAATTAAAAAAGACTGGTACTCCAGATTTTGAATCTATATCATTTTATCCTGGAATTACTTTCTTATTATCAAATATCAGTATTTGCAGATCTTTTTAGACTCATTTATTATTCTTTATTGATATTTCTTCTTAATTCATAAGGCACCATAATCATTTTAATCACGGTTTTCTTTTGATCTTTTAAACATGTATGCTTTTACAGATGGGTACATTCTATATATTCCTATTTATTATCAGTCACTACAAAATCTAGTGCACTAATAAAATAGAAATCTCAAAAGTTAATATTCCAGAATTAATTCTGAACCAGATAATATAATAAGAACAAAAATCTTATTTCAGGCAGTTGAATAGCATTGCGCCGTGTGGTTCAGTGCAGTGGTCTGGTGATAGAGTCTGAATCACAGGGTCCATAGCTCACAGTCCAGCTCTAGCATTTTTGGTGCTCAAATTTCTTATGAACTTCCAAGTTAATAAACCATTTTATTATTTATTTGTGTAATGATGCTGATCTTAAATTGCCATTAGGTTATTTGAACACCACATAATCTTCCGTAATCAATCATACAATCATTATTTTTTATATCAAGGAATATGATAATTCTCATAAACATCGAATCTCAATGTGCCATTTTTTGAAATACTTTTATTTTGTCAATTTATCTCATTCTGATTAAATTTTTATGTTGAGATTTTTTTTATTATTATTAATTTTATTTTTAAAAGTAATCATTTTTTCCATCTTTTCTTCTTTTCAATAATAATAAAAAAAGGTTATATATATTTTTTATCAAATTTTTTTTTACCTTTATTTAAATGACTTTATATTTTACATATACATTTTAGTTTAAATACTTGCAAATTAATTTTCTGAAAATATTTAATTTTCTATTTTTTTTAATTTAAAAGGTAAAAGTGCATTCAAAATTGCTTTATATTGTTAAAATAAAAAAATAATTTTATTTGAATCGTTTTATGTTTAGAATTTATTAAGTATAGATTTTGTTATCACTCTCAGCACAAAGCATTTCTTTAACACAATCGATCTGCACTTTTTTATTGAAGTATAGCATGAGGTCCAACAGTTTAAAATAGCAGTGTAAAAGACTAATGACTGAAGATCTATCTATATTGGGTAGCAGTAGGTTCAATGGTAGCTTAAATTAGCAGTGTGAAAGACTAATGACCTAACCCCTACCTATATTGAGTAACAGTAGGTTTAATGGCAGCTTAAAATAACAGTGTGAAGGACCTAATACTTTATAAATCTTAATCAAATGGTTAGTCGTTTATAAGGTCATAAGTCCGTATTTCTTTTCTTTTTTTTTATATGTCATAGCACCGGCCAGGAGGCAAACCCGCAACAACCGTCTGCAATCAACTACTTGCTTGCAAGATGGCTGCACTGTTCTCTCGGCTAACAACACTTGATGAATCCGTACTTCTTTAGCTTTAAAGTTCTTCGTTTTACACACTATAAGCTAAATTGTATATTCAAAAATAGTTGTCATCAAGATTTGAATTCAAAGTGCTGATTTCAGAGTACTGATCATTACACCATGAAAACTATGTTAGAATAATTGAATGGTTAGTTGCTTTCATGTATCATATGATTTGGCCATTAATTCAGGAAGTCACAATATTTTTTATTTCCATATGTCAAAGCATCAGCCGGGAAATGAACCCATGACAACTGTTTGCAAGAAACTGCTTGCTTGCAAGGCAGCTGCACCAAGCCACTTGATATTTGAGTATCAGGAATGACAAGTTTGAAGCTTTGGTCAATCATTTATTTGCAATAAACCATTTTTTAATAAACACATAAGTTATTGATAATCTTGTTTAATTATGTCAAAAATCACTGTGTTATGAGCTTTAGATACACACTTGTTTATTTAAAGCATAGGAGTGTAAATTTCAATTTCATACATAGGTATTATAATGGTGGTACTGAACTTATTCAAATGATAAGAATTTCTCACCGAGTAAAAATAAAAGTTCTCACTTTAGCAAATAAGTTGAATTATTGTCCATTAACTGAAATTTTGATTTTTTTAAACAGCCGGTCATCTGACAAAAAAAAAGTTTATTTTTTTATTGCTCACTAAAAAAAAGAATGGCAAGGAAATCAACATTTCTACCCCAAAAGATTACTAAAGTATAAATAAATGGGATTCAGGTTGACCTTAGGTCAACATGGGTGTGACAAGAATCTCGGCCTCAAGGTGGCCTTTGAGCATTCCATCATCAGATTTTCAATTGGATGGACGGTTGAAAAGTTGGAGGGTGGAGTAGATTGAAGCCTGTCCATTAAAGTAGGAGGATTGTCTATCTTAATATATAGCTGAGCACTTATAGTATATATGTGTGGAGATGATAATCTGGACCAACTGATGATTGCTGGTTTAGCATGAAATACGTATATTGGTGATTGTTTATCTTTTCAATATATATATATGTGTTTGGGTGTATCAGTATATATTAGATAGAGTGGAGAGTGGTGGGTCATGGAAAGTCTGTGCTCATATATCCTATATTAAAACAACTTTAAATAACTTACTGTAATAAATAAATAACATATCACAGGACTTTATCTTACT
This sequence comes from Epiperipatus broadwayi, assembly GCA_028023455.1. Classification (NCBI taxonomy): domain Eukaryota; kingdom Metazoa; phylum Onychophora; class Udeonychophora; order Euonychophora; family Peripatidae; genus Epiperipatus; species Epiperipatus broadwayi. The sequence goes on from JAQFVV010000037.1 coordinate 9,162,608, forward strand.
CATTTTGCTGTTCAATTGCTTATTTGTTTACTTTCACCATGGTTATGCCACTGATGAAAGAAGCCATAGGTTTGAAACTAGTCTGAGAATAGTGGATAGGATAGTGCTGTATAGAGATTTGTTAAGCACTGCCATGTGGTCTCTATTAGTCACTTATGTTTACAGTAGGTATTATAACTGTGGTGAAAAAATAGTATGTGCACCATTCATCTCTTTGTAGAAAAACAGTAAAATAGGAAATACTAAACTAGTAATTATCACTTAGTTAAGCATTTTATGTTTATTTTTGTTTTATACCATAGCATAGCTAAATATTCTTAGAAATGTTCTCTGAGAAATGAATATTTGAAAAAACATCTTGGTTGGAAAACTTAACTTCTAAAAATGTTTGTTTCACCTGGTTTTGGTCATCATTGATGCAGAGAAATGCATATATATATATATATAGTTTTAGCTCTGTGACATATTTAGTTCCAAATATATATTTACAAATCATTTAGTTAATTAAATAAAAGGAATCATTTTTGACATTTTTATTTAACATAAATTTAACAATCAAAGTAATAATTAATTTTCCAAGCAATTTTTCTAACCAAATTTTTTTTTTTTAATGTTTCAATCTTTTTTTTTTCCTTGTTGATATTTATCAACATATTTACAAGTGACTTTGCAATAGAAATTGATGTTTCAAATTTTGATAGTTTAATTGAAAATTTTAAATTATATGTATTAAAATTACATTTATTTTATGCAAACAAAACAAAATATCTGGTAATGTTTATATTAAAAAAAAAAACAATTGTATAAATCAACCTCTAACTTAGAGTGATATGGATTTTACCAAATTTTAAAAATATTTATGTCCACATTTAATTATTAAATCATTGTATCAGATTTAAAAATGAAATTTTTTTATATTAAGCGGAATTTTTTCAATTAAGATTCAAAAGTGAAATAAATGACTTTACTAAAAAAAAAAAAAGATTAGTTATATATTATCAATATATAAGAGCACCTAAATTATGTCAAAAGCAAATTAAATTTAGTTTTATCAAAACATGTATTATTTTCCCGATATATTTATGTTTCAATTATTTAGTGTAATCGTTTTTACATTTCAAATATATTTCTTGAAAAACAAAAATATAAGCATATACAAATGTATAAATATTTTAAAAATTTTATGGAGAAAAACATTTAAAAATTTATCTTTTAAACTTACATAAAATCATTATTTCAGGAAATAATATTCATTTTATTTTTTGTAAATGTATTTTTTAAAATGCTTTTATTGAAGTTGAAAATTTTATTTGTTTGTTTATTTATTAATTCAGTAGAGGGCGGTATATATATATTTTCAATTTAATAACATTTTTTAATCATAAAAAGATAAAATGTCAACAATTTTAAATGAAAAAGTTACTTATTGATTTCTTATACATATACATAAAGAGTATACATATTAACTTACTGCAGAAATATCTTGTGACATATATACACACTATGTGTGTGAAATTGATTCAAAGTAAAATTATATGCATTAAGTGAAGTTCATTTACAATATAGTTTTAGTAAGCATTTTTTTAAAAAAAATTACCACAGTAAAAATGTTAAACACTTTTTATATAAAAGAATATTTCATATTTTAATCATGTACATACATGTATATTATTATGTACACATACTAAATATGATACATATATATATAAGGGATATATATTTTAACTTATAGTAGAAATATCTAGTGATATATATATAGTAACTGGTTGGGTTACATGGCACACAACAACATAGTTGTGTGTGTGCACATACATATAATGTAAAGGAAAAGTAGAAATGAACACAGACAATTTTTTTAGATATTTTCTACTTTCCTGGAATAAAATAAATCATAGTAAAGATTTAAATAATTCTGGATTTAAAAATAAAATTCTATTATGAAATAAAGTTTTAAAACGGTCTAATAAAAATTAATATTTTTATTCTGATTGTGAAATTAAAAAAAAAAAGTATGTTTTATGTTTAAAATAGAATTGATAATTTTAAATATTTCTATTATCTATTTTTTTTTTTTGAAAAATCATTTAATTAATGCTTGCAGATGGCTCTTTAGTAAAAATCTAAAAGTAGATTTTGATTAAAATTTATTTTTAATTAAGATAAGGATTAGACAGAAAAAACTGTTTTCAATTAAGGTGTTTTTATCACCTTGGATAACTTTTATAAAAAGGGCTGATAAAAATATCAGTTCAGTTGATTAGTAGTATTTTTGAGAAGCAGTTGGCAGAATTGGAAACAATTTAGCTGGCCAAATTGGCCATCTGCAAGTCAGTTGGCTTTAATATTTTTGAGAAAAAAAGTGATTTTAATATTTTGAGAAGCAATTGGCAGAGTAGCAGCAGGTTTCTAGAGTTATACAAATACCATGGATGAGATGTAACTGAAGTCAAGGCAGGAAATCCATCAGCAGTCTATTGATTTACTAGGGAAGTTTAGATGCACCTAGAAGGAAACAGCCTTAAATGTGGACAAGACATCTGGTTGACCCGAAGTATATGTGGACCAAATCAATACCAACATAAACCTGATTATATCTTCCTGATTATAACAATCCTGGATGATACTTTTTTGATGGACCAAAAACCAGGCTTACCAAGAGAGCTTGATAAAGTAGTTATATGTTTGCTGCTGTATCTATATGAAGAGAAGCACCAATAAACATATATACAAAAGTGAGTTTTTGAAATAATTCATGTAAAAGACATTTTAAAATTTCTATATTAAACTTAAATACATTATGATTAGTGAAATGCAACGTATGGTAGCATTATATATAATAACAGAATTTTAAATGATTTCTTTGGTCTGAAGTGACATATATATATAAGACGATTTTATTTTTCATTTATTAAGAAAAAAAAGAGACATTTTAAAAGTGAAACAAACACAAATAGTTTTGCTTAGATTTAAAAAAAAAATCTAAGAGTAGGGAGTGGATGATTCTGGAAACTGTTATAATTGATTAACAATATTCAGTTAAATACTGATTTTGATTTTTTTCAAAAAGAAAAATTTAAATAGTAATGAGAGGATTACTAATCGATTTATATTAATTCTTTATATACACATATGTGTGAATTTTATGTATATTCAAAGTGAAATTAGTAATGATAAAAATTAATGTCATTTATTATTTTGATAAATTTAAATATGATAGAAAATGAATTTCATTTATATGTTATTTATCAATTGTACTGCACTCTGAGTGCATATTATATATCAATGCATGCCAGATAAACACATTAGGTAAAAATTGATGTCATTATTTTGACAAAATTGAATTTGTGATAATAGATTAATATAATGCACATCTGTGTATATATATATGCATTTTAAGTAAACTTATTAGAACATATATGGAAACTTGTATTTTATATCATTTAAAAGTGACAACTAAAAATGTTTATTTTGTAACAAGTCAGATATGTTCAGAAATTACATACACACACATGTATAGATCATTGCTTGCCAAGAATGACATATGTAAATTTTAATCATTTTTTATTATTATTAAATGTTAACTCATACATGTTCATTTTATATCAACCAAGCCACATGCATGTGTGCTGAATGGGTTTTAACTAAACCTAATGGAACATATATGTAAAGTAATGTAATAAATAACTTGAATTGTATATGTTATTCATGTAAATCACAATGTAATAATTAGAAATTTCTGTACTAAAAGTCAGAAGGCTTAATTGATATGTATAGCCTTATTCTAGAGGCCTTAATTTTATTTATTCAATTGTTAAAATTATTCCAGTGACTTAATTCTAAAGAGTTTAGAATATTGTATGTTTGCATCATCTCTTGATTACTAAAACAGTACTTGAACTTGTGTTCTTCTGAGCTAGATTCGTGCATAATATAAGTCTGATGTATGAATGGGAATGTATTTAGTGCTTAAGGGGCATCCAGTGATGAAAAATCATCATCATCATCCTGGTTGGTGCATAAGATTATATTCTTTAAAGCCCATGCACTATATTTTATTTTATTTTAGTCTTAGTAGTGAAGTTTATATTTGGCTAGTGCATTAATGGCACTAAGTGGCCAGAACATTAATGATGATCAGCATGTTTTAATATCCCAGCATTATGTTTTATGGTTGTGTGTTCTTATGGATGAGCACTTAGTTGGTGCATCTAAATTAATGTTTAAATAATTGCCCAAGCTGGCAAAGGCTTAATAGTTAGCCTGGTCTATCGTAGACCCATTTCAAATCCAGATACAAAATTGACTATTGATTGTATTGATATATTGTTGATCATTCATGATGATGGATGATTTTTTTGAACATTACTTATACTGATTTTTACTTATTTTAATGCTGGTTGATGTATAGTTAATCATAGTTGGTCTAAAGAGTTAGCTGTCTGATCTCATGCTCTTTAATATATAACATTTCTTATATATTTATGATTATTAAATATTACTTTAGTATTTTAATTGAAATATCATTATTTAAATTATCTACCCCCATCCCATTACAAATATCTGCATATAGACACATCCCAGGGATGACCATCCCAGATTTACCCATCCTGATATAATATAAATCAACTATGTGTCCCATCAATTTAAAGTATATAATACATTTTCATTTACTGTGCCAATACTAAAATCATAACACTAATAGAGGTAAATTTCTTTCTTAATATTTAAATGCTTTAATTGACTATGCACTAAAAAGAAAAAAATAATTGTTTCTTCAACACAATTGTGTTTTTTAGATTTAACTTGAAATAAAAGTATAAAAAGGACTAGAAATTAATATAGTCAATTTCTATTTTTTTATACAAGAGATTGACGTCATGGATCCACCCCCCTCCAGTCAATGGTTTTATTTTAAGTTAAATCTAAAAACCTGATTGTGGTTGAACAAACAATTTTTTTTTTTTTTTAGTGCATGAAGCATTCAATATAATTTTTTCATTTCTTATTATTAATTTATATTTTTGTTTTTATTTTTCACACGACTATTTTAAATCTTGAATAAGTATATTAAATAATGTAAACATCAATGGATGAGGAAATAATATCTAATATATTTATTTTATTCATTTTAAATTTAATTTTGTTTTTTGTGTGATTTAGCTCAGTAATAAATAAAAGGGAAGTTTAGGATAGAATTAAAAGTATTATTTTTATGTTAATACCTAATGAAAGGTATATTCTGATTGCAAAGAAAAGTAAGAAGAATTTGGAACAATGGAATAAATGATAAGTTAGTATGAACTGTATGTAGGCTTATGTTAATGTATGTAAGATTTATGTGTGTCTTTGTATGAGTTTTTAAAATACATAGCATTAAATATTGATTTCCATCACTTAGAATTGTTAAATGATTTTACAAAAATGCAAACTATTTAAATTTTCAAAACAACTTTTAGTATATAGTTATACATTGTGAGTGGTATTACTGATCTCTCTTTGTGTGCTGCTAATCTGACTAGTGAATACTAGCATGAGAATTGAACCCGAGTTTTTTATATTTATGAATATTGAATTTAAAATGATACTAACCAACTAGGCTATTCTGTCAAAGACACGGTCACGATATTTTATATACTTATCCTTCTATTTCTCTATTTTTTTCCTTAATAGCAAGGTTAATGAGTGGTTTCCAAATATTTTGATTATCAGACCAGATTAACTTATGATATTATATGTGCCATTATCATGTGAGCAGCTTCTTTAAATTTTTATTTTTTCCTCACTGTCTAATATTCTTGTCTTTTCTCAATAGAACATATGTTTATTGGGTGATACATAGTCTGTTGCTTTAGATAAATCTGTTTTTTTCTCTTTACTTATTATATTTGCTGTTTTAATTTTCATTCTGTGGGTTAGCAAGTTTCATTGATATATGGCCTTCTTCATATGGTATTCTATGGATGCAGTTTTTCTTTTTCACTATTTTTAGTTTTAGTTTTATAAATGATAAAATTCCTTATAGTATAGTATGGTTTTCAAAAACTTTCCTGATATACTGATCGCAGATTTTCTTTAGGTTGACTGCTATCACTCATATATTTAATTAAAATTTTATTAGTGATAACAGATAGATAATTATTCTTCATGAGAGTTTGTTCTATGTAAGATCACCCCTCCAATCAGTTTCTGAACAAACTTCTTTTTCTATAGTCCATAGAGATAATGTAACTCCAACTTTGTGATTATATCATGATTGGATGTATATGCTATTTTCCCATGGGGAAAGGTAAGCTCTTGTTTTTATTTTATCATGTGAGAGTTCTATCAGAAGAACTTGTAAGAATATCAGTCATTGTTCTTGTTATAATTGTGAATTTAATTGAAGGATGTCATTGATGTATATCCAGAACATGTGGCCCATTCAACAAAGCTGCAAAGTCAGACATTAAGGTAAGATGGAGTAATATTTATGGCTGCAGAAAGCCTACTGTACAGAGAAAGTTGAGAACAATAGCTTACAAATCAGAACATATCTTTCTATTGATATTCTGTATAATAACACCAAACATATTGGTTGGAATCAATGGGTATTAATGAGAAATTATGTTTACTAGAATTTGTTTTGAAATTGAAATCAAGCAAATGGCATTTTTTTACTGAATTATTGAGTTTTCCCTGAAATCAGGACGGACATGTATAGATATCAAATGATATACATATAAAAAGAGCATTTTTATTAACTACAAAGTCCTGTGTTTATACAATAATTTACAAAAATTGATATTTAATTTCTAATATACATAGAAGATAGCTCTGTTCCTTCTTATAAAATACTTTTAGACAGCATTATCAATTAGAAGTTTCTTCTTTACTATTTTCTATGGAGGGATCTTCACCTGCTAGTGGGCTATTTAATATTTATGATTTTACTTTTGTTCACACATGTTTATCATATTTATTTTTTGCAAATTGTATAAATTTTATAACGTATTTTATTTGTTTACTTGTCTATTTATAACCGACTCCTGAAAATTACTTATCATCATTCAAAGTATAATCAATACCTCATACTTTTTTATCAGTAAACTAATCTCATATTTATTTTTGGCAATTATTTTTATAATGTTCCTGTGTTTTTTATATATATTATGATATTTTTTTGTTATACTTTGTTATTATTATTTTTTTATACATCCACAAATTTAATTAGTATAGTCCTTAGCTTTTTTACCTTCTCAATAACTTTTTCCAGATATTTGTGGCAATATGTCCCATGTATCATCACACTTTCTAGAATATGTTATTTGCATCTATGCAAATTCTGTATCTGTAAAGTGCAGGAAAGGACATAGGAGTATGGGGTCTTTCCACTTAAATTCTGATAATTTTCAGTATTTCTGAACTATGTATAAGATGTAAATTTATGAAAATATTAAAACTATAGTGCCTACTGAAAACATCACTACATCAGGAGTTTATAATACTCCCCCCCCCCCCAAGTAGAACTATTAACCATATACATCATTATTGGATTAAAATTAGCAAGATGCATTGCATGAATTTGTATATTTATGCATATCTTATCTGCTGTAATATCCCCCCCCCCTCTTTTTTAAGGAAATAATTCCAGTTGAATAAACAGCTATTTTAAAGAAATAAAATAAAACATAGAAAATTGATCTCATTTGAAGTATTAAAATTTGTTCCAATTGTCCTTTGGCTAAACACCTGAAAGCTTTTCAGCTATGCATCTATAATTCTTTCTTTCTTTTTTTTTTTTAATGCAATAAAATTAACAAAAGTTAAAAAATGTCCTTTAGTTAATTATTTTAAAATAATCTAGAAATTATATATATATATGTTTAACTATACCTGGAAGTGTGTGGAATAACTAGGCATCATTACAATCTTGGTTATTATCAGTATACTAGTATATTCATAACAATTTATTTTAGCGCCTCAATCGTAAAATCACGTCATAACTAAGATGCATTCATCTACATAAACTTTTTCAATTATATGGTACAAGCAGAGTTTATTTTAATAATAGTTTTATTATCTATATAGGTTTTTGTGGATTAAATTGCAAAACAAAACATTTTAGTTTATGCATTTAGATATTACTGTAATAATAATTCAATTCACTTCATTTATTTAAGTGCTAAGCAACAGCAAAAAGCCAGTTATATAATTTGCACATTACAATAAAAGGGATAAAACATATGACAAAATGAAAATAAAAATATATACATGATAAAATAAAATTTGAATTTAAAATTAATCAACCACAACATTTAATATGATGATGATGATGAAAAAGAAGAAGACTTACATTGGTGATTAACATATCCATTTGGCTCAACCAGAAATTCACATCCACGTGAAACTTTAAAATTTTTCAATTAAGCAGCTCTGATTGCATGCAAAACAATAAAGCAAAATTGCAAAAATCTTTACTACTTATTTTGTGGTCAATTAGCATGCTGGATGTTATTCTTCTTTTTTTTTTTGTCATAGCATCGGCCGGGACGTGAACCCGCAACCCGGGCAACTGCCTGCTAGTGCAAGGCAGTCGCGCTGACCTCTCAACCACCGATGTTCTTCTTTAAGGTGAATTTTGGATGTTAAAGTGCAATGCAGACTCCCAAGTGCTACTGTATTTAGTGATAAAATCATAAATTAGTTGTATGTAGTAATGTTTTAGCCTATTTATTGTATGGAAGTGAGATGATTTCTGTTGACATATCATAGAGATTTTGGAAAATTTTTGAGATTCCAAAATTACGATTGAAAAATCATAAGATCAACCAATCAGCATTCTGGATATGATGCTATAGAATCTGCTATTGCAAAGACATATTTTTGTGACTGTGCATAAGAAGCAAATGCATTATAACTAACTCCTTCTAAAAACATTTTATCAAAGGCAGACCCATTTTCATTCTAAAGATTACATTGCAGACTTATAGATGCTATATTGATTACTTTTATGGGAATATATAATTAAAAATAGAAGACAATAGTGAGTTACAAGCCAGGCAAGCAAAATTGGAGGTATTTTGTACTTGTAGGTTAAGCAAATTTGTAAGTCATCATCATCATCATCAACCATTATCAATCCACTGCAGGATGAAGGGCTCTCCAAGTTCAATCCAACTTCTCTCTTCTCTTTTCCACATCATCCCCATACACTTCCTTACTTCATCTATACATCTCATATGTGGTTTCTTTCTGGATCTTTTACAATCTCTTGGAATTCAGTTTAAGATTTTAACTGTCCATTTATTATCATCTTTTCTAGAAATATGTTGAACCCAACTCCACTTCAGTCTCTTAATTCTTTCAATGATGTCAGTAACCTCTATTTGTTATCTTATCCATGTATTTCATTTTTGATCTCTTTTTGTTACTCCTAATCATCATCATCAACCATTATCAATCCACGGTCTCCCTAAGTTTAATCCATCTCACATGTGGCCTTTTTCTGTATCTTTTACAATATCTTAGAATCCAGTTTAAGATTTCAATTGTCCATCTATTATCTCTTCTAGCAAAATGTCCAGTTCAACTCCACTTCAGTCTTTTAATTTTTTCAATATGCATCTGTAAGTAGTGATATGTAAAGGTAGTGCAACTAGTGTCTATTCATTTGCTTTAAAATGTATAAATATATATGGATCATAATACATTTTGTTAAGTGAAAATATTGTAGTGTTGTTCCAAAATGAATTCTAATAAAATCTTATTATAAAGATAAAAATAACTGTAAATAACCACTTGCTGAATGAAAATCTACCTGATATTTTTTTACAGACAAATGATCAAAAAGACAAATTTTATCTTGCTCATAATTGTTAGAGCAAAATAAAAATTGTTGCCATCTAGCACTAGATCACACCAATTTTTATTTTGCTTTTAATTCATATGAAAATTAATTTTTAATTTACTCCTACCAAGTTTTTTTTTTTTGTTGTTGCATTCTTGTAATCAAATAAATTATTTTTATTCCAAAATAATCTTGTATTTTTTTTTTGTTTGCAAAAAATACTGTTCTAATCATGCCATAATAAAATAAAGCCATGGGAATTTTATTTTGATAGAAATTATTTTTCTATATATATTTATAGTTTAAAGATCTTATTTCTTTAATATTATGAATTGTGTGTGCAAATTGTTTTAAGGTGGAAAAATTAAAGATCCGTACATAATTTTACCACGCCAAGACAAATAATTAGATCCCAGTAAGTTACCAATACCAATAGTTTAAGTAATTTTGTATCTGCATAGAAACACATTCAGTTTTTACAAAATGTATGCATATAAGAATTTTAAAACATATTAGAAAGGCAGTGTAATTAATTATGCAAATTCTAAATCAAATTCGTGAAGTTGTTTATCAACTTTCATATTTATAGTTCTTTAGTTGAATTAGTTGCCTGTGAAGTTTAGTTCTGTGCTAGAATAGTGATCTCAGAGCTAAAAGTTTCTGAATTAATTTTCAGTATGACTACTTGAATGAATTGTATTAAGCCTGTCTCTTGAATGAGTTGCCCCGTGTTGGTCAATGAAGTGGTAGAATCATGGACTGCGAACTAGAAGTTCCTGTTTATTTTGGTCATTTGAATAGAATTGTGCTCAATCTGCAATATGGACCTTCTGAGTATTTTATCACCAGGGGTTTTTTTTTAAAAAAAGTGAAATACTTTTATGAATAGTATTTCTGTAGTGTAATTTTCACCACACTACTCTTACAGCAAGGTAGAGACTGATTTCTCTCCACATTAACATGTTGTGGAGATGTGTAATTATAATCATATGACCAAAGACATGCATAAAAGATGCATGATCTCCAAGTTGTACATTTCATGCTAAACCATTATCACAATCTCTCACACATATCTCAATCATTGTTCAGTATATATAGATAGTCAATTATTATAGTTTAGTTGGTGTCAAACTTATTGTCATTTGACACAAACCATTTAATGGAAGTATATTAATACTTGTTATTAGTTATTCATTAGACTAAAGATTATCCACTTAATGAATAACATTTCTTTGGTGTAATTTTTATTACACACCTCCACAAGGTGTTAAAAGTGGATAGAAACCACTCTATACTGTGTAGTGAAAGTTATACTACAGAAGTATTATTTATTAAGTGGATAATTTCCTAGTCTGATGAATAACTAATAAAAATTATTAATGAATTATTTTTAGTTTTTTTGGGGGAGAGAAACCCCCCCACAAATATTTGCAAAAGCTATTGAAGGGTAGTAATTAATTTATAGAGAGCACAGAGAACTTATGTGGTTTGGAAGCTTCCTCTATCGGCAAAATATGCTTGATTATTGCGAATTTTAAAGCGCATTGAATACAGGTTAATGCCTGTTCAGACTATTTACAAGAGCTATTATTAAAAGTAAAATTGAATTAGATTAAAAATAAAATCTTAAAAGTCCTGCACATGTCTGCTTTAGTATTTATACTTCTTTACTGAATTATTTATGCTGTACAGTTAAGCACAATAGTGGGTAATTTATTCTTTTTTATATACAAATATTTAGTGAAAAAAATTTAAAACATAAAATTGGAAATGAATGATGTTTAAAAAAAAAAAAATCATTTCCAAAGTAAATTTAACTATATCTACTAATTTTTTTAAAAAAATTAGAAATTATCGAATTCCTATTCTTTCACAAAATTATGTATATTTTGAAAGGTCAATACATCTTTCTGTTTTGCTTTTTGTAATATTTATTATTTGTTATCAATAAGATTATCTGTTAGTCATCAACTATGTAAATCTTTCTTTTTTGTGTACACATTTGTGAAATACTACATTATTGTTTTTCAAAATTTAAGTTATCTTTTTTACATAATCATTTTTATAATTGTTTATATTCGTTTATTTTTGAAAGAAGACTAATTCTTAATCGCAACACGTGTTTATATTATATACCCATAGGAAGGTTTGAGTCATTAGAATTAGAGTGTTACAACCAAGTAATACGTATTCATCATCTATTATAATCTGCCATTGCCTATTTCTCTCTTAATATAATTTTTTTTAACATATCATGTTTACATCTGTACCATAAAATAATGAGGTTATCACATTATTAAAATGAAATTGTATATAAAAGTAAAGGAAATGCACAGGCTTTGGTAGTATGTAGCATAACACATTTCCCTAATGATGAAGAATGGATCGTATAACAATCTTTTGTTGATTTTGCAGACAATATGTTAGCATTTATCACATTTATATGGATTAACCCGAGATCTCTATTCTTGGGTTAATACTAAGTAAATGCTCATTTACTAACCAATACTGATTCCTTAGACTGCTTAAGTAAATACTCGTTTACTGACTAATACTGATTTCTTAGACTGCTTATGACTTGAAACATGTTTTAGATTCTCCAAGTCAATCTTCAATAATGAGTCATGTGTGCAAACTGATGTTTTAATTACAATTAAAAGCTAAATTGCATTTACGGTAAGTAATCTTACCAAAAGTTTCTCAATAATTGCTTGCTCTTTTCACAAATAATCACATCATCAAAGTTGTCACCTGCCATTTGTTTCTGATTAATCCACATTAAATTTTTCACAATATTAAAATATAAACTGCTTAAAATAAAAGTCATAGATCAATTCATAGATCACATGACCCTATCTCTTAAGCTTGTAAGTTATAAACAGTGAGGATTGCCAATTCCTCTACAAGCTTTATGATAAATGCTTAGCCAGAGCCAGCACTTAAAATATCTCTGTCAGGAACCCCTCCCCAAACCCCTGACCATGGTTTCGTGCTTTGGCACTCCTCAGAGAAGCATTTATCATAAAGCTTGTAGAGGAATTGGCAATCCTCACTGTTTATAAACTGCTTAGTCTGGAAATTCCTTTCACTGTTTAATTTGTCATTTTTTAAAAAAATGGTGACCTTTGTTAATTTAACAACACTAAATTCCAGAATTTAAACTGCCACCCATTTCATAGCTTTCCCTTTTAAAAAGGATCTTTGTTTTATTCTAATTCTCGGATCAGTTTTTTTTTACTCCAGTTTTCTAGATCATAATTTAAGTCAATATTTGTATGCTTATGTAAAGAAATAACTAGTAAATATGAATAAATTGTAGAAGAAAAAAATCAGATATATTAATCTTTAACTTAGGTTTAAAGTTTATATCTGTGCTAGAGATAATCTATAGTTTTGAAAATGATAAGTAATAATCATTAGTGTATTTATCTGAAATGGATGGTGTCAAAGTTGTGAGTGGAGGGAGTTTGACAATGGTAAATGAAAATGTAACAATTTACTCTAGATAAATACTTTGCATATAATAGAGATATATATGAGAGATAGTGACCTGGGCCAACTGATGAGTGCTGGTTCAGCACGAAATGCATCTTGGGGGTCATTTGTCTTTTATTATATCTTTATTTATATGAATTTAAAAAGAATGGGGAAGTATGTAGGTGTTTATTACATCTATAAAGAAAAATTTAATGCAAATAAGATTACAAAATATGATAAAGATATCTGATAATGAAAAAGTCATGCATAAGATGATGTTTATCTCTTTGGTGATTTCATATTTAATATTTAGACTTTCACCATAACTTTGCTTCAAAGTTTTTGCTTTTTGATATCAACATTTATTGACTTTCAAATTCTGATTTTATTTCTTGTGATTAAAATTATTATAGTACAGTCTTCTAGGAACCACTATATACAATATTTTTATCATTAGATATAGAAAAAAATAAGAGAATTAAATTAATAAGTAAGAATAGATAATAAGGATATTAACCATTCTAATGCTCATTGTATGTGTGTTTGTATTTATATATAAATAATACTTAAATTGATTTAGAAAAAATATTTGTTGCCATGTTCATATAGGTCTTGATAGTAGAAGAATCACTATATAGAATTCACTACTTATATATAGTAATATAATTTTATACTCATCCTAAAATTTTATGTGTTAGTGTAATTAATCACTATTGTGTGCCTATAATGTCAACTCTTATTGTAATGAATTTAGTAGTACAGACCTCAAATACTGTAATTTCATTATTAAAATTATTCAGATTTTTAAAAATATATTTTATTTGATATTAAAATGCTTAATATTTCCACAAGTAAATAGTCGGGAAATTATTAACCCTTTTGAATTCTGACATTATCTATAGTTACACTTTGTGGAAATTTTTGAAAATTCTCAACCTTTCAATTCAGTATAAAATCTTTATTTTGTACTAAAACTTAATAAATTGGACTTGATTTTTTTAAATTTAATTTTACAAGTGAAAAACATTCTAAAAAAATCATATTTCATTTTTGCGAGTATTGAAAAAATGAGTTGTAAACATGAATAATAACATATACATCACATAACTACCATATAATCATCATACATTAATGTGAAAATAAATTCTCCAAGAAAGTAAATGAATTTATTTATTTTTAATTGAGAATAAATGAATGTGTATTTATGACAAATTTATCAATTTCTGCTTTAAAATCTAATATTTGCTTTATATTTATTACAATATTTGAACAGAGTTTAACACAATATATAACAGATAATAATGTTACACAGGCTGTTGTTTTCTTTGTTAATTTTATGGTTCAAGTTTATTAACTTTTACTTTTAAAAATACAATATAAAAAATAAAATCAAAACATATATGTGTATTCTTTTTGTTTTAAATGATTATCAACTAATTTGTACATAAAAATAATTAGAAATATTTCATAAACAAGCAAAAAAAATATATTTTGTTTTATTCCCAAAATTTTAGATGTAAACTAGATCAGTGATCTTCAACCCTTGGTCCGTGGCTGACGCCGATCCACAGAAGTTTTCTGCCGGTCTGTGCTAGACTGGCAGGAAAGTTTGTAATAAAATAATATTTTAAACTTTTAATTAATATAAACAATTTTTATTTATTTTTTCATCACAATTGCTTAAATAAAATTAATTATAAATCAAAATTTTATTTAAATTATTAGATAATACTATAATTACTAAATAATAATCAAAGGAATTTATCTGAAAATGCAATCTTTAAAAGTCAAAGGTCAATCTCATGATAATTGCACCACTCCTCACATGCCAATTTCTATACCTAGTAGGCATTTCTGTATTGCGTCAGCTCATTTATTGGTCACATATAGCAAAATTTTTTATTGCATTTGTATCATCTTTTTATTTTGTGTGTGACATTTCTTTTTGAAATTGTAAACTTCACAAAATGAGACAGATCATTGATGTTGATTTCCCTTCATCAAGAACCAAAATCTGTTATTATTTTTTTAGCAAAATGACATCTTTATCATGATTGTTTTATTTCTATGTGACACTTTACCAAAACAAGTTTTTGTTCTGTTTCTTTTTTTTAATTGGGTAAAAATGAGATTAAAATAACACCAGATTCAAAAATTTTGTTAAAAAAAAAGTTTTTTATTATATAAACTCCATATATATATAACTTCATCTTGTATATTTAACATTAAATACAGATATTACATTTATCATAATCTGTGATATTTCCCAACATTCAGGTGAATAACATTTTGTTTTTGTATGTTTTAACAATGAAATAATAAACATAACAATGCAGGCACATTAATGAGAATGTACTGTTTTTTGTAGCAGTATGACTGTGCAACTCGAGAAAGAGTGTTCAGTATGTGAAGGTAAGCAACACCATTACTATACACAGTAACTTAGTGTGTTGTTTTGGTCAGTTATAACAATTATGCTCATCTAAGACTAAGCAGTTTAAATCTTTAAAGAAAATTTATCTGTAGACTTCTGACGGTCCGCAAAATCTTATCCTTATTTTTGCCGGTCCACAGGTGTGAAAATGTTGAAGATCACTGAACTAGATTCCCAATAAGAAACACCTTTTAAAATGTTTACTTTGGTCCTAAACAATAAGATAACTTAAGTTTATCAACTATCCTAATACACTGATTTCAGATTTTTTTAAAAATTAATAAATCAATAAAAGAAAACCCATAGAAACTTGTTTTAATAAAATTCTATGTTAATATCAGTTACAATAGCAGTAAAACAGTGATGAAAAGTGGCAGAATAATATTAAGTAAACAAATCATGTTTCTCTATGAATATGAGAGTTATCAGGTTAATTGATATTGGTAAAGAAAAGAGAATGAAATCACAATCGCTAAACATTCTTTTAGTGGGGGTAGAAGACCAGTATGGGTCATAGATATTAAGTAAAATTTGTTTTAAGTTTAATTTTGTTTAGGGATTAAATACAAACATTTATTGAAAGTGAAAAAATAGATTTTAAAAATGAAGTGCTAAAAAGAGTGGGGGGGGGGAAGCACTTGTTTTTTGAAGAAATTGGAAAGAGATATAAAAACTAGATATGTAGAAGCAGAGAAATTATAAAGGATACCAGAAATGTATTCAGCCTATGGAAAGGCTGTTGTTTTTGTAATAGTTTTTTTGTAACAATTTTTTTTTTGCTTTGTGAAATTTACTGACTGGCAAATAAATGTACCCAGCCTATGGAAAGGCCATCATTTTTGTCTTTTTTTTTTAATTCGTTGCTTCAACAAATTTTTTTTTTTGGTTTGTGGAATTACTAGCTTTGGATAAAATGCTTGTAATCAAATTCTTTTAAATATAAGATGATGGAACAAATAATTATTTTTTTCCTGCAAAATATGCCCTCTAACAAACAAATGTTTAACTTGTATATAATGGGAGTTACAGACAAACATTTGGAGATAGAAGTTGATGGTCAGTCTTAAGAGTAGAAATAGCTGCAAGTTTTTTTATAGGAAAAGTAGAATAAGTGACAGAAAGACTTGAGGATGGAGATTAACTTGTTGTGGCACTTATTTTTTTGTTTTGGCAGGTAATAATTATCAGTCATGATTGAGTTAACCGATATTTTATTAAAAGTTTTAATTCTTGATATGATTTAACTGATATTTAATTTAAAATAAGTATAATATATGGAATTTTTTGGCTATTAAACAATTTATTATAATAACAAATAACTAAAGATGATTTTATTATTGCAAGAACATATTTGTATTATAAGAGTAGTAAAACGATTTGTGGTATTTTTTTTAAATCGTTGTGCTAAAACTATTCATTTTAAACCACTAAACATCACTTGCTCACCATCTCATGCTAGCACATAACTGTTAGTAAACAGGCAAAAACTCTCCATATAGTAGTCTGGGGATATTGGATGAGTAGGCACTAGATAGGGATTTTATGCACAAGCCTTCTGGCATCCATTCATTACTCTGGTTAGCGCAAAGTGGCACTACTATATGGAGAATTTTTGCCTGTTTACTATTTATTTTATTTAAAAATAGTTAATTCATGTTTTAATCATTCAAAATTAAACAAAAAAAAAAAAAAAAAACAACAAACAGAATCTTTAATTGAATATCTAGGCTAAAGATAATGTCTATTAATAATGATCATTAATGTATTATGTGAAGTGGTTATTATTATTTATATAAAAATCTAATTTATTTATTTCTAAACAATCATTATTTTGCTCAATTTGTATACTTAGTTGTATAGAATAGAAAGAGAAGTATTACTTCTATTTATTACTACCACTATTATTAATGTTTAATGTCTTGATGATACATGTTTCTGGCAGGTTTTCGATAATGTGGATGGTTATTTATCTTATTCCCTTGTTATAACAAACAATTTGTTCCTAATGATTTAACAAAACTGGTTGCAGGTATGCAACAGCCTTTAAATTACTCATTGCAGGTCAAAAGTCTCATAAAGAAGTAATGACAATGAAAACATTATTTATTAAGCTTACCAACGTTGCCACTTGCTATATTTGTGTTGTCCTCTAGCTAAAAATAGCTAGATATCCATTCTCAATTTAATATTGGATGATTAATTGGACAGATTATGAGCAGATTACAAAAAAAAAATATCTTGAGATTCGATTTGAAACCAGCTTGTAAGCTTCATAGGTGGATATCTTATTACTGCACTATAAGACTCTTTATGATCATATATATATAAGGTACAAAGCTTGATATTTTTATAATAATCCTGATAATGACATATCTAATGCAGGTAAATGGCGACTTAAAGAGGTCAAATTGTCAATTCATAGGAACTGTGCATTGCTTGCCAATGTAGTGCTAGAACATCATATAAAGAATTTGTTATCAAGATGAAGTTTAGAAAAACAATGGAATAATTCATAGATTTAACTTTTGTATGCTCCATATTAGCAATAAAGCCAGTTGGAATTGATCTTGCTAAATAAACTGGAATCTCATCAATAAATTCAAAACAACACATGGGCTTTGCACTTATTTGCTTTATAAATGGAATTTGACAGCCACTATTCTAGTAATTGATTCACATAGTTAGTAACTGCCGAATCTATGGTACTACAGCACAAATGAAATTCTATAAAGTCCTGGTGAACCATTCTCCTGATTCAAAATTCTAAAGGTTTCTATTTTGTTATTGGTTAAGTTATCAAAAAAATCCTTATGATAAATAAATTTTCAGCTAATATTTGCTTTAAACTACAGCCCTCTGGTGATTATGCTTTTCACTACAGCCCTCTGGTTATTATGCTTTACACTACAGCCCGCTGGTGATTATTCAAAACTACATTTGTAATCAAATAAGTAGAAAAAGTCCTATTTTGGAAATTTATTTTATGAAATTTTTAAAATTATCTGTCATCTTTTTTAAAATATTTTTTTCCTGATTTAATGCCATCTTCTTTTATTCACTATTTATCTTTTTTTTTCTTTTTAAGAAAAAAAAGCAAGAAAAACAAAATTGGTTGGTTTTTTTTTTCCCGGTGATTTGTAAATATGATCTTTAAATAAATTTATGATCTTTCTTCTGTTTACTGACATTTAAAATAGGTTTTAATGATTTTTTGATTTGTTTATAAATTAAAAATTAAATGTTACATTTAGTTGATTCAAAAAAAATATTTTGCGTAAGAGAAAAATATTATTAAAGATTATATACTAAAATGGATTTTTTTAAAACCAAATTTTGTTTATCCTCAAATATGTAATGCAATTTATATTTATTACATTATTTCTTATTCCATCTTTTCTAAAATGGTTTATGATTTCTTTAAAATCACATTTAATATGCTTTATTATAGTTTTCAAATAATAATATAAAATATACAAGTCTTACATTTCCATTAATGCCATGATTTAATTGTGTTAAAAGTCAATATCAATCTGTTAAAGTATAAAGAAATAAATCATTACAATATGATTGCACATTTAAAAATATTTTTTTATTTCTAATAAAATTGTATATTCTTATCTCTTTGTGTTTTTTAAAATTCATTGGTAAATATGCTTAAGTGTTGATTGGAATATTTTTATTTCTGTATGTAATTTAGTATATAACAAATAGATTTCTCACAGACTAGAGTTTATAACTAACTAGTTGAAGATTTTCATCATTGTGTTCATTGGATATGTTTATGCCCTTTGTGCCACATTAACCTGATCAGTCTTAAATAGTTTCAGAATGTAGATAATTTGAATAACACACCATTTCTGAATATTTTATTTATCTAAATGGATAGAAGAAATTTATTCTGCTCTAATCCTTGAAAATTATATTTTTCTATTATCATCTTAAATACATACTGTTACAAAGAAGTATTAGAGCTAACTACCTGTATTAATCCTTCTGTATTACAACTTTTTCTTAGCATTCTCTAGTAATAATTTGAATTAATAGATATTAAATCATTATTCAGTATTTAGAATCAATAAATTTGTCAAGCATTGGTGGTTGAGAGATCAGCGACAGCTGCTTTACAAGCAGTTGTCCCAGGACAGCGGGTTCGCTTCTCGGCTGATACTATGACACATGAGAAAAAAAAAAGAATCAATAAATTGTACTATGTTTATTACAGATATAAGTTGATAAATGAAAAAATCCTTAAAAATCATATTTGAACTTTCCAAATATATGGGGACAATATTATACCGAAATATATAATGAGAACAATAATTTTTTTTATTATAAACAAACTATGGCAAAGCTGATAAAAATAAATTAATGAAATCTTTGTTGATTGAATTTCACTTTTTAAAATGTGAATAAATTTGTATTAAATCATAATAAAACTATGAAATTTTCTTTTAAATTTTAAAATTTATTTGTAATTTGTAAAATATCATAAGAATTCTGTTCTACCGTGTTTGTACAGGGTGTATTTTTTTTTCATCTTTACTTCAATTTTTTTATCTTTTTATTTTTAAAAATATATGTATTTCATGCACACACAAAAAAACCCCAAAATGTAAACATATATATATTAATAATTACTATACAAATATTTCAAAAAATAATCATAAATATTTAAATGAACTATGGAATAATATATGCATTTGTTCATTGCTAACTGCAACTGAAGAGGTATTTATGTTTGTTTATATACTCGAGATCAAAGAATCTATCAATTGGCAACATTCTAAGCTTTTGTTAGCTCGTTGTATTATTCTTAAGTGAACTGTTGACATCTACTGATTATTTTTTGAGCTAATACATCAATATTTCCTTTACTTCCAGCTTTTACTATCACGTGAATGTAAAAACAGCAAAATAGTACTAAAGGTAACTGCACAAAAGTGATTTCACACTTCAATCAAAGATTAATCTCCAGTTGTGCTTGTAACTGTGGCAAAGATAGTTTGGCATTGTATGAAAGTCTTTATGTCTTGTCAATTTAATCTTATGTTTTTATTTGAATATCATCTCAAAAACAATTCAATTACATGATCACCATCTCTTATACTAGCATATAATTGTTATTAAACAAGGCAAAACTCTCCATACAGTAGTGCCACCCTGTGCTAACCAGAGTAATCAATGGATGCACTAGATAGGGATTTTATGCACAAGCCTTCTGGCATCCTTTGATTACTCTGGTTAGCACAGGGTGGCTCTACTGTATGGAGAGTTTTGCCTTGTTTAATAACAATTAAATTAGTTATTATTTACAAGGAATATACAATCCTGGTTTATCTTTTTTTCCTTCTAACTAAAATTTTACCTTTTTTAAAAAACATTTTTTTTATTGTACTATTATTATTTATTCATTTATTATGTGTTGAATTTAACAATATAGTTTTTTAATTAATTTAAATATTTTTTCACTATAAATGCATTATCAGTTGCTTGAGAAGTCAATTGACAGTTGACCAGAAAAATGGTAGGATAAGAACAATAATTGTTTTCAATTTGCTGAACTGATATTTTCCTTTTCTCAGCTGTGAATCTTTCCAGAAACTTTAACCCCTGAGTTTACCAATTTTATACTATTATAAGGTGTTTTTTATTATTATTGGGTATTGTTTTGGGGCTGAAGTGTAAGAGTCCTCAGCACTTTACAAACATGGTCAAGACTGAAATAAAATATCACTTAAAAGTCATCCTTTTTTTTTAATTGTTAATAAACAAGAATATGCTTTATATTGGAAAACTTTAATTTGAATAGTGAAATATTTGTATGTTAAAATAATATTAACTTGAGTATTATTAATATTTATTTTTCCTTTAGCAGTTTGTATTAACATCTTAATATATGAAATTACCACCATGTATATTTATAAACCATTGATATCTTTAATATCATGAAATAATAAGTAATTATGTATATGGGTTAATAAAATTAAATTTGTTAATCCAATATCCCTAAGATATACAGTGATTCAAACTTTGTAGCCTGCTTCCAATATTTTAACCTCACAAATAGTGTATATATTTGTTCTTTTAGGAGTATTTTTGTCAGCTTTAATCCTGAACCATCTATTGTAAGCAATTCGTGGATTCTATGTGGTAGTATTATTGTGGGAAACCTTTTTTGAAAGAATATGTTAAAAGTAAGCAGAGAAAGTCATGTGATATTATTGTTTGTAAATATCATTTCCAGATAAAAAGTCAAAGAGAACTATAATTAACATAAAGCTGTAGTGACTAATATATGTAGTACAAAACTGATGGTAAATCTATACAGCTACATAAGCAAGTCAACTTTGGTTCAAATCATTAAAGTGTTTTCAAACTTTATGCAATTACCTTGATAATATGGATTGTTCAAAAAATGGCTGCTGGGTAAGTGCATTAATTCCAGTATTAAACTAATCTTCTTACTAGTCTAGGAAGGTGGTTATGTTAATACTACTGTCCGTAGCCAATTGATTACTCAAACTAACAATAGGTGACTCTGGGATGGGGTGAAGAGAATTGCACTTGAAAGCTTGTATTCAATGTAAGCAGAGAAAGTTCACAAGGTCATTTATTTATTTACATTTATATTGGGTATTAATTATTCTTCACTTTTAAAAAATTTTAATTGCATTACATTTTCATGAATTAACTTTATTTATAAAAAAATATTTCACTTTTTTTTTCTTTCTAATTTACTGTTGTTGTCATAAAAACATTTTCCCAGTAATTAATTCAATACATATGTGTATATATTGTGTTTTCTTTTTTAATAGGTTACAGTCATGGATAATGGCAAGCCTTCCCTTTCATCCACAACTCGAGTAATTGTGACAGTTTCAGATATTAATGACCATGCTCCAAGATTTTTAGATCGTTTTTATCGAATCCGCATTCCAGAGCAAGGACGACCATCTGGGGATGTTCCTCTGTTCAGAATTGTTGCCTTCGATCCAGACAGTGGATCAAATGCAGATATTGATTACAGTATTAAACCTGGAAAAGGAGGTCATACCAGATTCAAAATTCATCCCAAAACAGGCATGGTTTTTTCTGGTAAAGAATTTGAAAAAGGACAAGATTTTGAATTTACAGTAAGTTACAATTTTCTTACATTCGCTACTGTTATGAGTATTAAATTTAATTATGATTAATATTTAAATAGCTAATAAATGCATGAAACAGAACTAGCAATGTACATATTAAATCTATATTTAAGTTGAACTTGGGTATATACTTCTAAGAGTATAACAACTGATGTAAATTGATAACTGATGTAATTATATTTACTCAGAATCATCTTTATTATATCTTTGCAAAAAGTCAATAAAAGAATCTTTGGCACAAATTACATTAGAATAATATTGTCAGTATCATTCATTATTTCCCTCTTTTTTATATGTGTTTGTTTTTATTTATTTTTTTCCAGGTAAGAAAAACTAAATTTTGAGTCAGTTAAATTAAAATATATAGATGCTTAATTTCTTCAATGAAAGGCTTCTTGTACAACTGAACAATTTAGAAATAATTAAATAACTTTTTTTTTCATTGTACCAATATATTATTTGTTAGTAGCCTTGTATAATTTAGTGCAGGTGTCCCCAACCTTTTTGCACTTAAGAGCACATTTTATAATACCGTCCAGGTGGCGGGCACCATTTATTTTTTCAACCAGGTGGTGGGCACCATTTATTTTTTCAATGTAAATTTATAGTTGGATGTTGTTAATAATACACATAATGTACAAAAAAATATTTATTTCAAAAATAAAATTTTAACATATAATTAACGTTTATATTTTTACGCTGTAAAAGTATAGTATGCCCTACAATTTGATTACAATATAATACAATAATTTATAAGAAATTTTAAAAATTAAATTTATTTGTATCAGATAAATAATTTTTTATCGTGTTTGGATAGCGGTGAGTACACGTAAAATGGTCTGCAGGTGCCATGATGCTTGTGGGTATAGGGTTGGGGACCCCTGATTTAGTGATCACAGTATGGCAGATTCTGGAGTGCAAGGATGACACCCAGACTTCTTAGGAACTCTTAAGCAATAGAACCATCAGATTCATTCAATTATTTATTTATTTCCTGTCACATTTACATTTCACTGTTCATTTATATAAGTAATAATATAAACAATGACAATGTCCATTGAATGTGATAAAATTATGGGCTAAAAAATTTTATAATTCCTATGAAATAAATTTTTGAACTAACACGTGGAGGGAAAGTGTTTATATGTTTATCTGTAGATGGATCATTTTTAAAAGGAGAAAAACCCAATGTGACAATTTTCATTAATTATATAAGAAAGCTTATATAATTATAACCTTAGTATTTATTGTAATATCTTCGGGAGCAAGTCAATCTTCATACAGTACATGTGCGGAGATTTTGCACCTGAAGATATAAAAATAAAGATATTTATCCATGTAATTAGATTCTAAATTAATTGCAAGTGATTAAAAATTGAGATAATTTTTTTTCCTGTAAAATTTGAATTATGCTTATAGAATTTGAACATCATTTAAAAATGAGGTATATAATAGCGTCAAACCCTGAATGTGCACAGTAAGCAAAAAGTTGGCTTATATATAGATGAGCTTGAAGAACAAGTGAATCATTTGTTCTTTTAAATCTTTGCTTACAGATGAGCGTGCATCAATTTGTCGAACCAGTGCATATGTGGAGATTGACTTGCTCCCAAAGATATTATAATAAATATTATGCTGTATAAAAATAAAAATATTTATCAATGTTAGTATTTCTATATCTGTTAACATTTTGAAAATCATGATTTATCTATATTTGATAATATTGAAGAAATACAAGTATAATGTATATATCACATGATCATCTCTTATGCTAGCACATAACTGTTATTAAGCAGACAAAACTCTCCATACAGTAATGCCACTCTGTGCCAACCTGTGTAATTAATGGATGCCAGAAGGCTTGTGCATAAAATCCCCATCTAGTGCCTACTCATCCGATATCCCCAGATTAGTTTCTGGCTTGTGACCTTCGTCAGTGAGGAGCCTTGGATCTGAGAGCACTGCACCTAGATCTTAAGATCTAATGCAAGGCCACAAGCCAGAAACTAATCTGGGGATATTGGATGAGTAGGCACTAGATGGGGATTTTATGCACAAGCTGGCATCCATTGATTACTCTGATTGGCACAGGGTGGCATTACTGTATGGAGAGTTTTACCTGTTTTATAATGTATATACTTAATCTAGATGTCATTAACTATATTTGATAAATTGTGTTTATTGCTTTGTTGCTGAATATTTAAATACATTGCATTTTTGTGTACAATTATACAAATTTGTGTTTTGATTAACAGGTTGTTTATTGGCAAAAATATTTTTTATAAATGATTTTTTTTTCAGAGTATCATTGATGAGCATTGTATATTTGTCAATATTTGTTTTACTTTTATCATCAATTAAGAGAAATTTATTATAGGATACAAACCAATATACAAATTTGTTATTACATGCCAATACAATATAACATAAATTGATTTATCTTGTTACATTACGTTTTCAGATGTGAATAACACAGTTTTAATGTGTCTATTTCTATGTATGTAGCTGCTTCCCCAGCGGTTTAATTCTATAGATTTAGCAATCATCTTCTTTACTTGAAGTTTTTCCAAGTGGTGTTTACTAAATAATCTGGAGCTATTAAATTGTCTCTTTGTTTGATTTTTTTCTACAATTTTCCTGATCTACCAATTTCCCGATAGTGATTTTACATCATATGCATCATAACACGAAGTACATGAAAATTGTAAGCCTTATTTCTGCATAAACACCTTGTTTGATGCATCTTTTAATGGGTATAAATTGCCCAAATGGATTGTTTATCTATCTTGTAATGAGTGTTCTATGGTAATTAGATTATTGCAATAAACACATTTTTAACAAATAGACTCAAATAATAGACACTTAATACTAAAATAAAACATCAAATGATATTGTTTTTATAGTGACAACTGATGTGGAGAAGAGAAGCTAAAGATCGGAGATGGATTGAACTTGGAGAGACATTCATCCTGCAGTGAATTGATAATGGTTGATGATGAATTTATAAAGGAGCGAATAATAAAGAAGAGAATATTTTTTTGCAATTTTTCAGCAAAGTAGGGCTGCTTACATTTGTCAAGCATATTTTTTTTTTTAAAAAAAAAAATCGAATGACTAGTTGCTAAGGAGGTCATTTGATTTCCTAACCGCATAAGTGCCATACTGAACTTTGATATAGAAACTATTAGCTCTCCAGTCTATCATTATTGCTAACTGCAGTTTATTTACTATTAAGCAGTCTTCATAATTTTGTCTGTACTGAAAGAGACCAGATTACGAGTTGTCAGAAATTCATTTTTTGGTTTGTACTTTAATGTAAAAGTGAGAAATATTTCTTGATTTATTTATATCAAATGTTAACAGCCCCCCCCCCCCTTTTTTTTTTTTTTTAAAAAAAAAAAAAAGAAATTTCAGCTGGTATGAAAAAACACTACACACACACAGGCTATTAAAGTTTCAACAACAAACGCACATTAAAAAAATATATTCTCACTGATATCTTAGAAAACAGTAAACACTTTTATCTTAATAGTTATTCTCTCTCTCTCTCTCTTTCTTTTATTATTGCAATTCATTAATAAAGAAATTGTAAATGTGTGCGTGCATGGCTACAAAAAAAAAAACTTTATCAACAAGTATGACATTGAAATTCAATATAAAAATATCTAATTCATGTTTTATTTGTTTGTTTATTTTTAAAAAAAGAAAAAATAGATTTTAATTTCAGATTGATTTCCTTTTTTATTTTTTATTAAATATTTATTCATTCTTTCGATTTAAGAAAAGATTACAAAATTTTATTTGAATATTTGGTTATATAGTTTGCGCACACACATACACGTGTACTTTTGATGAATCTTTAATACTGTTAAGAGAAAACATATTTTTGACTTGTATTTATAGTTTTAAAGTTTTGTTTTAATATGAATGTAAAATATCTGCTTTGATTTCATATTATAGTTTACTTTAATTTGTTTAGGGTTTTTTTTTTTTTATAAGATTATGATCTAAAAATAAATGTTTTATATATATCTAAAATATAACTTTAAAAATATTATACTAAGAATAAAAATATTCTACTAAGAAAAATGTTAAACATGTAAGGAAAATATACATTTGATGTTCGTTTTTTTTAATGCTGTTTCTAACCTATAATGAATTCTCTAAGTATTAGGGTGTATTACATCTGTATGTATATATGAAAATTGCTTAACTGTCAACAATAAACATCTACTGAGGTATTTAATGATACAGCTAGCATTAAGCAATTCATTTATTGGATCCAAACTGTTATGCAAATGTTTGATGTAGATAATACTGAATCTATACAATATGAATTCAAAACATATCTCTGGTACAATTTAATTTCAAAATTATACGCATACTTCATTTGGGGGCCATTTTAGAGAAAATTATTATTTAATAATTTCCAGTAAGGCTGTTGCAAATATAAAACAATTCTTTTGTTGTGATAGCAATCATGTGATTAGATATGCATTACAACATAATGACTGACAGAGATATTTCATGGTACCATTCATACATAAGAACACTTGCAAAATTTATGAATTCAAAATTACAAATTTTTAAAATTGTATGACTTTTTATTTATTTTTTCCAAACTACAGATGATGAATATAGTTAAGAATAAACTATGGCAGGGGTCTCCAACCCTGCGCCCGCAGACCATTTTACGTGTGCCCACCGCTATCCAAACACCGATAAAAAATTATTTATCGGATATAAATAAATTTAATTTTTAAAATTTCTTATAAATTATTGTATTATATTGTAATCAAATTGTTGGTTATACTATACTTTTACAGCGTAAAAATATAAACGTTAATTATATGTTAAAATTTTATTTTTGAAATAAATATTTTTTTTGTACATTACATGTATTATTAACAATATCCAACTATAAATTTACATTGAAAAAATAAATGGTGCCCGCCACCTGGCCGGTATTATAGAATGTGCTTTTAAGTGCAAAAAGGTTGGGGACCCCTGAACTATGGTATGTTTTTTTCTTAAAAAAAGAAAAAGAAAGAAAGAATATTAAATACATATACTGAATAAGTGTGTGTCCTTGTTTGTTAGTTATTACCATGGGTATTTGCAGTCAACTAGAGCCATTTTTTAAACATTTTTTGCTGCCACGGGGTGTTCATATTTGTGCCATATAAGGATTATAGTCTTGTCTAACAGTTTGGAAGAATTTAGATATTTATTCAGAAATTCAAATTAAACCAGTAACATTTTGTGTATATATATATCAGGGAAATTCTTCATAGAAGTTAGCTTGATTTTTTATTGTTCCTGCAAAAGTAATTTTTTAAATAATTACTCACTATAAGAATAATTTTTACTCCATTACATTAATTTGTTAATCAAATTATGTTTTTAAAAGCAGTAGTAAATAAGATTCTTAAACTACTAGAAAATCTATTCTATGTTAATATCTATCTTATATGTATATATAATCATAAATGAAACAGATGATGCAGATTGTTAAAAATTCCTAGATATAAATCTGCTAATATATATATAGAAAAACCTATTGTTAAAAATCTCACAGAAACTGAGTAAAAAACAATATTCTGAAAAAATATTAATTATTATTTATTTAATAATAAACTGGCTCTGGTCCATTTAAATATATGTTAAAGAAAAATGTGAAAAAAGAATAAAATTGTATTTTATGAAGTAGTCAATGCTGTCTTATTTAACACAGGACAAATAGAATCTATTTTGTACGTAATTTTATAGTTTTTGTTAAAATATATAAATGTAACTTATAGAGATTTTTTCTCTCTTTAATTTCTTTAAATTAAATGTTCATCTAGAGTTTTTAAGTAGGTATTGAAAGTGGTGATTGAAAATTGGGAAAAGTTTATTATATTTGAATCTTTTAGCATTTTTTTTTTGTCTTTTGAAAGAAATATGATGAAAGTATTGGTAATAGACTTTTTGTTATTGCATTCTTTCAACTTACTTTTCTCTGATAATACATATTCTGATTTCATAAATAGAACATAGCAGTACATGCCTAATCTAGAACATTTTGCAAAAAAAAATCATAAATGATAATTTTATATAATGCATTAAATCAGGGAAAGAAGGTGAGAATTTTAAATCCTAGATATATATGTATTTAGTATCTTTTTTTTCTTCTAATTTTATCCAATTTTAATATAATACTGTTGGAATTTCAAGAACACTCTTCTAGAAAGAAGTGTTAGAAATAAATATTTTTACATAAACTCCTCCTCAGGGATTGGGTGCTGAAAATGACAGTAGGTTTAAAATAATATTTTTTGTATTTGATTTCAGCATTGCTTTATGCATATTTTAATTTTTTATATATTGAATTAAGGAGATTTCAAGATTATTTTAGTACTAATTAATCTTGCCTTATAATTGAAAAATTAAAAAAAAAAGGATTAGATAAGAGCTTTTGCGACATCTCAGGGCATGTTTAGTTTTGCCCCTCGTGATTGCTTTATTCTGAGTTTCTGTATATTTCAAATCTTGGCAGCAGAAACAAGTAATTTTCCATTTGGTTTTCCATCGTCTGTCTGATTAGTTTGAAATTTTATAACATTGCAGATAATGCTACTGCAAAATGTAATGGTCATCATCATCATCAACCATTATCAATCCACTGCAGGATGAAGGTCTCTCCAAGTTTAATCCATCTTCTCTGATCTTTAGCTTCTCTTTTCCACAACACCCCTGCACATTTTCTTATTTCATCCATCCATCTCACATGTGGTCTCTTTCTGGGTCTTTTACAATCTCTTGGAATCCAGTTTAAAATTTCAATTGTCCATCTTTTATCATTTCTTCTAGCAATATGTCCAGCCCAACTCCATTTCAATCTTTTAATTTTTTCAATAAGGTCAGTAACACCTGTTTGCTGTCTTACCCATACATTGCGTTTTCGATCTCTTCTTGTTATTCCCAACATACATCTCTCCATACTCCTTTGAGTGGTCTGAAGTCTCTGTATTGCTCTTCTATTAAGTGTCCAAGTCTCAGATCCATAAGTAAGAACTGGTAAAACACATTTGTTAAAAACCATTCTTTTCAAACACATAGGCATATTTCCTTTTAGTATCAAGTTATTTCTACCAAAAGCACTCCAACCAAGTTTAATTCTATGATTAATTTCCTCCATTATGTTTCCATCTGTATTAATAATCTGACCAAGGTATTTGTAACTGTTAACTTCTTCGAATTCTTCATAATCAATCTTTATTTTTATACTTTGAGCAAATCGATTAAACATTACTTTAGTCTTTTTAACATTTATATTTAGTCCTACTTTTCTAACTTTCATCTGCTAACTTCTGCAACATTTCCTGCAGCTCTGAAGCATTATTTGCAAAAACAACTACATCATCTGCAAAATCTTAATGACTTAAATACTCTTCATTTACTTTCATTCCTTTAGTTTCCCATTTTAATCCACAAAATACTTCTTGCAGCACTGCTGTAAAAAGTTTTGGAGATATGGAGTCACCTTATCTTACACCTTTCTCAATGTTGATTTTTCCAGTATCATTATGTAATCTAATTGTTGCTGTTGCATTTTTATAAATATTCTTTAAAATATGACAATATCCTGGATCTATACCTTGATGATCCAATGCTTTAATCACTGAAGAAATGTGTATAGAATCGAATGCCTTTTCATAATCTACAAATCCAAAACATAATGACAACTCATATTCATTTGTCCTTTCTATGACTTCTCTCAATACCTGGATATGATCTATTGTACTAAAACCACTTTTAAATCCAGCTTGTTCTCTTGGTTGGTGGAAATCCAAAGTTTTCTGTAGACGAGTTGTAATTATCTTGGTAAAAATTTTATATAAAACTGATAAAAGGCTGATAGGTCTGTAATTTCTAATATCTTCTTTATCACCTTTTTTAAATATTAATATTACTACTGCATTCTTCCAATCTTCCGGTACATCTTTATCATTTAGACATTTGGTATATAACTTTGCTAAAATTGTTTCTATTTCTTCACTTGCTTCTTTTAATATATCAATTATAATTCCATCATTTCCTGGAGCCTTTCCTTTCTTCATACATTTAATTGCATGTCTCACTTCTTCATTTAAAATTCTGGGCAATTAGGAAGATGTAATAGATATAGGAGGTACTTGTACTTTATTACTATATAATTCTTGATAAAAATCTTCTACCAATTTCATGATGTCATCTCTCTTTTTAGTAATAATTCCATATTTTTTTCTTATTGCAGATATAAATTTCCTACCAATACCAAAATGTTGTTTAACACTCTTGAGACTTTTATTTTCTTCTACAGCTTTCCTTGCTATTTCACAGTTATACTTTCTTATATCATTTTCAACTCTTTTCCGTACCATTTTACAAAATTCGAGATATTCAATTCTTTTTAATACATCATTTTTGTATATCTTCATATTCCTTCTTTTCTTCATAAATTCTCTAGTCTCAGTAGAAATTTTATTAGTCAATTGCTGCTTTTTCCTACCACCTATCTTTGTTGCAGTTTTTAAAAGTGTATCAGTTATTTTCATATTAATTTCATTCAAATCTGAATCATGTTCAAAATCTCCTAACACTTGAAACCTATTTGTAAGTTCTAATTTAAATTCATTAGAATGTTTCTGAAGATTAGGAATATCAACTGTAAATATTGTTTTTCTTAATAATTTTTGTCTCTCTAGTTTTACATTAACACATAACTTACACCTTACTAATCGATGATCACTTCCTGTGTTAAATTTATTAAGAACATTACAATCTTGAAATATGTATTTCCTGTTAGTCAAAATATAATCCAATTCTGCTGTACCTTCATTTGGATGCTTCCATGTCCATTTCCTTTTAACATTTTTCTCAAAAAATTAATTCATAATATAAAGTTTTTCTTTTTCTGCAAACTCCACAAGTCTATGTCCTCTCTCATTTCTATTACCATAACCAAAATTACCTACAGCAATTTCATCTTTCATTTGTCTACCAATTCTAGCATTAAAGTCTCCCATAACAATTTTAAAATGTTGTTTACTCTGATCAAAAGCCTCTTGTACATCCATATAAAAATCTTCTACTACTTCATCACTATGAGAACTTGTTGGGGCATAAACCTGAATTATCTGCCTTTGGTATCTGCTATTAAGTTGTATAACTAATCTTGCAACTCTGTCCGATACACCATCAATCTCCACAATATTGTTCTTCCACTTTTTATTTATAATGAATCCTACTCCACTTGTATTTCCAATATGTGCGCCTTTATAATAGAGTATATGTCCACTTTTTAAATCAATTGTTTCTTCACCTTTTCTTCTAACTTAACAAAGTCCAATAATGTCTCATTTAATATAAGATAATTCTTCTTCTAATTCTTGCAATCTTCCTTCTGCAGTTGTAAGTACCTAAATAAAAAGTCGTCATCAAATGGCAGCCTGGGTGGTGGGATATCCCTTCATATAATTTTGATATGAGACTTTATGCATATATACACACAGTATATATAACTACTTTTAATTTAAGAACAATAATGTAACTTACTTGACCAGAAAGAAATTCTCCATATATCCATTTATTCAGATCAAATTTTAAATATATTATTATTACAAAGATTTCAGATAATGCATAATTTACAATTTATTATTGGTGATAATAAAATATCGATATATGTGGATATTACAAGAAAATTTCAGTCATTATGTAATTCAAACTTATATGAAGTTCAGTAATGTGCAAAATAAAGCCAAACCCCAATCATTTATAATAAATGGATTCCAAAAATAATCAGGAAACACGATGTCTTCACTAATCTGAAATATCATCTGAAATATCTCAAATGTTTCTAGCATTATTTAATTAATAATACGGATCAAGTAATAGTATAGATTTTAATAGTTTAAAAATTACTTTTAATATGTTTTTAATACTTGAAGTGACATTTTTAGAAAATTATGTCACTTTTATAGAGCAGTGCTTTTTAAAAGCCAAAAGGCACATATACGTTGATATATTTTTTTAATAGAAAATTTTAAATGTTTGTAATCTAAAAAAATAAATTAAAAATTAGATATCATCTATCAGTAATATTTATTTAGTTTTTGCAACAACAAAAAACATTTATTAATGGTATATAGGTTATTTTCTATTTTTAACTAAAATAAAAATGCAATCTATTTAGCTCTCATGTTAGAATGTATAAGAAAGACACACATAGTTTACAATAACCAGATAAAACATCCTAAATGTATAATATCAAGAATTGATTAGTAATTAATTCAATTCAATGCAACATTTTGAATCTGTTTGTCTCTTAAAAAAGTTTCCTGATATGGATTCGAATCCTGATCATAAATATGGCAAGAGGAAGCACTAGCCGGTATGATACCAAATTGTTTATAGCTTATACACATTTAAGGCAGTGGTAGTAAATAGTAGAGTAGTTGTAATTGTTTTAAAATTATATATATATATATATGCACATAAAAATTGGTATAACTTATTGTCTATGTAATTAAGAGGAATAAGCTACTTTCCTTCAAGCTATGAGTAAATAGCATTATATGTTAACAAACGATTAGGAATAAAACGAATCCATCTATTGTTTAAACATATATATATAACTAAATTTTTGTGTTTGTTTCTAAATAAAAGAGATAAAGTAAACTTGTTTCGCAATCCTTGCTGCTTGTCGAGACATATTTTCTAGTTTTTAAATTCACCTTTTAATAACAAATTTAACACACTTCTAGAATTAGATTGTTAATAATTATTCGTACAATACTTGAAAAATTCATATCAATTATTCATGTTGAGTGTTCATGAATCAAGGATTTAATATCCCTGGATGTATTGTGTCTCTCTCATAATATGTTATATTTCTTCTGTGATTTGGTCCAGTTATGTCCAACTTGGGATCAGAAAGTCGTAGGATTTATTTTAGTGCTCACAGATCTGGTGTTTGACCTTCTAATAAACTCCCGAGCAGTAAAGCTATTTGCCTTTTTTATGGTTTTTCTTTATGGTCATTTTTTGGACTGTTGTCTGATCTATATTATTTGGAACTTGTTTAGCCTTTCCAAGCATAGCTATACCCCACTCAAATAGTAGGTGGTTACCTTAGTTGATCTCAAGACTGGTATCTGAAACAAATACTAAGCTTGCTCAGAAATTTCTTATCTCCCTGTAAAAATTCCAACTCCATCAATCTCTGTTGTGCTATTTTAACATTGTGATTGAATAACGATTTGAGAGCTAATGTTTCTGAATCGATTCACTTTATATCAATTGACCTGAGCTACTTACTATTCATATGATTATTATAAATCTCACTATTAATCTACTTCAAACCTTTTTTTTTTCGTATATATTAACTAATACATAGACGCATGTGAAGGCTTCACGTCATAGTGGTTAGCTTATTATGAGTCTATGCAGCGCTGGGATTTTATTTTTAAAGGTACATGTGGATTTTCAACAAGCTTAATTTTTCCCCCAAAAAATTAATTACACCGTAGTCAATTTAACTAGCCAGTGAAATATTGGTCAGTAAATTCTTTCTAGCTATTCTTAGTTAGAAAGTAAAGCAAAGAAGAAAAAAATTAAATCTCTTTCCCCATATCAGAATGCTGAAGAGACCTATTTATTTAAGTCAGATCCGCCATTGCATATATTTATGTGTGCGTGTGATATGTAGTTTATGTATTAACAATTTTTAAAATCACCACCTTTCTTTAGATAATACATTTGTTGCTAGATAAGTCTATTTTGTGTCTGTTTATGAATATTTCAATCCAATCTGCACCTTGTAATAAAAACTAATATATATAATAGCTGTTAAACAAAAACTGCCCACTATTCAAATGATTTTCGGAAGCACACGCTATTTAAGTTGGTAATTGCCTTCAACCGATTGTTCTTAAATTAGCATCTCTTTAGCTAATAGTCATTTGTTTGTTTTTTCCTTATTTACAAAAGAGAAGGAGATGGAGAGAAAAAATATATTAATCGCACTCTAAATCAGTCTAAAAAGATTAAAATCCAAATAGATTTATTAATGGATCGCTTATATTCTTGAAATGATTGTATAATTTTTATTTGAAAATTTCTATAAAAAGAAACCTTTCTGAATTTAGCTTTGATATCGGAGGTAAATAGATCTTTGCAATAATCTGATTTTTTTTCTTTCTCTTTGATCGTGTATGGATTTATTTTATTATTGGTTTGTAAAAATGCCTGCAACCGTAAACAATTAGACAGTCAATGTTAAAATTAAATTTTATTATTCATATGTGTGTGTTATGCGTCGAGTTCAGATGTCTAAGCAATAGAGTTTAAAATTATTTTTTTGATCATCATCGATAATGATTTGTCACTGTTCTCCAAGACTGTCACATAATTTATTCAAATGTTTCATTATAGAATTTCGCAAGAATTTGAGATTCAATAAAGCCCTCCACCCATTAATTGAAATAAGATTCCCAGTCGGCTTTGAACTCTAAACTTCACGATTTTACCACC
Organism: Epiperipatus broadwayi; assembly: GCA_028023455.1. Taxonomy (NCBI): domain Eukaryota; kingdom Metazoa; phylum Onychophora; class Udeonychophora; order Euonychophora; family Peripatidae; genus Epiperipatus; species Epiperipatus broadwayi. The sequence continues at coordinate 9,198,045 of JAQFVV010000037.1, forward strand.
TCACTATATCATGCGGAGCTTTGATGATTTCTTGATCAGGATTTTATAAGAAGTTTGAGCGCCGGAAGTGTCTGATCCGGGCCATGGTCTCTGGACCTTGAGCTCCAAACTCTGTCACTCTGCATCGAAATCATGCGGGATATTATTGGATTAAATAACCTTAGGCTAAGGTTGTCAGCTTTTTATTAATTAAGCCTATTTGTAGAGACTGAAATTCGAACCCAAGACAATTTTTATGTAAATAAATTGTATCCGCAGAAATATAATTTTAATAATTTAAATGTTTGATTTCGGTATTTTAAAGCTATCTTATAAGTAATGAAGTTTCTTACATTATTAATGTATTATCGAAGAATTATGTCTTTATTTTTACACCAAGATGTATATGAAAAGTAATTGCTTTTTAATTTTTGTAATAACAAGACTTAATGAGAAGCAGCACTATTGATCACCCATCAATAATTTGTTACTGGGAAAGTCATGTGATGTTCAATCACTAGAAGTAACTATTGAGCTTTGATTCCCAAACCATCACCTTTTAGTACAATCTACTATTGAACTAAATTTGTACAGGATCAACTCTTTCATTTAGGGTTAATGTATGATAAATATTATGGGTGCATGGTTTAATGCTTTTCCATGAACTGGATTCAGTGCTGGCATTTCCAGCACTCAAACTGTTATAAATTAAACCATTTTATTATTTACTTATTTATAGTAGAAGAATTAAAATTATTATAATATCTAATAAATAGTTGTTTTTTTAGGTAAAAGCTGTAGATAATGGTAGGCCTCAAAAGAAAAATCAAGTCAATGTTATGGTTACAGTTGTATCACGACCCCAGAGCTCTCCTAATCCACCTATTGTCCGACCCATAAACAGTTCAATTGCAGTGGTAGAGACTGATCCTGTGGAACACATGGTGTGTTTAATTGAAGCTGAAGATCCTGATAAAGATTACTTGTGGTATTCTATTGTTGGTAAGCAATAACTTTTTTAAATATTTTTATAGTATTTTTAGAATAGTACATCAATAAATAGAACATTGTGTCTAAGTGCTCTCTAGAGATTTTTTACAAGCTCTAACGATCATTTGAGAAGTATATATAGTTTCTTAACATGTTAATTAACTGCCAGATAACAGAGATTTTCATAGTTTTTCTTTCTTACTGCATTTTTCAATTAGATAGCCATTTATGGATGAATGATTAAATGCTTAGTGGATTAACTAGAGCTAGTCATCTTTAAAAAAAAACAAAAAAACATTGTAATCTTTTTTGGAAAATCATCAGTTCTGAGAAAAAAATATTTCATTTAGATTCAAATCCTAAGTTATTGAGTATATTATGCACATTCTATACTATAAAATTATTATTTAAATTGCATGCATATATATATAATTGATTTTTACACTCATAAACCTAATATACATAAATGCATGAAAAACTTCTGAGTTATTCAATTTATCAGTAAAGAATACAAATTTTCTATCAAGAGATGAGATATGGCAAAATATATTTAGATATTTTTTTCAAGAATAAATAAGAATGTTAATGATAGAAAATAATGAGGAACCAGAGAAGAAAAGATGAGAAAAGAAGGACATATTGGAAAAATAACATCATGTAAATAATTTTGTAAATATTATAACTGTAATAAAGTTTTTATTTAAAATGAAAATTTACTGAATCAGCCAGTTTTCTTATTGTAGCATATTGTTCAAAGTTGAATAATAATTCTATTTAACAGCATACAAAAAAGAGAAAATGTCTTTCATTAACAGCAAAATTTATTTATTTCTGCATCAAACCAATTGGAATTGAACAGTAATTGAAATCGACAGGCAAACTATCGAAAAAATATTGTATTCATCAATAGCATAGTAAGCATTATCTGAAAGTAAAATAATTCTAAGAAGGCACTTTTTAATACAGCACAGTAGTAAATCAAGTTGGACAAATTCTTGTGGAACGCATTAATTACAAACATCTAAATTTGTACATAAACATTAAATAATTTACACTGGCCGGTAGAGGGCATGAAATAACCATCATTTATTTCTGAATCTTAAAAGCAGTCCAGTAATAAACAATTTAAATTTAGATTATTATTATTATTATTTTTACTTTATTTTAAAGAAGTTTGATAGTTTTGACTTGTGATGACAAAAGTGATTGAAATAAAACGATTGAATTGTAATAAAAGTCAATAAAAATAAAGTTGATTTTATCAAATATGTTATAAATAAGTAATGAACATTATTGGATTTAGATAAAGTGACAAGAATAAAGATTTTTAGTTTAATATTTTTTTTAAAAATAAAAATGTCGTTTTATAATAAAAGTTCAGCTAAAAGTATTTGAATTATTTATAATTTTTTTATAAATTTATTATGATTTTTTTTCTTTTATCTAGTTTTTTTTTTATCAGTAGAGGTGTAATTTATTTTTTAAAAATTGTATGTGTATAAAGATAGCTTAAGAGTTATATAATTTCTTGTAACATACCCACACACAGAATTCTCTGGTCAGCAGAATAAAACCCATGAATTTATTTTAAACGGAATTTTTAATTTTTTTGGAGATAACGTGTAATAATAAAATGACAAAAAAATCAAGTCAGATGTCACATGACTTAATAAGCTTGTATTTACAAATGTTTTATATATAGAGCTCACAAAATAAGCTCTTAACAAGCTTTGAGAATATCCCCACCCTCAGACCAGTTTCTGCTTCTGGTGTCGTCAGTGAGGTGCCAGGATATTCAAGCATTAGATTAAAAATACCAGGACAAGCCCAGCACTTTATCTATTGTATAACTATTGAATAGAAAATCTGAAATTGTCAAACATCTATATGTCTTCCAATCCAGCTATCTAACTCAAATAGCCAGATAGGACTGAACTAAATCCAGATACATCATATATTAATAGCTTTTGCAATATAAAATCACCAAAGCCTTAATAGCAAAAAATAAAATGACAAAAAAATCAAGTCAAGTGTCACATGACAACTTAATAAGCTTGTATCCATGTTGCTCTCATTTGTAGATTGCAAACTGGTATAAAATTGCAATTCACTGATTTTTCCAAACATTATGTACTCTTGCTAAGCTCACATTGCTTACTTGTTCTCATATGTCATAGCATTGGCCGGGAGGTGATCCCACAACTGTCTGCAACCAACTGCTTGCTTGCAAGGCATCTACGATGACCTTTCAGCTAACAACGCTTGACCCACATTGCTTACTTGTTATACCATCTTTGAAAGAAAAACACAAGTAATTCACTTTTTATCACTAGTGAAGAAAATGTCATATATCTACAGGCACCCATAATTTAAACTTTATCAGTCATGTATAAAGAAATAGAGGATATGTTAGGTATATTATCAGTGTGAATTCTTTTCTAAAATATGAAGTGAAAGAACTTAAGCTTATGTTATATTTACTATAACTAATCATGGAAGCAACCTAAATTTCGTTATGCAAAGAATTAAACAAATATCACAAATGTGTATAGAAAGCTAATATTCAGATTAATATGTATACACTGGATGCGCGCACACACACACACACACACATATATATATATATATAATATCAAAGAAAGAACACAGCAAACAAAATAGAGAATATATGTTCTGGACAGTGGTGAACTCTCATTTCACCATATCCAATAGCATGAGGATTGATTCAGTTATCAGAACTAAGTGACATTTTAACTTAAAAACTTTCATGTTATCAATTTTTTTGATATGAATACAGCTTTTAAATATGCTATTGTTATGTTCATAAACTAATAAATTATTGCTCATATCCGTGACTGCAAGTAAAGATAGAGGGAACCACTTATGTTGAAAATTTCAAACTATGATTAATGCTAAGTAACTAGTTCATTTTTTCTCCTTTTTTTTTTTTTTTGTAATTCTAATCTCTATTGAGCTTTTTTGTTTTTTTAAAAATTAAATTATGTATCATTATTATTTAGTAATTTATATTTATTTTTTGTGCAATTTTATTAAAACTTAATAGAATCTTTATACCAGTAACAACTATTTGTGTGGTAAGATAGTCGTAAATTTCTGATGAGTTTATTAGACAATGAAATTAGAGATTTGGGATGGGTTTCTTTTTTCATATTAGGTTTAAACTAGAATTAATTATTGATGTTTAAATAGATTTTTGTTAAGGAAAAAATTAAATGATTGTTTAACATATCATATCTATGTTATATATATTTTTTCTTCACACTTCTGTGACACTTACCATAAGCTTTAGTAACTACATATGTCAGATGATAGTGATTAATAAATCCTTATCCAGTGATGATCTATCCTATCTCCAGACTAGTTTTAATTTTATGGCTTTCATCAATAAGGAACTTTGGATCTTGGAACTGCATTTGCTCCTCACTAATAAAATCCTTAAGTTTGAAACTAGTCTGGAAATATTACAAAGAGTAGCAGTGTATAAGGATTTATTAAGCACTATCATCTGGCATCTATTAGTTGCTATAATTACCAGTAGGTGGCATAGAAATGTGAAAAAAAATATGGCTGAAACAGCAATATGTAGGCAAAAGTTATGTGATAGAATTATAATGATATTTTATGGGTTTTATGTTATGTACTTGTGATTTGCTAGAAAACTGTTCTGAGTTTTTAAAGAATCTTTTGGAAAAACTTCTGTCATAAAATGATCAAAACTTTCCTTCCACCCTTAATGAAAATTGATATGACATCAGCTCAGATTTGTATATAAAGTAATAATCTTATTGTTATATCATATATTTATTGAGATGGTTATGTGTCTCATGGCATACAACAACATAGTTGTGTGTGTACATATATATATAAAGTTGAAAGGAAAAGTAGAAATACAAAGAAATTTTTTTGTGATATTTTTATATTACATTAGAATAACAGTTAAGAGATAAGTAATAATTTTGAATTTTAAAAAATATTATAAACATTTATAAAAGTCTATTTAATGTTTTATTCTGATTTTGATAATTAAAAAAAGAAATCTAGAACAAGATTGTTTTTATGTTACAGTAGATAATTCGGGTAATTATAAGATTCTACTATCTATTTTAATGAGATTGAGATTTTTTTTTAATGAAAGCTTTTGATAAAATTTAGTATAATATACTCTGATGTTTTTGAAATGATTAAGAAAACTTTTAGAAAAAAATTAGTTTTAATTAAGGCAAATTGAAAAGAGTCATTAACATTTTTTTTCTCAAGATACCCTATAAAAGGTGGAAGAAAAAAAGGATTGTATCAGTATTATTGTGAAGTTATAACTGAAGGCAAAATGCAGAGTTACAAGAATGCTAAGGCCCAGCTTTTTGTGGTTCAAAGCCCATATTGTATACTAGATGGTTTGCTTGCCTGAAATCTATCAAATGATAGAAACTGAATGGAGCTGACTGAATGCCAACAGTTATCTGATGTATATCTTTCTCAAAAATGTCAATAAGATATTATACAACTTTATTACAGACATGATTATAATGGACCAGCTTACTGAGAGATTCCAGTGCTAATTAGCTTGCTGAAGGATTATCTTGCTATGATTTTATGTATATGCTGCTTTATCTATAGACAGAAAAGCATAGATAGTTACTGCATTATATATAGAGTGCATATAGGTGACCTTCACAAACAGATATTAGTTGGTGAGTAAATAAAAAATAATAATTTATTGAAATTATATTATTCTAGATAATTTAACTTAGCAGTTAAAATCTCTAATTTACAAGTTTAAAAATAAATAAATTGTCTTAAATAAATAACATTTGTTTCTAGAGAATTTGTCCCTGTAATTATTAATAAATATTTCCAGTTTTATTTTATTTTGAAATTAGTTGAGGAAAATTCCAAAAATCCCTTTTTTAAAAAAAATATTAAAAATGAAGCCACAAAAGCCTAAATTTTAAACGAACTTTCCAAACTGGACCTAGTGATGATTTTCTTTTAAAAAGAAAAAAAAAACTTTTATTTACCATTATAAATAATGAATTAATTAATAATTTTGATTTGTAGGGGAATAATAATAACAATATGTGCAGTTTATGTATATTTTTAGCATCGAATTGATTTTATGGTAAAAATATATGAATTTATGAAGTTTTTTATTTTAATAAAAATCAGTTTGTGCACACAAATTTGAATGGATACCCATATATATTAAAATCAGTCATCAACCATATATATGTTAAAATTAATTATTATGTATTATAAAAATGAATGTTTATTATTGGTTTATGACAATTCAAAGATGTTAATTTTAAATTATTATATTTAAATTATTATACAGCACATCTGAGTGCTTATTCATATACGTAAATTACAATGTAATATTATTTTTTTTTGTATTATTTCAATCAAAATTAGAATGTCGAATTTATATTTGTAGTGCACTTAGCAGATCTTAATTTCATGTTATTGTTTTTAATTAATACATTTATATTTCATTGTTATTCCAGTGAATTTATTTAATCCTAGAATAGGTTTAAAATATTATATGTTTTATTTATTTATTTCTTATTCACAGTAACAGTTATAGAGCTTTTGCTTCCTCAGATCGATTCATGCATAACAGTCAGTTGTATGGATTCAGGTTTATGTCTGGTGTTGTGGATATCCTGTTGATCCTGGTTGGCACAAAGAGATATCCTTTAAAATTCATGCACTAAAGTTTATTATTAATTCGAAATTAAGTTTATAGTTGGCCAGTCCATTAATAGTACTAAATGGCCAGAGGGCATTGATGATGATCAGCATATTTTAGTATCCCATCATTATTTTTAATCACTTAAGTTTGTGCATTTCAAATTATTGTTTATATAATCTTCCCCAAGCTTGGCAAGAGCTAAATAATTAGCCTGTTTTATAATGAACCACTTTCAAATCTAAACACAAGGTTGACTGTTGGTTTTAATTTTTTGGTATTCATGATGATAAATGATTTTTCTTCTCAGTAATTCTGATGAACTTATAGTTAATCTTTGTTTTTTCTGATCTTTCATGCTCATATTCATTACATTTATTTGTATATTTAAGTTTAAATTAAATTGCGTTGATGATGGTGATTTTCCAACACCCCAGGTTCACCCCTGTTTTTTTGTACCATTACAATATGTTGATTCGAAGATTTTCATTGTTAAATATACAAATGAACCAGAAAAATATATTTATATATGTATCATTCTGGATAGTCCAGTGAAGCTTAATGAAGCAATTGTCATAAAGAAAATAAAATATATCTGGATGAAATAAAATCAATTTCATTTCTTGCTTAGCTAATCATTATTTGAATACTGTAATATTATAATACCTGTTTTTATCTGTGTGACACTTATATAATAATTTGTTGATATTAGTATTGCCTAACATATATGTATTTTTTTTTTTAGGTGGTAATGTTGGTGATGAATTTTTCATTGATACAGAAAAAGGAGTGATAATGCTAGCCAAGCAGTTAGATTGGGAGACTCGAGGATTTTATAATCTTAGTGTTTCAGTTACTGATGGTGTCCATACAGTTTACACCCAGGTTAGTATTTATTATATTTTGATATTAAAATTTGAAATTTGTCTGTACATTTTGGTGAGGCATTACAGAAAATAAGATTAGAAAAACTGAAAGCCTTTATTAAAATGAAATTGTAATATCAACCTAAAATGCCTTCCTTAATCACATGTTAACAACTTTTTTCACTCGAGTCATCCACTAATATCAGGAAGCTCAACCAAAAAGCTTAAAATATTTCCATTATTTGCAAAGAAAATCTTTTCAAATAGATTTTGATTAATGAATTTTAAGACTTTTAGAAAGGAAGAGATTTTATCTTTACTTTGCCAGTCTTAACTTTATATACAAAAAAATAAAACTGTTTGTACTTACATATACATGGGTGGTGCATTCTTTAACATATGCAGTAAATAATTAATTTGCAATAGAATTAATAAATATCTCAAAATATTTGTTACTCATATGCTATCATATGCCATGTGATTAAACATTCTTAGTCTTTTTTAAAGACTCGGAAGCAGTGAATGAGACAAAATTTTTGGATGTCTTCTCAAAATTTTAAAAAGGCCCCCTTTAATATTTATGATACTTATCTTAATACTTCTATTATTAATCTTTAATTTAATGATTTCTAATTACAGGACTCCTAGGATTGATTCAGGAACAGTATGCACGACCTTGATTTGTTTTAAGAGGATTACACCATTGTTAGATTTCTTAATTATTTTTTTTCATATGTCAAATGCGTTGACCGGGAAGCGAACCCGGACCAGCTGCTTGTAAGGCAGCTATGCTAACCGCTAACCACCAACGCTTGACTTCTTAATTTTTATCAGTGAAAAGTCATTTCCACACATATTCTGACTACTTTCTCCAAACATTTGTATAACATATCTATTCCTTCAGAGATTTAATAGCTATCTTTTTATTAGTTATCAAGTTCTACTCCTTTTTAACCCTTTTTTAAAAATAATTACTTCTATTTCTGAATTGTCTTTTAATTCAGTAAAATTATCAACATATACTTTGTCAAAATGTAAAATGAGAGGTATAATTTTAGGATAAAAAATTTAAAGTTTACAGTATTTCTCTGAGATATAATTTACAGCCATTCATCTATATGAGTAACATTATTAAACATTTATGTATTAATGTTGGTTATAATCTTCAGAATATTAACTAATTAGGTAATAATGGAATGTTATTTATTACAGTAGCCCAGCTATATCCCCCTTTTCATGCTGCTTTTTTTAAAAAAAAAAATAATTAAAAAATATAAAATTGTAAATTCATAACATGAATAACGTTATAAATCATCTCTTGGTAAACCATTTCCTTGTCACAAAGACTTTGTTGTTGCATTCTCAGTTAATCAAATGATTGTTTCTCTCGTTTTCTTAATATACTAATTAATAACTGAAATACATGCTTATTATACACCTGTATCAATATATGTAATATATAGGGTATATGAGCACAGACTTTTACACGACCCCACCATTCTCCACTCTATCTCATAACACTGAAACACTTGAACACATATATGTCGAAAAGATAAATAATCACCAACATATTTCATGCTAAACCAGCAATCATCAGTTGGTCCAGATTATCATCTCTACACATATATGCAATGAGTGCTCAGATATATATTAAGATAACCAATCTTCATATTTTAATGGTCGGGCTTCAACCCACTCCATACTCCAACTCTTCAACCATCCATCTAATTGAAAATCTGATGATGGAATGCTCAAAGGCCACCATGAGGCCGAAATTCTCATCACATGCATGTTGACCTAAAGTCAATCTGACCTCTGTCCATTAAAGTATGAAGATTGACTATCTTAATATATATCTGAACATTCATTGTATATATGTGTAAAGATGATAATCTGGATCAACTGATGGTTGCTGGTTTAGCATGAAATATGTATATTGGTGATTATTTATTTTTTCGACATATATGTGTTTAATGTTTCAGTGTTATGAAGTAGAGTGGAGAGTGATGGGCCATGTGAAAGTCTGTGCTCATATACCCTATATATTAATATACTACAGTAAAATCTTTTTCGTAATTGCAATACTTTATTTTTTTCTTAATTATTTTTTGTGTGTGACTTAATGTACATAATTTTTAAATTAAATTATGTCATAGATATTCTTCCTTTATACACGATGTATACAAATATTAAGAATGTTTGTTATATAAATTTGTGTATGATCTATGGATTTAAACAAATGCATGACAATTTGAAATCAAATGACACACTAATTAACTAAATTAAGATTCACATTAAGACTAAAAAACAGGTCGCTATTAACTAATGTAACTTATAATATATCATGAAAGATAGTCATGCAATTGTTAGTTTAATACATTGGTCACATTTATTGTGTCTGTTTCTGTATAGCTTTTTTGATACTAACTTAATGTAAAACTTATGTTGTGTTACTTAGTATCATTAATTGTCTAAAAAATAAAAATATCAATAAAAAAGTTGTAAGGAATATTTACCACAAGTAAACAGATTTTTACAAAGGTGCTGCAAAAGGTGAAATAGATAGATAATTTTTTGAATTAGTGCTTTAATAAACTTAATCAAAAGATATTTTTTTATACAGTTAATCTACTTTTTTACTATAAAATCTTTAAATCAATGTTGACAAAGATTATATTTCTTCAAATAGAATGGTAATAATATTGATAGTTGTTTTTGTATTTTAATATTAAGATTTCCGAATAGCCCTAATATTTCCTCAACATCCTATTTGGGTCAAATAATGCAGTCATCCTTTGCATTGGGGGGGGGGGTTATTGTAATAAAATGACCATTCCTTTTTAATCCAGCTTTTTTTTTTATATTGACAGATCTAATTCTCTTCAGCATTGTGGTTAATGTGTGATATCATAGGTAGCTGAGAGATCTATCTGGCTTATGAGACATTACTAGCTAGACTAATCCAGCTCATTTTTTTATTGATAGACCTAATTCACTCTAGTGCTATGGATAATATGTGATTCATAGCTATCTGAGAGATCTATCTAACTTATAATTCTCATTACTAGTTAAACTACTAATTTAGCAGTTGTTGTAATGTTTAATTTTACTCAAAATAAACAGACACGATCCTCTTCTATTTAGAGTTATACTCCTTTGCTAGCAGTCTTTTCAACCTATTCACTTGTTTGTTTAATCACACACTTTATTTGAATTAACAATTATTTACTTAGGCAAGCATGAGAAGCTAGCATTGAAAGAGAGTGACTGTGTGCTGAAAGTTTTTGAGTAGGCTTCTGAATTTGGAAGTATTACACTCACCTGTGGTGTATGATCACAATCTGATAGAGTCAGATTTAAATGCAGAAATATTTATAACTATTAGATTTGATGATAAAAATAATACACGGAGTTGTTTTCAATTACTGTATATATAAAATAAATAAGTATTGAACTACAAGTGTCAAAAGCTAACTAGTTATATTTAAATCATCTACTTCAATTCTCATGCTTAAAAAAACCTCAATTTCAATTTGTTGTTTAGGCAATGCTACTATAAGTTTCCATTTATTATCTAATTGTAGGATCGCCATGACAACAGCTTAGTATTGGTTTGTTTGAACATGAGAATTATGCTTTGCGATTTATATATTTTATATAGATGAATGGATAAAAAGGCAAAACAATCTTTAAAAAGTTAAGTTTGTGGAAAAACTTTCTATATTAACTGTTTGTAGAAAATAAAATAGAAGGCATTACTCACCAGGCTTGACAATTGCCAAGCAGTGATATCCATTCAGTGACCAGTAAATAAATGTATATTAGATGAACGACTTGCTATAGTGCACTTACCTGCCACTTTCATGATCTCCATTTATATATCCAGGCTACATAATTTATAAAGCAGTTATCAAATTTGGTTTTAATCAAATTTTTTTTGTTTCAAGTTATCGGCCATTGCTAACGCAGATAATAATTCATTAGTAAATAAAAATATATAACTATTCTTCATGAGAGAATACATCCAGGATGAAAAAACATCTAAATTTCTGCTATCTCGTGATGCATTTCTTTCTATGAAGAACTGATAAAAGGAAGTCATGTTTTGAAATAGGCTATTTAAAGGCTCTTTATACATGCATATATTTATATATTGGATATTAATTAAAGATCTAGAAAACAAAGTGTGGTAATTACCCCAAACAAGTCTTACAAGGTTTATTAGTTTACTTATGTAACTATTTTTTCTTCTGTATTAAAAAAATTAAATCTGATATGACTCTGTTGGCTTAATTTTCTATTAGACAATAGTAAATAACTTTTTTATTTTTGCTTACAACGATATATTATTATTGCATACTTGATTGAAAAGATAAAGTCACTACTATCTTCATAATCATATATAGTTAAAACACGTAGAAATATATTTATGTATATATGAAAACAGAATGGAAATGACCAAACTTCATTTAGCCATGAAATAGGTAAACAGATCCATGGACAGATGGAGCTTGATCATTTCTGCATTATGCAGTTAATGTCATATGAATGTTAATATATATATATATACATATATTTATGTAGGTATTGGTAAAAGTAGTCGATATTAATGATAACAGACCTGAATTTTCCGACAAAATATACTTAATAGATATTTCTGAAAATATCTCTTCAAACAAAGATATTGTTCGTGTAACTGCTGTTGAACGAGATGAAGATAAGCGTGTTTTCTATTCTCTTCAAAGCAGCACCAATCCAAGTAGTATGAATAAGTTTAAAATTGGAATAACTTCTGGAATGTTGTCCACCAGTGAGAAATTAGATAGAGAAAGCATTGCCCAACATGTCTTAACTGTTATGGTTAAAGATAATGGAACACCACCCAAGAGAAATTATGCCAGAATCATTATTAATGTCCAGGATCATAATGATCACCAACCTGAATTTTTGTCCGATATGTTTGATGGAAGTGTATTTGAAACAGTTGCTATAGGAACCAGTGTAGCTCAGGTTTTAGCTGTTGATCGAGACAAAGGCAAGAATGCAGAGATACGATTCTCGATTGTTTCAGGTAAGTTTTTTTTTTATTTTAAAATATTTTACATTTTATAAAGTATTTTGATTATTAATGCTTTTTGTTCATTCTTTTCTTTTTTGCAGTGAATACCATGATATTATTATGTTGTTTTAAAAATCCAATTTTATATTTGATTATTTTCAATGACTTTTTTCTTGTTTACTTTCTATGTTTTGATTGACTAATTGTCTTCTTCAGGAATTTATTTCATTTGCACTTCTTTGAATTGACAAAATAATACTAGTGAGTTAAATCACTGCAAACCATAAATGACACATTGGAAAAGGGTGGCTTTTGAGCGTTCCATCATCAGATTTTCATTTTGATGGACGGTTGGAGTGTGGAATGGATTGAAGCCTGTCCATTAAAGTATGAAGATTGGCTATCAATATATATCTGAGCACTTATTGGATATATGTGTAGAGATGGTAATCTGGACCAACTGATGATTGCTGGTTTAGCATGAAATATGTATATTGGTGATTATTTATCTTTTCGATATATATGCGTTCAAGTGTATCAGTATTATGAGATAGAGTGGTTAGCGATGGGTTGTGTGAAAGTCTGTGCTCATATACCCTATATATTACAAATGTATTATTCAATTTTTAATTTGCAATTCATTTTTTATTAGAAAGGACTTAGTATAGACGTTACATGTATATTTAAATAATTCATCTTTTAGAAATTTAATCTTTAAAAAGTATTGATTTGATTTTTTTTTCTCAGATTTTATATGTGTTTTGAGATTTTTTTCTACCTTATCGTAGATTATTTGTAATTAAATGTCTTTGTATTTTACTCTTTTTCTTCGGGTTTTAAAATAAAGAAATTCGTTTATGGGTCACTGCTAATAATGATGATGATGATGATGATAGAGAGAGAAGAGAAAGTTAACAGATGTAAATAGCATTGTTACAATAGTTATTTTTAAATGTTTTGATTGTATTCAGTTATCATCATCACTATATATTAAAAGAATATAATAAATCATATAAATTAATTTATTTAATAAAATTTAATGAAAAAAAATAGACTTAAATCAATAAAGAATATAATATTCGTTTTAAAAATAAATATATTTAATGGATTTACTTAAAATATTGACATATAATTATATTTTAAAATTATTATGTACATCTCGTCTTTTCAATACTAATTAATCCAATCACAAAATTGACAATAGTCAAGTGTTTTTATATCGTTTCATTAAAATTTTTGAATTACTTATTTTACCTTGAAACTTATTTATAAAGGTAAAATATTGTTAATCAATCATTCTTTGTATCTGACTTTTTTTGGATTAACTACTTTACGATTAAGAATAATTCATTTTTTATTCACCTTATTTTAATATATTATCGAAGCACTTGTATTACATTTTTGAGAATTTACTAAACAAATATTAAATGTAAATAATAGTTATTAGTTTTACAAACGCTGTCAATTTATCAACTGAAAATATATAATAATTCTGGTATTATATGTAATAATATTTACTTTAAAAATAATTTCTATTAATTTTGATATAAATACATTTCTGCCTATTAAAAAAATATTCAAACGATTTGCTGAAGTCATAAGACGAGTTTTTTCATCGTCTCTATGCCATCTATTGTAAACTTTTTGTAACTAATAGATGTTAGAAAGATAGTGCTTAATAAATCCTTATGCCCATTATCCAATATTCCCTCTCTCCCAATATTAGTTTCAAGCTTATGGGTTTCATCATCTAATGCCCTATTTCTTTAACAGTTTTACATTTACCTCTATTATATTATCAAGCTATTAGCACTAACATTTTGCATCTATTAGTTAATAAAATTTACAATAGGTGGCATAGAGGTTATACTGCTAAAACAGCATAATTGCTGAGATATTCTTGACTTCGTTTAAAGAGAAGCCACACTACATCGCATCATCATCACAGCAACATGTAACTAGAGTTATGTGATAATCATATGATGTTTTATTGGTTTGAAACCATGAATACTGGATGTGACAGAGTTGTGATTTATAGACCTTTAGTTCTTGAATCTATCACTCTGCCATAACATTCAATCATTCAGTGCATTTTTTAATATTTATTTTTACATACCCCCCCCCTTCCAAAGCAATAATTAAATATCTACTGATTATTTTCTCATCTCTTTTTTTTTCATTAAAGTCTATTTTTCAGAAATTTGAAATGTACGTTTTTTCTAACTGCTTTTTCTGAGACTCATTATTGGCTTTATTGTTCTTATTCTTTTTGGTCATTCACTTATCATCCGTTTCTTCTCCCTATGCTTATTTTCTTTTTATCTCCATAATATTTTGATTTGTTTTATGTTCCTAGGCAAAGATTCTATTGTATTTTAAATTATGTGCATATATTAAAAAATTATAAATAAATGAAACCAAAAAAAGAAAATACAACAACAAATGTTAGAATTTTTTAAGAAATAAAAACTTCTTTTAGCAATATTTTAATGACTTCAGTAGTGTACCTATTATATTACTGGGGATATCTTGCATAGTTACGTGAAGTTGTTGAGCGGCCTACAGGACTTAACGGTTCTTGAATCTCATTTAGGTTCTGTCACTTCTGACATTCAAACTTCTTATGAGATCCCAAGCAATAAAGCCATTTGATTATTTATTTTTATATACCTAAAATGTTTATAGACTATTTTAAATAGTAGCCTCTAGATTTTTTTAAAAGTCAACTCACCCTGCCCACTTTCTTTGCAATATTTGTTGTTATATTTCATTTTTCAGTTTTACTAATTTATTTGTATGCAAAACAAAAAAAAAAATGTTATACTATATTTATTTTTCATTCACAATAATATAAGATCTAATATAACTTAGATAATTTCTTGTAAATGTTGGACAACCTTAATATCCACATGTCTAAAAGTTTACTTTGATGCCATACTTACATATACATATAAATAAGCTTTATCATTAAAACAGGCAAAACTCTCTATACATATTGTCACTCAGTGCAAGCCAGAGTAATCAATGGATTACAGTAGGCTTGTGCATAAAATCCCCATCTAGTTCCTACTCATCCAATATCTCCAGACTAGTTTCTGGCTTGTGGCCTTCATCAGCGAGGAGCCTTGGATCTGAGAGCACTGCAGCTAGATCTTAGGATCTAAGGCTCCTCACTGATGAAGGCCACAAGCCAGAAACTAGTCTGGGAATATTGGATGAGTAAGCACTAGATGGGGATTTTATGCACAAGCATTCTGGCATCCATTGATTATTCTGGCTTGTACTGAGTGACAATACATATAGAGAGTTTTGCCTGTTTTAATAAGAGCAAGCATAAGAAATAGTAATCATGTGATGTTTATTGGCTTAAGCTTTATCATTCTATATAATAAATATTTATAAAAAGAAATCTCAAGTAACATAAAATTATCACAATACCTTCAAAATGCTCCACATTATCAGCCCATATTTATTTAAAGTTTAGGCTACACAAGCAGATATATAGCATTCTGGTCCACAAACAGAACTATATAGCATTATTTTAATAAAAATAAGTAACGGGTTACTTGCTAGAAAAGTTGCTTAGGTAGTATGAGTACCAGAAGTAACAAGTTGAGCTTTAATCCAGGAGCTTTTACCTTCCTAGTCCATCAGTCCAAATCACACAGAACATTTACCTGCTAGTTCTTAAGCTCATGTGAAAATATTAGTTTGTATGTGTTGATATTACCCAAAATTAGGATAACTAATAGCTGTGATCTGTCTACCATACTTTGAATGTGGAAAGTTATGGTGATTTTCATTTATTGTTCTTCTATAAGTGTTTATTTATATCATAAATGATGCACAGTGTTAAGCAAGAAATACGTCAGAAAAAAAAATTTAAAATATTTTTATTAATGAAACCTAAAATGGATCTTCTACAAATTAAAATTTTCTGATTGTTGATTTCTTGCCAACGCATTTATGCTATAGAACGTGGAGATTATTATTATTATTAAATGTTTGAATGGTAACTTTGAAGTAGTCTGTCTATTTTTTTTTGAAATGAAATATTTATGTAAATTTAGTACTTTGTTTTATATTAAATAAACTATTAATAGAATAGAAGAATACGTAGGAAATTTATATCTGTACTTTCTCTGACGTTTCTGTGGTTTATGACTCCCACTCGTATTTTGCCCACTTCTGAAGCTATAGTTTCTTTAATATTTATATGCTACAAAGTTTGTGTATAAATACATATAAATACTGAAAAATAAAAATTTCACTAACAATTAATAAAAATTATATATATATAGTTTTTTTTTTTTAAAAAAAAAAAAAGCCTGTAATTTTAAATGATAGAATAAATTAAAGCAAATTATAGAACTATAATCAGAAATTTGTCATTTTGAAGATTATACATGTATATATCACAAGAGATTAATAGGTTTGTTTATGATTTATGGAAAAGCTACCTGAATTATTGATATGTTGTATCAACTGTGCTATTTACTTAGACTTTTACAATAGAAAAAACTGCTTTCCAACAAATAGATCATTATTACATTCATATGAAGGCATAGGGTAAGCAGACAGGCAACTTCGTGCAATAATAATTGGTGAAGAATAGCCCATTATATTAAAGCAAATATATTTCCAAGATTTTTAATTTATTTGAAATTTATTTTTATCAGTAAGTATGCTAAGATCCTACAATTTTTTTGTGTGTTGGGAGAGCTAACAAGTTATTATCTACCCATATGGTGATAGAGGGGCTCCAAATGCTTGGTCCGCACTTGACATGGCAATGATTTAGCTAATGTGAGTTCTGTTTATCGATAAACATTGATAAATAAAAATAACTGATGTATGTGAAGAAATTTTTCAAATAGTTTTGATAAACATTGATAAATAAGAATAACTGATACATGTGAAGCAAAGGGTAATTAGACACACATTATTGTATACAAAGTTATTATTCAATTTGTTCAGTCAAAACAGTTATACCAGACTAATCAGTCATTATATAACTTCTTGTGTAGTGAACCATACAATTACTTATATTTTAACTTGTGTAGTTTAGCATAGTGGTATAGTAGTAGATTCAAACACTAAACATTCTGGATTGATTTCCAATTATGAAAAGTAAAAAAAAACACCCCACTTTAGTCTGTTAAATGGATCTGTTTTTCTTAACCTGCCATTTAGTTTCTCAAATATCATATGCCCTTCACACATTAAAAAAATACATGATTTAAGAAAAATGTGTGGGTAATACCTAAAACACTATCAAAATAAAAAACAATTTATAATTACATTTGCACTTTTCATCTAACAGTTGTCAGATTTTCAACTACATTGAATATATCTAGTATAAATGCAAAATCAATATATTAACCAATTCTAATAATCAGTATAACCTCAGTGCAATAAAATTAGATATTATAATGTCATAAAAGTTTATTGTGACTGATTTTTAATTGGCATTTAACAGCATACTACATATAATAAGTTTCAAAGAAAATTCCTAAAGTTTAAAAAAATATTTTTAAAAAAATAAAATCTTGTTTCAAAAGAAAATTTCTCGACTTTTTGAAGTTTTATCAAAACAGATTTTTTTAAATTTACAAATGCAAGATAGTTAATTTATTTTCTAAATTATAAACATTTATTTCAATCATTGTTGGCAGTTCTCATTGGTTGCACTTTTGGAAGAAATTCATAGCATGCTAAATTATGCTGTTACATGTTGAACTGTATATATTTTTATATATATGTTTGCTGTAGAATATAGATAATTATATTATTTCAGTTCTTAAAATCATATTTACTATCCAGAAATGTTATTAATAATTTAAAAGTGAATTTAAATAACTTTTTTAAACCATTGCATTATGCTTCTATTCAAAGTCATTATTTTTATATAAAAATTATTATTACTTTTGTAATGGGGGGGGGGATATAAATTTATTTCAAATTAACTTATGAAAATATATGTAGAGAACTAGAATAGAAATTGCCATGTAAATATTCTGACAAGCAACAATTGAAAAGCTTTTTTCTCTATAGTTATTTGCATTTCTAAGTTGAAAATAATTTTCATTTATTTCTTTGCAAATTTTTTACAAACTACTAATAATCTTATACAAAGTTAAAACCTTCATTTTGTTTAAAAAAATCAGGTTATGGGTCATTATTATTTGTAAAATAAACAAATATAATTTATCTTGAAATCATCATCATGTGACTTTTTACAATGCTTGTTGTATATATTCTCCTCTTGTTTGTTAATCCATTATCTTTTCTATGGATTTCATGATTTAATGTTCTTGTTCTTTTATTTTTACATTTCTTTTTATTAGATCCCCCCCCCCCCATTTCATAATTGATATTTTGTGACTTGAAATGGGAAACTAAGAGAGTAAAAATACTTGGAGGTTATTTAAATCATCTAAATTGTACAGGTGATGTGATTGTTTTTTTAAATATTGAAAAGTCTAAAGTAATGTTCAATGAGTTTTTCAAAAGAAGAAAATATTAAAAGGAATAATGATGTCCATGTGTTTAAAGATGAAGATTGTTAATAGATGTGTTTTACCAATTCATATTTATAAATTTGAGACTTGGACTCTTAGCGGAAGAACAATATAGAAACTTTATGCCATTCAATAAAATATGGAGAAGTATATGTTGGGAGTAATAGAAGGAATTGAAAGTGAAATATTTGGGTTAGAGAACAAACAGGTATCCATGCCATTATTGAAAAAATTAAAAGACTGAATTTGGGCTGGGTTGGACATATTGTTAGAAGAGATGATAATAGATGAATAGCTGAAGTCTTAAATAGATCCCAAGAGATTGTAAAAAACCCTGGAAAGAGACCACATGTTAGATGAATGGATATAAAGAAAAATTTTAGTATGATGTGGAGAAGAATGGTTATGGATTGGAGAAAAAATAATTTAACTTGGGGAGATCTCATCCTTCAGTGGATTTTAAAAAAAAAAAATTGTAGAAGATCTTGAAAAAGACTACATGTAAGATAGATGGATAAAATAAGAAAGTTTGCTGAATGGTGAAGAGATGCTATAGATTTGAGAAACTGGGTTAATTAATATTGAAGACATCTTCATCTTGCAGTGAAAATGATAATGATGTATTTAATCTTTTCATTGACTCTA
Organism: Epiperipatus broadwayi; assembly: GCA_028023455.1. Taxonomy (NCBI): domain Eukaryota; kingdom Metazoa; phylum Onychophora; class Udeonychophora; order Euonychophora; family Peripatidae; genus Epiperipatus; species Epiperipatus broadwayi. The sequence goes on from JAQFVV010000037.1 coordinate 9,217,812, forward strand.
TTTTGCCAAACTTTTTAAACATTTGCTTTAGAATTAAAATTTAAACTAGCTATGTGCTTATAAACAAATATATATATCTGAAATAATTATATACTGTTCATTAAATAAGTCTATAGTATATATAGATATGTATTGAGTCATGAATTTTGAGAATATCCTATGATAGATTGTAGGCATTAGAAGTCTTGTATCTAAAAAAAAAGCCATTAAATTAATTGTAGGGCCAGTAATATATATAATAATAATGCAATACGTACATTTATCAGTTATAAAACCAAACATAGATATACATATGTACTTTTTATTGCTTTAAATTACTATTTTTGTAATAAAATTACACCCTACCAAGCATCTAGTTTTTCCTGTGATTTTTCCTTAAATGCCTTCGCATATTATCTATCACTCACAATAAAATTCTATATTACCTTTATCAAAAATGCATTGTGCCAAAAAAAATTGCAAAGTAACTCAATGGAATCTCAACAGAAGAGCGGAGTAGTTGACTGACATCAAATTAAAAATGCACATTGGTATAGGTTCATAGTATCGTAATTGCATGATATATATTTGATCATTTAGACACCAGAATATGTTCAATTCACTCATTATAGGTGCATTGAAATGCCATCCTATTGCAATATTCTTTGCATATCTGTATTATGAATTTAATTGTTTTAAACATTTAAAAAAATATTTTATCATTGTTTTCACAATTAGTAATTTTTTACCCTAGTAAATATTAAACCAATCTATAATAATGCAATATATATATATCATTAGTATTTTTGATGTGGTCGTGGTAATAGTTTTTCCTGAAAAAGTAGTTAATGATTGCTTTCCTCTGCACAATTGTTGATGTCTTTGATAATTATCACTAATATTGTTCTTTGTGACAATATACTGATACTAGTAATAAGATTAGAAAAACAAAAGAAATATAAGAAGGCAGAATAGTTGTAAGCAGTAAAGATTAGAAAATGGGTATTCATAGATGCTTTATACAAAAGATAATTAGACTTGCTCAACACGTGTACACTTACAATAGAGCTCAGAAGAACAACAATATGCACAGAATCAAATGATCATAAGAGAAAAATAAAAGAAGCATTCTACATTAATGGAAATATTAATGCTATAAATAGAAAAGACACTTGCTTTGATATATCGAAGAAATGGGCCACGTAACATGTGCTGATTTAAATATCTTTGCATATATTTTATTACATATTTTTAAGACAGCTATGATTATGAGGCATGGATCCTTGAAAACATTCAGCTTATTATTATATTTATTTATAACTTCTCTTTTAAACTTTACTTTATAAGGTTTTGTGTTTATTTAAAAGATAATTAGAGAAGAAATGGTACAACTATAGATTTTAATAAAAGAAAAGATTAAATCAGTATGTAAAAATGATTCCCCCAATACATGGGGTATGCTTGCCAGTGGTGGATTCTCTAGTTAACATTATACAAGTGGAATGCTTATTATTCTATTCAAACAAATTTTAAAAGATGGTCTTTAATCTTTGACAATAAATAAATTTGTTTGTACATATATTTGTAACAAAAAAGTGTTTCAAAAGCATATATTTATTTAACAAGCAATTAGTAGAGCAAGCAAACAATTGTTTTGAAGTCTGTGGTTTTATGATGCCTCTTTCAACCAGAGGTAAGAATTGAATTATTATTTCACTGGGTTTTTCCCCATCTAGCTAACATAATATGACCCATTGTGAAACAGGGAGAAGTGGAATTATGGGAAATACCAAGAGCAAATACAATTTCTTTGGATAATTACAATTTATAAATGAGAACAGAATACCACAGTAATTTTTTTATTTTAATTAAACGGAGGTCGTTAGGGCAATGGAAATGAACAGATGAAATTGATGTTGTACCAATTTAAGCAAGTATATACATTACATTCTCATTTTGAAGGCATATTTGTATAGTCTGAGCTAATCTGAGATATTTTTCTATTACCTATCTCTCCAGCCAAACTTCATTCTGAATTTGAATTTATAAGTTATAGAACTGCTCTCAAATTGTGTGTGCATATTAAATCAAACTATTATTGGAAAATAATGTAATATAGTTTTATTACCCCCATCCCCCATGTTCATTGAATTTACAATGTCTAAATTAGCTTTTTAAATTTCTCAATAAAATTATCTTTTATTTGAACACTTAGCCATTTTTTTTTCAAATGATATTTAAAAAATGTTTTCCCCAAGGTATTAAGTTCATCTTCAATGCCCTAGACTATTGATCAACTCATTTTAGATAATCTCTTAAATTTATCTTTATTATGTCTTAAGTACACCTTGTAGCTCTTAAATCTTTCATCAAATGTCTTCCAATACACTAATGACAACTAAATCTAATTGAACAGTATTAAGTCTTTCAAAATATTGAAACCTACTTATTATTTCATACCTGATGATCTTTCTAAAACAGTCACTTGCTGGTCTTCAAGGTCTGGTTAAGCTTTATAAAATATTTCAGAAAAGATAAAAGCATACTTTATTATTAAATTGTTTCATCATAAAATAAAAATTGAAAATATTTTTATTAATCTGAAATCATATATATAAATGTTTGATGTACAGAGTTATCCATAAACTTAGAAAGCACTTTAGTTAGAACAGTAGCCAATAAAAGACAACTGCTTCAGGTCTAATGAAAGCAAAACTGCCAGGCTAATTGCAGTTGTCTTTCATTGGCTATTATTCTTAATAAAGTTCTTTTTAATTAAGCAATTACAAATAGATAACTCCACACATTAAATATTTATATCTAAAGATGCATAAAAATATATTATATATATGTTAAATTTAAACAAAAATATTATGAGCTTTTATGATGAGTTCAGAGTGATTTTGAAACTATGCTACTGATCATCACAATTAAATTAGAAACTTGGAAAATAAATGAAATTAATAATAGCTGAGTGCAGAAAAAATTAGAATGAAAATTACTGTAAACCTCCAGTGAGCTACATATAATCTAACACCAAACCATCAATAAATGAAAGCATGCAGAGTAGTCTCACCTGTAGTTTAGCTAGAATTGTATTTAAGGATTCAATTTATTGACATGTTACAATGCCACATGAATTCTGATTGTTTATAATGATTTTGGAATGGCTTAAAGTCATACTGCAATCATGTTAATATGCAGAATTTATATTTTGCTTTGTAACAACAATCAATTTTTAATGCTTAAATATGATCCTAACTAACTTATAGGTGAATCCGTTTTGCAATTTTTTATTTGCCGATGGGTTTGTGTTCATTGATATATATATAGCTCATTCAGAGTTTATAGTAATTTTGGTTTTAAAATGAGATATTGTAATATTATTTATATCTACCTCCATAGATGGTGCTTGTCATAACTCTTTAAGGTAATAAAAAAAGAGAAGATGGATAGGTTTTAAATTTATTAAAAAAAAATATTGACAATAAATAACTTAGAAATTGATAATAATGAAAGCAAATAGAAAATTCTTATAAAAATGGTGTATGATGTTTGGGAATTTAAGTCAATAATAAAATTTTAATGTCACATGATCACCATTTCTTATGCTTGCTTATAATTGTTATTAAAACAGGCAATACGTATAGTGATTTTTGCCTGCTTTAAAATTTTAATGTACATTAAAATGGGAAAAAGTGGGGGAGGGGGGCAGGATAGTTAAAAATATTATCAATATTTGCTGAAAATCGGTGGAATACAAGTAGAATCTTTAGAAAAGAAGCAGTTCCACTTGTGTCAGTTATAATAGTGATTTAGTATATTATATGTTTGCTTTATTGTTAGAATTAGGATTTGAGGGAAATGTGGGACTAATGTATGAAGCTATACATTAAAAAGTAGGTGCAGGAAAGGGACCCAATATCTCATATGAATGCTGCTAAGAGCAAGTAAAAAATGTTGGGAAGATTAAATTTATAGTTAAGAACGGAATTGCTAAAATAATTTGTAATTCATTAATTGGAAGAAAGCAGCTGAAGTTACCAACATTGAGTTAAAAAATATTATGAATATAGAGTAAGAACTTTAGTCATCAATTTAACAATGTTTTACCATTTATTAACTTAATCTATATTAGCAACTTCAACTTTGGAAGAAACAATTTAACATCTCACCAGTAATAATGCACCATTCTTTTTCATATTAATGCCTTATGTGAAGTAGAAGGATATGCAAAAATTGTAGTTTTCAGATAGAATTGGCGTTAAACAGAGCAAAACTCTTCATACAGTATTGCCACCTGTGCTAAACAGAGTAATCAATGGATGCCAGAAGGCTTGTGCATAAAATCCCTATCTAATGCCTACTCATCCAATATCCCCAGACTAGTTTCTGGCTTGTGGCCTTCGTCAGTGAGGAGCTTTGGATCTGAGAGCACTGCATCTAGATCTTAGGATCTAATGCAACCCTCTAGCAACCACCTTTTATCTCTACTTAACTACAAAACTATGAGAATGAAATTGAAAACACAAAAAATATTTTCAATCTAAGCTCAATCGAAGGCCACAAGCCAGAAACTAGTCTGGGGATATTGGATGAGTAGGCATTAGATAGGGATTTTATGCACAAGCCTTCTGGCATCCATTGATTACTCTGTTTATCAACAATTAATGTGCTAGTATAGGAAATGTGATCATGTGATGCTTAATGGTTTAGAATTGGTGTTCCGAAAAATTGACAAGAAAGAATATGGGATTTATTATGGCATACTCAATTAGAAAATCCATAGAAGAGTTTAGAATTTTGAACAAGTGAACCAACATGTTAATAGTATGATTATCAATTATAAGTTATATAAGTATATTGGACTTTAATTTACTTTAAAATATATATTAAAAATTCTGATATTGTAATTTTCTGCTGTTTATTAAGTCTTCTTGCTGTTGTTTTGGCTGCTTCCATTGCCAATTTTCTAGTTACAGTTCATAATATGAATTGCATTTATATTCTCTGCCCAGATGCAGGCTGAGATAATTAGGCAATGTGGTACTAAAGTCAAATGATATTGTACTTAGTTAACCTCATCATTAGTTTCTCATTAATATATCTTAGCCTCTTATATTTAGAGTTACATCATAGAATAAAGAACACTTTATATAGAAACAGTATTATAATTTAGTCTAAATATATTTTAAAATTTTAATCTACTTCCAGAAATTTTGTTTATTTTTTTATTATTATCACCTTTTTTTTTTTGTTTGTTTATTTAATTGCGAAGTTTTATACAATAATCCCACAATTAGTTCCAGCAACAGTGTTTTTGAAGAGGCATGTTTATGACAAAGTAATTCATAGTTTGAATTGTGATAGAAGTTTTTCATTTAGACCATAGTCAGAACAGCTTTCTATCTTGTATTGGTCAGTAAATGGATATCTTTTATTTATAAATATAAGATAAAGTAAAAAAAAAAAACCATGGAAGTCTTTCAACTCCCAACAGTTAATAGACCTAGTAAAACTGTCTATTCATCATTCCTGAACAGTTGCAAAGAGATGTTGCCTTGGACTTTGTAATGGGTTTTTTCCCAGGCTATTATTGCATTTTTTACTCACACAATATTTATCCAAGTCAAATGACAGTAATTATTGGTGTACTTAACTCTGTATCTTGTTATGTCTATATTTTATAAGTTTGCTGTTATAAAAATCATTTGAAAATGAAAGAAAAGAATTCATGGATTAGGATTGGTGCATTTGCCTGCCATGCTAATAATTTAGGGTTCAAATCTTAAGGGTTAGGTTAGCCAGGGATTTCCCAAAAAACTCTGGTGTTTTTCAAACATCTGAACAGAGCATTTAATCTCAATTATGAAATATTCTAGATTGGTCAGAAGAATGCCAGTGTATTGAGTTAAACAAATAATCATAACATGATCCACTTTCATCTCTAGTAAGATAAATGTCACATAGCTGATGCTGAGTCATTACTTTATTTTTTTAATGTTAAGTGAGCGAACATTGTTGGCTGTAAAAGATTTGATCATCATCAATTGTAATATGTTTCTGGATCAAATGTAATATGTTTATGTTTTACTATATAATTGTAATGATAGAACAGCCTTTAGATAACCCACTGTCCACTTTTGCAATAGATTACAATAAGGAACAATAGTAGAAAAGGCAATATTCAGCAGGTTTGCTAATTTCAAGATAGTGATAATTTGAAATGTTTTTATTCTTGTTTTACCTTCTAGCTAAAAATAGCTAGATATCCCTTTACCAACCAATATTAAAGTAATATATATTAATGCTATAACCTTAAGACCATGCACCGGAAAAGCGATAGTAGGGACCTCTACAAATCTTGGGTTAATATTTGTAGAGGTCCCTACTGTCGTTTTTCAGGTGCATGGTCTTAAGGTTATAGCCTTAATATATATTACTTTATGTAACGAGTATGCGCTCTACAAATTTAATTATTACAACCAATATTAAGTGGATTGATAAAACCTCAAGCATATTTTTAAAAAGAAATTAAGTTCACATATTCCAAATAGATTGTAGGCATGACATACAGATGTCCTACTGTTACACTATGAAGAATTCCTACATATATATATAAACGTAGTGTACGAACGTATGTGATGATATTTTTCAGGTTTTGTCACATTAATAAAAATCAATTTAGGCTTTTTATTTTTTTGAACTTAATTCATGAATTCTTTAGCGAGTATTGAATTTTTTTTAAAGTCATATGGTTCATAGTTGATCAGTGACATTTAAGAAAGGTCATGTGATTTGAAAATTACTGATCACTTCGGAGCTGAAAGAAAATCTGCACCAACTTATTACAGAGTGATTAGAATGATATGTTTATTGGAGTTATTTAGAAAATTTTTAGCTCATTTAACTGCAGGTTGAAATAAAATGTCAAGAATTGTAAAGTACGATTGAGAATAATCCATTAAAGTTTAAAAGAAATATGTCAATAAAAAAAAAAAACCTTTCATGTTTGGATTCCAAATAACCTTTTAAAAAAAATTATGTTTTATTATTTTTTTTATTAACTTTATATATACAAGGACATGTATATAAAATGGAGTATATATGTATATGCGCGCACACATATTAAGCATTTATTTTACCATTCTAAAGAAAACTTTCCTAACGTATCGAATAAGATCCATTGCCCTTTGTGGTTCAGGGCAGTGATAGAGGGGCATACTCTGAAGCTTAAGAATCTTAAGTTGTACCCAATTCGGTCTTTTCCAGAGTTCAAACTTTATGAATGCTCAGACAATAAAACCATATTTCTTTTTTAATTAAAATCTATTAGGTTTCTGGAAAACCAGGGTATTTTTTTGGTGTTAAACTTAAATGAAAATCGTTAGCAGCCCATTCTTGTTTATTTACTATGTGAACAATCACATAGTACTAATATCAACAACTACTACATGTAGAGCAAACATGAAGAAATCATTGATCTTAGTTCCTTTAAGGTCTTGATGAAGATAAGAATTAAAGGGTGTAATCTCATTTGGAGCTAAAAAAGAGCTAATGTGAAATGAATGAATCAGCATTGTAACTTTTTAACAATTGTTTGGGAATGTGGGATCTGAATGCAGCACTACTAATCATTTTTTTAACCAATAATCTTATCAGTTAAAAATACATCAAACTATTTCTATATCAGCCATTCATAGTAAAATGTATTCATCAATGCAGTATGTGTTTTGCTATATAGTAAAGAGGCTAGTTCAGAATAATATTTATTAACCCGAATAATCACCTTCAGCGAAGACTTCCTGATAATATGGTAAAAAAAAAAGTTGCCATTTTTTGGGTGCACAGTGATTGCAAAGTAACTTAAATCTCACAATTAGTAAGGTAAATCTTACTAAGTCCTGGAAACAAACTTCACAAATATTATTGCAAGCTTAATAATCTATACTGCAATCAACACTACATATATGGTTACAAACACAGTAACTTACTCCATGGTAAGCATAATATAAGCTCCTGTGATATGTGGTAGCCAACACAGTAAACTGTATTCTGATATAAATGTGGTAGAAACTCCCTTATTAACTGATTATAAAATCATAATCAATCAGCATAACTTATTTAGACCCTAATCACCAAATACCACTGTTAAAATTATAACTGTGATGTTTTTATATGTTATTGACTTCTGTTTCTAGTTAAACCTTGGGTTTATCAATTTTACTGTTATATATAATGCTGCAGTACTTATTGTTTGGAAAGATTATAACTTTTTTTTTATATTGCTGCTATTATATTACTTCTAAGAACAACAATCAGATAGGAATATTTGTTGGAATGTAGTGAAGAAGAGAAGCTATGGATCAGAAGTACTGGATTAAACTGGGAAAGATTTTCATTATATAGTAGATCAATTATCATCCTTATCAATTTCGACCATTATCATTCCACTGCAGAATGAAAATGAATTCAAGTCAAATTCAGTTTCTCTGATCCACAAGTTTGTTTTTCTTTATATCACTCAACAAACTGTCTTATCCATTCATCTTCCACATGGTTTTTTAAGGTCTTTTACACCACTATCTCTAGCTATCCAATTTAAGACTAGCTATTCATCTAGTATTATTAATCTAGAAATATTTATATCCCAGCTTGATTTCATTCTCTTAATTCTTTTAATGTCACTGATATTCATTTATTGATTTTTCCATGTATTTTGTCATTTAATCAATGCTTTCTTAAGCATATATTTTATAACGTCTTGCGTGCGATTATAATTACGATAGAATGACAGCCTGTTAAGCTAATTGCGCAGACGCTGTGAGAATGTTATTAATAAATGAATACCTTCGAACAACCACATGATATAGTATTTGTGTAAGAGTAAAAAGGAATCCTCTTACCCTTACGACTCAAATGTTTATATATGAGCAAATCTAAAGTAGTTGTAATGAAGGCGTAACTACATAATAGTCACTTTAAATTACAATATATAATGTCTGTATGAATGACGCCGATGACATTTTCTAGAATTTACTGAACGCCACTCTAAACGAAACTAAATCATATACATGGATAAGCATTTATTTTATAACGTCTTGCGTGTGATTATAATTAAGATAGAATGACAGCCTGTTAAGCTAATTGCGCAGACGCTGTGAGAATGTTATTAATAAATGAATACCTTCGAACAACCACATGATATAGTATTTGTGTAAGAGTAAAAAGGAATCCTCTTACCCTTACGACTCAAATGTTTATATATGAGCAAATCTAAAGTAGTTGTAACGAAGGCGTAACTACATAATAGTCACTTTAAATTACAATATATAATTTCATCGGCGTCATTCATACAGACATTATATATTGTAATTTAAAGTGACTATTATGTAGTTACGCCTTCATTACAACTACTTTAGATTTGCTCATATATAAACATTTGAGTCATAAGGGTAAGAGGATTCCTTTTTACTCTTACACAAATACTATATCATGTGGTTGTTCGAAGGTATTCATTTATTAATAACATTCTCACAGCGTCTGCGCAATTAGCTTAACAGGCTGTCATTCTATCGTAATTATAATCACACGCAAGACGTTATAAAATAAATGCTTATCCATGTATATGATTTAGTTTCGTTTAGAGTGGCATTCAGTAAATTCTAGAAAATTTCATCGGCGTCATTCATACAGACATTATATATTGTAATTTAAAGTGACTATTATGTAGTTACGCCTTCGTTACAACTACTTTAGATTTGCTCATATATAAACATTTGAGTCGTAAGGATAAGAGGATTCCTTTTTACTCTTACACAAATACTATATCATGTGGTTGTTTGAAGGTATTCATTTATTAACTCTTTCCCCGCCTCTTACGAGGCTCCTCGTCGACATCTGACATCACTCTAACTCAGCCAGTTTTTATACGAAAATATTCGTTAAACACGTATTGAATTCGTTTTTAAAAGTTCTGTAAGATGGTGCCATCTTCCGATTTATTTTACAAGTAAAAAATAAAAAAAAATGCATTTAAACCTAAACAAAGAAGGAACATTATTTGTGATTGGTTCTTAGCATGCTCTCAGCCGAAAAAGACATTCTGATTGGCTGGAAAGAACAAAGAAACTGCCTGATCAAAGAAAATAAAGAAAAACGCTGAGATTTTCATTTCGAATACGATTTAAATTATTATAAAATTATATTTATGGAAATTAAAAAGTATTTTCAGAGAGAATAATAAAAAAACAAAATTATTTTTGAAAAATATTGAAGATTTTAGTACAAATATTGAAGATGTAGTAAAAAGAAATATTTACTTTTCTATAACGTAAAAGTCGATCTTTTTGTTTATATTATAGCTTTTATGTTGCTGATATTGAATATTTTAGAATAAATAAATAGCAATTTATTTTTGAAAGAACTTTCGTTCTCTTCATAACCTGAAAAATTAATAATATACTTTTTATAAATGTATCTGAGTTGAATTTAATATTATAGGCGAATATGTTTTAACAATAGGCTTTGTCTTCAGTTTGTGAGTTGGCCAATTAAAAGATTTGATTTTTATCTGATACAACCAATAATAAAATTAGCGGTTAAAAGGTTAATAACATTCTCACAGCGTCTGCGCAATTAGCTTAACAGGCTGTCATTCTATCGTAATTATAATCGCACGCAAGACGTTATAAAATAAATGCTTATCCATGTATATGATTTAGTTTCGTTTAGAGTGGCGTTCAGTAAATTCTAGAAAATTTCATCGGCGTCATTCATACAGACATTATATATTGTAATTTAAAGTGACTATTATGTAGTTATGCCTTCGTTACAACTACTTTAGATTTGCTCATATATAAACATTTGAGTCATAAGGGTAAGAGGATTCCTTTTTACTCTTACACAAATACTATATCATGTGGTTGTTCAAAGGTATTCATTTATTAATAACATTCTCACAGCGTCTGCGCAATTAGCTTAACAGGCTGTCATTCTATCGTAATCAATGCTTTCTTGTGGCGTCAAAGTTAATACTCATCGGAAATCATTTATTTTTAATAATTTTTTTGCCATATTTAATTTTTAATAAGTATTGCAATTTGTTTTTTTTTTTTTTTTGTTATTTTTATTAATTAAATAGTCATTTTTGTTCATTAAATTTTGAATTACAAGTGTCAAATTAACTCATTCCATATCTTTGACACCATCCACTTCAGATAAATTTAATAATGACTATTATTAATCATTTCCTAAACTAGAGATTGTCTCTAGCACAGACATAAACTTTTAAACTCAATTAAAGATTAATATATGTCATTTTTTTAAAAAATTAAACACACATATGGAGTTATTCACATTTTTTTTTCCCCACATGTAATATCTTTATAAATATATTAAATAACCTCAATATTACTTACCACCTATTCTTTTAAATTCATATAAATAAAGATACAATAAAAGATAAAATGACCCCAAAATTGCATTTCATGCTGAACTAGCACTTGTCAGTTGGTCCAGATCACTATCATATATATCTTTATTATATGAAAAATATTTACATTAAATAATTACATTTTGAATTACAAGAGTCAAATTAACTCAACCCACATTTTTGACATCATTTTTTGATAGACTTCAGAATGTACATAGATATCTTTTAAATTTATATAACTTGAAATATATGTGCATACAAGCTTAAAATATTTAGATATAATGTTGCAATGTTAATTTTTATTACCACTATTAAAATTGTTTATTGAATTTTTATGTAAATGAAAATTTGAAATTAAGCTTAAAATATTGATAAAGCATTTTGTTTTAAATAAAAAATTGAATTATATAAAATTATGTACAAATAAAAAAAAAGAATATATGTATTGTTATCAAGTGTCACGTATTCATATTACACATAATTGAAATGGTAAACTTTTAGATATTAACTATATTAATGTGACACCTTCTACTATTAATGTAATCCACTTTGAAGATGAAAAATGAACATACAAAGATAGCAGATTAGACAGTGATATTTAATAGGACAAATATAATGTTCAGCCAGAGATATTTGTACAGATTCATTTGAAATGTTTTATTAACACTGCAGAATTTTTATTTGTTTAATAATCTTATAAACAGTTAACCAAAGATTACTAATGCTGTACAATTTGGTTTTTACAATTTTTGATATTTTATTTGCTTACAAGGTTATTAAAATGATAGAGATTAACTCTATCATGTAAATTTAAATTATATGCAAATTTGAATAAAGCTGTATGAATATCTCCACTGACTTCTAGGTTTGTCCTATTAAATATCACTGTCTCGTTTACTATCCATATAACATTTTGGAGTGCAGGCAAAAATATTCATTTTTAATTTTTAAGGTGGATGACTGTTTGCATTAATATAATTAGTATTTGTAAGTTTATTGCTCCAATTATTATACATTATCATCATCATAGAACTTGATTTATACATATCAGGAATTAAATGAAAATTCCTGTAACAAAAATCTTTGGGATGGATTACACTTAGATTACTCTCTGCCTTTGTTTTTTTTTTTTTAAAAAAAACTGTATATATAGAGATAATAAGTAATTTTAGAATTGTACAATCACAATCAGTCAAGTTGTAATTACTAAAATTGTAACATGTGGAGTCTTGTGAAGCTATTGCAAAATACATCAGCATTACTTAAGTTATTTTGATTTTGTAGGAGATGTTGGTTGTTATTACTAATTATTCTTCTAGGCTGCAGGAAATGTTAATAAATGAAAGCATTAATTTGGATTAACTGCTATAACACGTCTAAAGTAATATTATGTGACATTTCAAACAATAGAATTATGATTGATGTAATAAAGTCATACCCTGGTCAAATTATTTATTGAAGGAAGGTATTTAATTAATATATTCTATCTGTGTTTTATTATGAGCATGAGATATGATGAAGAACAACTCGACTGTAAATCAAAAAATGAAGCATAGAGATATCTATATTTAGTTAATAAGGCATAATTTGTAGATAAATATGTAGTAGAAGAACGTATTGATATTACTGACATCATTGAATGGATTAAAAGACTAAGATGGAACTAGTCTGTATATATTGCTAGAAAATTTAGTAATGGTTGGGCACTTGAAAACCTCAAATGATCTTAAAGAGATCGGAGATAGATGAGATCTAAATCTCTTTTGGAATGAAGTAGGAAGGAATTTGGATTGGAAAAACTAAATGAAGAGATTTTTCACTCTCTAGTCGATTACTATTGGTTGAAATTTATAATGATATATCAATCCCCCCCCCCCCAAACAACTGTAGTTATATGCCTAATGCATCATAAGCATTAGCAGGAATGTTATAACACATATGATATGAGAATGCAAACTCTTGCCTCTAATCAAATAGTTAAGTGTAAACAGTCAGTATAAATATTCATAATTATGCTTCATGAAAAATATTGATTAAAAACATAAATAAAAATATGTCTCCTGATTTATAACGTGTGTAAATGAGAAGTAGAAATTAGTTTAAAATATTCTGTTTGATTATGCAGAAATTTTATTTGTAACTGATTTACAAGATTAACATTTGAATCAGGTTAGAAATTTACGTTGCGAATTTATGATTAATCGCTGACTTGAGCTAAATTCATATTCCAATCGAAAAAAAAAAAAAATTATGATTTTCATTTATTATTTGATAACATTCTATGATGTGTAAACCAATCATTTCGTTCAGCCTGAAATATTAGCTTTTTGTTCAGAAACGAGCATTTGATTAAAAATTATTTCAAAATCTTTATAGTTGATTATTAATTAATGTAGTTTTACTTGAAAATAGTAGATACTTGAACGTAGTTTATAAACTATTAGTTTGCACAGTGTGTTTGTTTTTTTCTTTTATAAAGGAAAATTTAAATTTAAATACCTGGTAGTACAATGATTTAAGTTATATGCAAGTTTTAGAATATTTTATTCTTTTTTGTTATATTTAAAAGTAAAAGACTTTTTTTCCATCACATAAAAAAAAGAATTTTGATATATCTCTTGGTTTATGTGAACTCTTTTTTCTTACTTCATTATTGTTAAATTTTTGATCATATGACGCTCTTTAATCAGAGCAAAGATTGATTGATGTTATTTTATGGGTGTGGAAGAATATTATAATTTTAGATTGTGAATCGTCATTGCTTAAGCACAAAGGATTGTGCTTGTTGTTTAACGCCATTTATTAGTTTTGTATATCAAAAAAATGGTCTCGCCCATCAAATCAGATTGTCTTCTCAAAGTTATTTCTTTCCCGTCTACTCTTAAGTTACTCTTCTTTTCTTCTATTTTTTTTACTTCTTGAGAATTTTTCTAATAAATTTCCAACATATCTGTCATATTGCCTAAAGTTATATCTCCATATAATTCTTCTTTGCTCTTTTTTTATTTTATTAACAAATAATCGTTTTTCTTTTTAGTGCTACTGTTATCAATATTTCTTTTTTGAAAATCGTGTGTTTCCTCCTATTCTTTAAAGCTTTCAAAAGTTTTTTTTTAACTGACTTCTTCTCTCTGCACAAAATATACTCTTCAAACAAGAACATTTGATAAACTTTTTGTTTTTTCGTTTTTGAAAATAAAAAAGTAATTTCAATGGAATATAAAATAAATAGAATGCATATTTTTTATGTTTATGTATTTGCTTGTTATGCATATAAATCTAAACTTATTGTCAGATTTTTTTAAAATATTTTATTGGTGTTTAGCTATTTTTATTTGTGATTGCATTCTGTTAATGAATTGCATTTTCTTTCTGACTTTCTTAAGTAATATGTTACCTGAAATGTACACACAAAGAATAAATAATGATCCTTTATATTTAATATATATAATATTCCAAGTACCTCATGATGCAGTGTTAATGCTTCCTTCTGCTAATTTCATGATCCGGATCACTCCAAATAAAACCATAAAAAAAATTTCAGGTTCCAATTAGGATTAGCGATTTTTTTTAGGTAATCGGATCTTAATCAACCCAGCTAACCTTCTAGGTTGGGAAATGAATATCTAGATAAAAGTGTTTGAAGTGATTGGGATAAATTGTATTTATAGATATTCTTAACTAGAATGTAAAACAAGAGTATGTAGATCTTGTTATCCAACACTTGGCATGACTGGAGAGTAATACCTTACCATTTTCCTCAAGATTGCAATGAGCGCTTTAAAGCTGATTTACCAACATGTAATATTTAATGAATGATAATGTTATATTTAGTATTATATATATATGTTTTAAAGCAATTTTTATTTATTTGTTTGTTGTTTTTTTTTGTTTCAGGAAATGTAGGAAATACTTTTGATATTGACCCAGTTCTTGGTAGTGTCATAGTTGCAAAGGAATTAGATCGCCAAACTATGGATGAATACCTTCTTGTTGTAAAAGCCACTGATGGTGGTGACCCACCATTGAGTTTGACTGTTTATGTGCGTATTGTTGTCACAATTTCTGACAATGCTCCTCCAAAGTTTGCTTTTCAAGAATATTCAACTGAAATTTCTGAAAACCGTTTCAGTGGTACATATGTCGTTGCTGTTTCAGCCACTAGTCGGTCATCTGTCATATATGAAATTATGGATGGGAATAAAGATGGACTTTTTGATATTAATCCAAATTCTGGTGTTATTACCACCAAAACTATTCTAGATTATGAAGAAACCCCTTACTTCAATCTCACTGTTCAAGCGACTAATATGGTAAACACATGTGCTAATACAACTGTTTTAGTTCATGTTCTTGATTTAAATGATAATGCACCTAAATTTAAATATAATGAGTACTTTGGAAAAGTAAGTGAAGCTGCCCCTATTGGGAGTGTAGTTTTGGATAATGATAGTATACCTTTAGTCATTGCTGCCACTGATAAGGATAGTGATTTAAATGCATTGTTGAAATATGAAATTGTCGAGAATGCCGCAAGAAGATTTTTTTCTATTGATGCTACAACTGGTGCCATACATACCACCATGAATCTGGACCATGAAGAAATGAAAATATTTGAATTTTCTGTTCAAGTATCGGATTCAGGTAGGCCAAGATTGTCCGCAGAAGTTTCAGCAAGAGTTAAAATCAGTATTATGGATATTAACGATTCTCCGCCACAGTTTGAGTATGATTTATACAATGCTACATTGCTTTTACCAACTTACAAAGATGTTGCAGTTGTAAGCATTCGAGCAATTGATCCAGATACTGAAGTTACTTCAGAACTTACATATGATATCACTAGTGGAAGTTATGGAAAATTTAAAATTAATGATCATACGGGTATGATCACTGTTTTAGATGCAGAAGGTTTGGGAAAAGAATATAATTTAGTTGTACGTGCTAGTGATGGAAAGTTTTCTAGCATGACCCATGTTTATGTGACAGTTGATGTACTAGAAAATAATGGTCTTCGATTTAGCCAACCTGCTTATTTTGCAAAAATTGTAGAAAACAGTACAGAAGTAAAAACTGTAGCTGTTGTTTCTGCTTTAGGAAATAATTTGAATGAACATTTGATATTTGCAATTTTAAATCCAAATGAAATGTTCACTATTGGTAGAACTTCTGGAGTAATTAAAACTACAGGAATACCATTTGATCGAGAGGTTCAGCAATCATATATAATGATCATTGAAGCACAAGATGAGAGACCAGAGTTGCGAATAGCACATGTTCAAGTCCAAATTGAAATTGTAGATGTGAATGACAATCCACCAGTATTTACTAATTTACCATATTATGCAGTTGTTTCTCTGGATGCAAAAGTTAATGAAGTTGTACGAGAGGTAAGTTAAATTTAAGGGTTTTTTTTTTTTTTTCATTAATTTTTTGATTTAAACTACTAGCAATGTGCATTTTTTAATTTTGAAAAAATATTTCAGATAAAAGCTAGTGATAAGGATATCGATAAGAATGGGGAAATCAGTTATGAATTAAAATCTGGAGATGATGGTACTTTTCGCATTAACCGAAGTTCTGGGGAAATTACATTAATAAGAACACTGGATGATTTAGATCAAAATAAAGAATATCGACTTACCATCGAAGCATCAGATGGTGGTATGCTGATTTATGTATTTTGTTCTTTTAATAATAAATAATTTATACTTATTAGAAATTTTAGTTCATTGAATTGCAAATACACCTGGGTCTCATTTTACGCGATAGATAGGTTCCTCAGAAAACACACGCAAACGAAATCATGCAAAAATAGATGTAACTTACATTGAAAGGGGGGGGTGCGGTCTGTGATTTTTCAAAATTCGCATAAAAGCAAAGCACCAACGTAAAATTACTTTAAAATTTGCGCAAAAAAAAAATAAGGAAATAAAATATGACTAATAAAAATTTTCAAATTTGAAAAAAATTGATACAAGACAAACTTTTTTTAACTATGGTATTTAATTTTATTCAAAATAATATATTTTTATGCATAATTTACAGTACAGTAATTGACTGTTTTTTATACGTGTTTTAATTATTATAGCTACTTGCCGATAAACAGGTTCATTTGCAAACTGGTAAAAAATCAGATTCTTCACAAAAGGAAATATAACTAGCGCCAACTTCACTCTCATGTTGTGTTAATGGTTTTCTGGTGACAACGTAATTAGTAATTAATCTTTGAGATTATGATTTTATTAATTGTTTATGAAGCTCGCGATATCCAGACATACAACCATTTAGCTCTCATTGGAATTTAAGAGCACGTTCGTGATTAGTGTCATTAATAAGAAAATAATTAAAAATAAACTTGCGGACACTAAATAATTAATAATTGATTACTTTTTTAAAAACAGAATGTGATTTAAAATGCAATATTAACACGCACAATGTTTGAACAAATTTACATTATAATCTTGTAAAATTTAATGTGTGTATACATAAAATGTGGAAATCGTGATTTTAATTTCATTATTGCATAAAATCTTACTATTATAAAGCACTGAAAATATTGAAATTACTAAGATGAAAGTCGAATTTCAATAATGTGCTATTACTTTCAATATAACGTAAGTGCGCGAAATTTATTATTTAAAGTAATAGCGCATTATTGGAGTTTGACTTCCAAAGAAACGTGAATCGCTTAACTTCAAAATCGCGTAAAATAAATCCACGTAAAAAGAGACCCAGGTGTATTTAAAATAAGTATTAATGCATTTTGCTTTTAATTATTATCAAATATTCTTCATAACTGTTTTAATTATAGATTATTCCTTTTTTTTCACAATAAATATTTATATATTGCGTTTCCTTGAAAATAAGATTTAACCAGAAAATAAGCCCTAGCGTGAATTTTCAGGATTCTGATAATAAAATCCATATCCTAAACATAGTCAAGATTGTCAGTCTGATGGATGGATTTCATTCATTATTTGTTGAAACACATTATGAGTGTATTGAGTCATAAAGTAATGAAAGTATAAATAAATATAAATGTAGATTTTTGTACTTGAATAAATGTTACTCAGAATTATTTGTCGGGCAGACTCATAACTAATCATTTTAATAAACTTGCAAATACAATTTTTACTTTTCATTTATCAATACACCTTCATTCAATCTGATATAAGAATTTCTCTTTAATCTGACCTCCAACCATATGTATTATAAATAATCAACTTTGATATCCAAAAAGGCTGAAACTTATTATTAACAGCAATCTTAATTTACAAATCCATCAAGACAGCTTAAAAATTTATATATTATTTTTAAATTAAATTTTACTAATCTAAAAAGCATGAAACCATGGTCAGGGGTTTGGGGAGGGGTTCCTGACAGAGATATTTAAATACTGGCTCTGGCTAAGCATTTATCATAAAGCTTGTAGAGGAATTGGCAATCCTCATTGTTTATAACTTACAAGCTTAAGAGATAGGGTCATGTGATCTATGACTCTTATTTTGACTATGATATATATATGTACGTTAAAAAAAACCCAACTTTCTTATATTCTTTTTTTTTTTTTTTAAGAAAACCATGTTTCAATCGTAATTAGACAAACATTTTTTTTAAATATTTAGATTAAACCAATTAAAAGTAAGATTAATGAAGACTATTTAATAAAACAGAACTATTTCAGTGTGATAAAATGTAAATGTTATTAGGGGAAACCTGAAAATTTTTACTACAAAATTACAAAAATCAATTTTTCTCTAATATCCCTTAAATGTCTCAATAGTGTGCCATACATAAGATATAAACTTTTGTAATAATTAGACCATTGCATATTAATTAAAGTGAAAATGTTAAATTCAGATTTTTATTTTTTTAATCATTATAATCTCACCTCCCATATTTGCAGATTCATTTTCCATAGTTTCAATCAAAAAATTAGAAATTTATAAATTTTATATTCATGTCTGCTTGAATGAATGCTACCGTGAATTATCTTCCAGCCATTTCTATAAGCTATGTACTCAGTGAATACTCTATCATGCGACTTCTCTTTATATGTGTACTGTTCTTAAGGTATACATTTTTAAAATTAATCAAATTACCCCAAATTCAAAACTGAAACAGACTAGCCAAAAAATATAAAACAATGGTTTCACTAATTTAGAGTTTATATTTTTTGGCTAGTCTAGTTGAGTTTTGAATTTGGGCTAATTTTGATTATTTATTGATTAGTTTAGCTTTATGCTTTTAATGTTTATTTTTTAAATTATATTGCAGTTGGAATAAAAACTTGTATATTATATAGTTTCTTAATATCCACTGTTTTAGATATTCACATGAAGATTTGGAATTAATTGCAGTCGATGCTCACTGATTATAAAATTTTAATGTTTTATTGATTATCTCTTTTCCATTATTTTTTTTTTAAATAGTGAAAACAAGATACATAAAAAAAAAAGAGTTTGTTTCTCAGACTCAGATGTAGTAATTTACTATCACTGAAGAATGTTGCAGATGTAAGAGATTGTGATCTAGCCCAACTGATGAGTGATGCTTCAACACAAAATGTGCATCTTAGGGATAATGTTTATTCACATCTTTGGTCATATGTTTATGATTACACTTCTCCACAAGTTGTTAAAAGTGGATAGAAAGCACTCCTTAACTTGCATGAGATGGTATAGTGAAAATTACACTACAGAAATATTATTCATTATTGGACAATCTCTAGACTAATGAATAAATAATAAAAAATTATTAATTTACTTCCATCAAGTGGTTTGTGTCAAAGTTGTGAGGGCCATAAGTTTGACACATCAATTAAACTGTAGTAATTAGCTATCAATATATACTGAATAATGGTGCAGAAATGTGAAAGTGATTGTGATCAGAAGTAATTTGTCTCTTTTTACATATTTTTTTTCATCATTACTTACAGTTGGCATCTTTGGACATAAAAAAAAATGTAGAAAGTAAAAATTTCCTCGATTTTTTTTTTTTTTTGGTAAAAAAAAAAATGGAGATCATGATTACTGGATGAAATGTTAGAAATACATAAAAATAGTCAATAATCATTAAGATAGGAAAGTTTATTGCATTTATTAATTTTGTTAAATTCACGTATTTATTTTGCTTTTATATTTCCGTCATTGAGGTACATTTCACATTAAAAAAGATTGATGAATTTGTCCATCATAAGAAAGCCTCAATAAATCACTGGATGTGAAGATAACATTAAAAAAAATTGCAATAAAAGAATATGGTTAAAATTAAGATAAATGTTTAGAAGATAAAGTGGGTTTAGTTTGAAGGAAAATGTAAAAGATCTTTTTCAAATTTAAAAAAATACTATTTACATAAAAAAATATTTTAATTTTTTTTTTTTGGTGTCATAATAGTAATCATAAATATTCAATGCATTTTTTTACTTTTGTTTTATCATTATTTTGTCATGATTTACATTAATATTTTTATTCTGATATTATATTGTTTATTAATAATCAATTTTACATTTTGTTTTTCAATATTTTTGCCCTTCCATCATACCGAAGAAGACTGTTAACTGGCTGAAATATTGGTAAATAAAAAATGTGAAATTGGTTATTATTAAACAGTTTAAAGTAGCATTATGATAGAGTAAATTTCACCAAGATGGTAATAATGATTAAGTATGTAGTCATAATGGCTTATTGCCTAAATACCTCATCTTTCACCAATACATATGTATAGACGTTATTATTTATTAGTAAGATTTTTGAAATTATAATTTCTATCTTATCTTATTATATTTATATGTTTATTGTGTTTATAAATATTTTAGTGTTTATAATACAATTTTTTTTTTTTTTACTAAATGCATCATTGAATAACCTTTTTTATACTTTGAAATAAATGAAATATCCCCTTTTATATACATGTGCATTACTATTAATCTGAAAATCTGGGTTCAATTTTAGTTTTGGTAAAATTCAATCACTGAAATGCAAATTTATAATGTATGTTAGTATAATGGACAATGTTAAAAAACTAAACAATACAATAGCATAATTTAAGTGTAATTTATTAGTGAATATTCTTTAAAATAATTAATTCAATAATAAATAATTTCAAATTCATTATTTATATATATTTTGATTGTGAAAAAAATTATATAATAGTAAGCAGTACAAATTTATTGTAATCAAAGAGTTGCTTAAGAAGTTTAGTTTATTAATAATTATCAATTTATTTCTTTTTTAAAAAAAGACTCAAATAAAGAGAATCCATTTAAATCCATTTATATTTACTTGAAATTTGCATCACTAATAATAAAAGTTTAATTGTCTTTGTATGCTTTTTTTAAAAAAAAAAAACATAGTAAATAATGTAAAAATATGATTACTTCATGAAAATTTTTGTGTGTGTGTGTGTGTATTTTAAAAGACAAAGATTTAACATAGAATTTTGAACTTTTTACTGAGCTTAGAATAAATAATGACTAAACTGACATGAATTGTTAAGAATTGAAGCTTGTATGAAAATTAAAACTCCATTTTTTTTTCCAATTGAACTCTTAATATAAAATTTTAAAGTTTTGATTTCAGATGTTGCAATTATGAATAAATACACATTTATAAACTCATATAAAGTCATACAAACTTTATTAAAGACACTATTTGATCACATACGCTACATTAAGTTTTTGATATAATATTGTGCTAACATTAAAACTGTAAACATATTTTATTGATTTTTTCAAAATTAATTTTTTAGGTATAAAATTGCAAATTTTTCCATTCACAAAGCTTAAAGGATAACTAACTTCTATTCTGACTATATGTTTTTTCTTTTATTCTTGGTTTATAATAATTTAGCAATCTGATATTTTAATCTGTCATCATCGTATAAACTTTGTCTATTTCATTTATTGTTGAAAATAAACTTTTAGCATAGAATCATTTCTCTGTTTCTGAATTTTACTGTCAGTTTGGATATTTGTATTGCTTAAAGATTGTTTAAGTTCAAAAATATTTTATGGATAGAAAACAGACCAATTAATTTCTTTTTTTGATGCCAGCTAAAAAGTTAGCATTTTAGTATTAGAAGTTCTGCTACATTTTATCTTTCATTTGATATTAAAAATAAAGCAGGCAAAACTCTCCATACAGTAGTGCCACCCTGTGCCAACCAGAGTAATCAATGGATACCAGAAAGCTTGTGCATAAAATCCCCATCTTGTGCCTACTCATCCAATATCCCCAGATTATAAGCAAGCATTCGATATGGTGATCATGTGATGTTTATATTAAAAATAGACTTTTTCATGTAGAATTATAATTTCTTGTTCTGGATATTTGCTTCAGTTGGAAAATTTGAATAGCTTAAAGAATGATTTAATTTTTTAATATATTATAAGCAGAAAGCTAATCCTCTGGGGTTTTTTTTTTATTTCTGTAAGAAATTGTTACATGTTTTTGCTTCATTTTTTTAAATTAATAGAAGTAAAATTTTAATATAGAACTGAAAGTTTTAATTTGCCAGTACAATTAAGAATATATATATATGTAGCCTAATCTTTACATAAATCTATGCACTGTAGAAATTGTAGCTTGTGTACATATTTACTAATCTAAAAATATTCTGCAAAAGAGAAAGGTTTAACTTTGTGTAATTAAAGCCAATAGTAATGGGTATATATATAAATCTTTATGAGTTATTGTTTGGTCTTAGGACAGTTGGTTAAATGGGGTTTATTGTTGGAACAATTATACTACAAGAACTAAATCATATCTTAATAACTTACATGCTAATTTATAGTGTAGAATTTGTAACATTCATTACAGAATATTATTATATATTAAGGAAAGTAAATTTATTGGATTAGGAATAAAATAAACTCATGAATTCCAAAAAATATTTCACTCTCCATTCAAATGTAAAATCTAGATTAGAGGTGGTTGTCGGATAAAAATAGGTGGCATATAAATTGTTATATTAAATAGTCATATGGTTGCTTAGGAGGTCGTGTAACATTTGAGCATCAATGTAGCAAGTTAACCATCAATCCAGGAATCGTTAATTTTCAAACCTATCCCTATGCTGCTATGAAAATCCACACGTAGATTTTAATTTATTTATGCATTATAAACAAATTGATCCCTGTTGGCAGTTTTATTGCAGCTGATGAGTGGCAGGCTCAGATTTTTGAACTGATTCTTAGAAAATCAATTAGCCCAGGCCTGCGACTTTAGGTGCTCAGATTTTAACGAATTTTCTAAACAATTAACCAATTTTTTAAAAAATATATTATGCTTAAACCTTCACTTTGGCCCTCGAATGTTGCAACATTGCTCGAATGTTGCAACATTCAGAGCAGTGAGTCATTAGTTTATTTTTCTTTCCTCACTTCCATGTATACTGCTATAATAGCAATGTGCAAACTGGAGTCATGTGACAGGGTCATGAGATATTTTATTGACTATAAAATTATTATTTATAAAACAATTTTTTTATTATACACAATTTTACTTTTCTAAATAAATTTTTATGAAAGCTTGTGTATAATATTTAAAAATAAACATTCTAATATCCAATTTTTATAAATTAAAAATAAAATATTAATCTTATCCATGCTATATAACGCATTCGGCTTGTTCGAATTTTTCAGTCAGTTATCCCGAATAACTGAGATGGGTTTCTTCTGTTAACTGATGCGTGGATTAAGTCCACTGAAGTATGCATTCTAGCCATTCCGTTTTGGATGACTTTCAATCACTATGATTAATTATAAGTTTTGATTTAATGCCGTAAATACAATATAATTTATCCATACACCCGCTCCGAAATTTTCATTTTTATAATTATTTGTAATCGTATATATGCACTATATAAGTTAACTTCCTATAATTGATTTTTTTCCCGTTAATGTAATTAATTTAACCACAGTTGGTTAATTAAAATTTAAATTACATCGACTGAGGAAATGTTATGTGTGTGTCGTTATATTTATACATGTATTGTGAAAATAAATCTTTTGTTTTTAAATCGCGCAAGAAAACTTTAAATAAATCATTCAATATGAAGAAAAAAGGGAAATAATAAAAGTGATTTGCAAACTACTCATGTCAGTTTCTATGACAACAGAAACCAGCACCGTTTAGAGATAACTCTAACTAAAAAAGACTTCATTTTATGACATTTGATTATGAAGGGATCCTGATTTGTGGTCGTCTTTAAGACTGACTTGAGTTCTAAATTCAAGTTAAAAGATTTTTAAAATGACTCTTGGAATGGATTTTTTTTTTAACCTGGAAGCGAACAGATTACTTGATGAGAGACACTCACCTTTAGGCTTCTTAAAAAGAGAAAGTCTATTAGAAAGAGTTTATTGCGAAGAATTAATCAAAATATTGCTTTTTTAAAAATCTTGATTACATCTAATATTTTTTATAAATATCAAAGTTATATAGGTATATGTATTGCAGAGCTGGGTAATGGCTCATTTAACCCCTTTTGAGTTACTGATGTAAATCAAGTCGTTCAATTAAGATCATTTCCTTACACCTGTAGTTTGATTAATGTTATTGATTGGCCCAATTGCCACTACTTAGTTACCCCGGCTGCCGCTGAATAGAAAACATACATATTGCATTTAACATTTGTTTTGTGTACTTGTTTGATTGTAATAAAGCATGAGTATAAGAATATGTTTCTAATATATAGATTTATAAATAGATGGGCGATCCTGTAAATTTTAGGTTGTTGATAGAATGGGATTGATTCTGATAATGAAAGTTCCAGAATCCTTTCTCAGTAGAATAACGCAATTAAAAAGAAACTCAGATTAATTCGCCATTAATAAGCTCAAAAGATGTGCTTACTTAATATGTTGATGGACAAACGTCATTGATATAAACAAATTTACATGGGTATTTATAGATTGGCAGGATTTATTTTCATGAGTGCATCTGTCACCTTAGCTCAATGTCATCACAACCTTCCATCAGCCCAGAAATCAGACTAACCTCACACACTAAATATATTTGAAACATACACTTTTTTAAGTAAGCCTGTATATATAGTACATGCTATAATTTAACTTTATTTACACATTTTTAGAGTTACTTAAACTAAGCTTCGTATATATATATATATTTCAAACTTCTATTGCATCACATGTTACTGAAATACTCGAAGACATATGAAAAGGACAAATGATACACAAGAGATGAATAATTATTTAGTCTATATTATTATTAGTTGTCATCAATTCTAAGTCTTACCAAGAATAACATTTTTTTCTCTAGGATGATTCATCATCTGTTTTCTTTTCAGGCTATTTAGGGCATATTCATTACTTAATGGTGGTCATACTTTTCTTTTCATTCTTTAATGTTAATCTTTTTTGAACCTGAAGACTTTTCTAATAAAGGAGATTCTCTCATAATATTAAGATAATTTCAGCCTGGCCAGTTGTGCTTCAATTAAATGACTTGATCTAATTCTACCAAGTATTCATTTGTTAATTTAACTAATATATCATCTTATGATTTCAAGGCCTAATCCTACCATGTATCTATTCACTTACATATTTTTCATGATGTTCATAGTATTCTCAGAATTCTTTAATAAGCACCACTAATCAGAAGAATTGATAAGCTAAATAATCATGAGAACCATCTGGTTATTTGAGTTTACCTTGTTTATATTTATTTTGCAGTTTTCTGTACCATTAAAATACCATTCAACAAACTCTAATCAAAAGTCTTATTGTCCACACTCTTGTGCAGTGAAAGTTTCACCAAGAAATAAAAACATTTCACATTTTAAGTGAATTGAGCAAATAATACATTAAACTGTTTATATTATCAAAAAAAGAAAATTGAATTTGTATTTTTATATTGAATATGTGTGTTGAATGTCTTTAGAAAAGTTTAATTTTATTTAAATATTCCAAATGCATTCAGCTGTTAGTAATATCACAGCAAACAGGTTAGTATATACACCAACTGTTAGTAATATCACAGCAAACAACTGTTTAGTAATATCACAGCAAACAGGTTAGTATATGCACAATGTTTCAAGAGGTATTTTTCTCCTCTCTTCTTCAGTACCCATACATTTTGGTGTCTTTTGCTCTTTAACAACCATAGTCACCTCTATCCTATTAGGCAGGATTGGTGTTAAATCACTAAACATCACATGATCACTGTTTCTTATGTTCGCATATAACTGTTGTTAAAACAGGCAAAACTCTCCATCCAGTAGTGCCACTCAGTGCCAACCAGAGTAATCAATGGATGCCAGAAGGTTTGTGCATAAAATCTCCATCTAGTGCCTACTCATCCAATATCCCCAGACTAGTTTCTGACTTGTGGCATTCATTTCTTTTGCTGCCTGTAGTAGTTTTAAATTTTCATGAGTGTCATGGTTAAATTTTTTTTTATCCTTCAACTTTCACACCCAATCTTAAGATCTTAAGCAATTATGATCTTCATTTTAAAGCTATGCCTCTACACCTAAATATCCATTCCAGGTGTTTGGTTGTAAAACTGCTCTGTTTTGGTCTGACAAGTCTCTTGACATCTGAATCATTTGTTAATAGTGAATGATCCAAACAGATAAAGTCTGTATCTTCATTATTTTTCTGATTATTTTATATTTAAAAATTTGCAATTATTTTAATCTTTGAATACAGGAAGTTTTTATTATTCTCTAAAGACTTAATTGATTTTTTTTTTTAAGGTTTTTTACAGATAATTTATAGATGAAAGCAAATACTATTTCATAATTTATCTGTACTGTATATCAAAGCAGTTTATTCTGTTTATACATAATTTGAATGATTTTTCTGTCGAGATTAGTTAAAGAACTATAATTATGTAATATATAATCAATACAAAACAGATTATTTATTTTTCTACAGGCTTAAAAATAATTTAACAATATATATATTTAATTAAATCTCTAATATAGCTTTTAGAAAGAAGGAGAAAAAAAACAAACTTTCAACAAAACCAGTCTGTCTTCTATTGATTTAAAGAGAATGGTGACTGACATGCAAATAATCTAGTTCAGACATATTATTTTTGCAGAAACATAAGTCAAATGAACGGTTTCCATTTTCTAGATATAAAAAAGAAGATATCCTTTTTCTGTAACCAATAAATAATGTATGTGATAATTATTCTTTACTAGACTGTCACTTTCTTAAAAGTAATGTTTAAAATTTATCAAATAATTTTCATTGGCTTATTTTATGACATGATGAATTGTTATATTGATTACCTTTTGATATAGTTCCATGGAACAGACTTTTCTCAATAGAATAGATACACCATTGTCAGTTGGATCAAGTCACAATTTTGTTGTTAAATAAACGACTGACAGATTTAGCCATAGTAACAGAGGATTAGACTGTTGTTCGCTTTTGTCTATTTTTTCAATATATACTCAAAAAAAGAATATAGATTACTGTATTTGAAAATGCAAGAGAGGGATATACATTTATAGACAAAGAATCAATGTTTACATGATTTCTTATAGGAAATGGGATGACAATATATCTTTCAGAGATAAATATCAGCATCAAGAAAGAAGTGTTAGAATAGATGAAAAGCTTTTGTTACATGGGTTAATTCATGGAAAATGCTCATAATTTTAAAGAAATCAAGTTTACAATAATTAAGTCATAAGCAACTTTTAGAGAAAAATATTAATTGCTTGTTTCTATGAGAAGGGTATGTCTTTATTTTCCACAGATATAATCTTGCTTTATATGTTCCGTCAATTACACTTTATGGATCGGAAACCTGGACCTTCACTTTAAAAGGGAAATGATATTTAGTAGCATTCGAAATATATTATTATAAGATAGAACAGGTAAATGAATAAAGAAGTTCAATGCACAAAAATGGATAGATAAAAAGTCAAATTGCATAAATTTTATATGACTTATTGGGACAGTTTTCACCATGATAGACTTTGAGGGATGATTTTGAAAACAGAACATATGGCAGAAGTAGGTGAAGAAGTCTAAAATATTTTTAGATGGTGTATGAGTATTAATGCATCAGTTGGTACTTATATAGAACTCAACTAATCAAGATTGTCAGTATAAGAATTCTATTACAGCTCTTCAAAACTGATAAGAATGTTTGATTATGATGAATAATTTATGGCAAAAGACTCTAGATCAGAAATTACTACGATGGACATTTTTTTTGACCACTATATTCAATTATGTCTAACTGGCTAATATTGATATCTTCTGTTTGCAATAATCTTGTTAGTTTGTTATTATAATTATGGGAAAATAGTGCCAAATAAATACAAACTTAGCATCACAGGCATACATTACAACCACCCAATGATGAAGAGCACATGATATTTTTTTGTCATATTTTTTTTTTGCCTTTTAAAGTCAATGCATCAATACTCATCAAAACAACCAGATTGACTTATGGCATTTACTCCTTGTCATCATGGAAAATCAGAAATGGATGGATAGTTATCTTGACTCTGAAGACAATGTCTGTCTGTGATTTTAAAAAATGCCCAAAGTCAATATTCCCCTGCATGGGAATAACCTTTTCATTCATTCAGTTTGTTGGTCTTGCATAGTTTGTCATAGTATCATGACAGAGTCCAGAGCTAAACATTTAAGAATTAATCTTGCCTAAGGAAATTATAAAAAACTTAATGTGGTCTATTGATTGCTATTTTGATGGTTTAATATCACGTGACTTTTTTAAAAAAAACATTCTTTTTGGTTATTATTATTAGCACTCCATTATTGTTATTTCTCTCATCATTGTTGTTTTTTGTTTTTTTAAATGTTCATGTTATGAATGTTTATATAGTTCTGAGACACCAAAGATTCTACTGATATTATGTTGTTAGTATAATACTCTTGGTCCATTGCAATATATTTAACTTTATAATAGTTACCACTTCACAGTTAGAACAAAATCTTCCATGACCATTATCTGGTTTTAAATCCAGGTGGCAACATTGAAATGTTTTAAATAACTGAGGATATCATGCATGCCTTGAATTCTTTTAAGGTATCTTAACCATAACTAACTCAGCTAGTTATACTATTATCAATCTGTAAAAGAGTATCTACTTATTATTGGCTAGCAGGTAAAATGAAGATAAAAAGTGACTAAAGACATCTCTGACTGGTAATTAGAACCAGTCTGTAATGTCTTTTCCTGTATAGCCTGCTGCTGAGAAGCTGTTTATCTGAAGCAGATTCTTTAGTAGAAATTATTGATCTTTTATCCACTTTCCAATTTTATTCAGGTCTTATGAAATGTACACCGAGCAATTCTTTTTATATATATATTTAGCCTTTTAAAAACAATTTTAATAAATATTATTCATATATGATAAAATGGTAAATGATAAAAATTGTTTTCTGTATGGATTTCATATTGGTAATGATAGCCAATGGGTGATAGTACAAACAAGTGTTACTGACATCATTGAAAGAATTAAGAGACTGGGTGGAATTGGGCTGACGTATTGGTAGAAGTGATGATAATAGAAGGAAAGTTGAAATCTTAAGCTGGATTCTCAGTGATATAAAAGACATAGAAAGAGACTACATGGAGATGAATGGATGAAATAAGGAAGTGTGCTGGTATAATGTAAAGAAGAGAGGCTAGAGATTGGAGATGAACTTGGAAAGATCTTAATTCTGCAATGGACCGATAATGATTGAAAATGATGATGATGATAACCAGAAAATCTGCTTAATTTTAAGTGTTTATTGTGTATTAAAAAGTATTGAAATTAGAACAATTTGAAAATCTCCTGTAACAGCGACTGGTCAATTTTTATCATTCTCATTGGACAGTCTGTAAGGATTATACTTGCTTGCATAAAAAGGCTATAGAAATGAACAAACACTTTTATTTGTAGAACAAAAGAAGAGGTAAATTTTAGGTTATCTAAAGTTGAGGTTTTATCTATGTACAAGAAAATTATAGTTACTATCATCATCAGTAGCAGCATCATCATTACAACCATCACCACAGACTACGGGACAATCAAATTGTTATATTTTTAAGAATTTATCATCTTACTTAATACCTAGAAATAACTGTCTCTTCTTTTTTTAGATGAAGTTTATTTGGAAAACATTTTTTAAAATAAAGTTTATTTACTAATCAGAAAATATGCTAATGAAATATTCTTTGAATATGCCAATAACAATCAACCCTTAATCTATCAACCATCTCAATCTGTAGTGGAAGGCAACCTTCTTGACTACAGATTAAGATTGTTGATAGCTTAAGGGTTGATTGTTAGCTTCTACGTTTATAAACCTAATAAAGCCTTTAGTAATTGACTTTATTATAGCTTGTTTTTTTTTTTTTAGATTAGACCTCAGTCTAGTCTTCACTTCTAGTTGTTTATTAAATTATCATATAAATTTTTTTAGCTTCTCTTTAGCATCTAATGTGGCACAATGATTAGTTAAGATTACTCATCTTAAACACTAATCAAACATATTCTTTTTTCTAAATCACACTTTTTATTCATTGAATAGGTTTGTTTTTTATGGGTTATTTTTTTTGTGAAAAAGATTAAATAGTCGAACAGATTATTTTTTGCTAATGGTTAGTTTAGTACAAATATAAATCTAATCTTTCTTTTTGGTAGGAAATTGAATTTATCGGAAATACATGCTAGTTACTCAATATATCCACCTGGGAACTTAAAATACTTCATCATAGGGTGTATCATCATCATCAACCATTATCAATCCACTGCAGGATGAAGGTCTCTACAAGTTCAATCCATCTTTTCTGATTTTTAGCTTCTCTTCTCCACATCACCTCTGCACACTTTCTTATTTCATCCACCCATCTAACCTGTGGTCTCTTTCTGGGTCTCTTAGAATCCAGTTTAAAATTTCAATTGTATAACCTAATGGATATCTTGGGTTTTTTAAAAAAAAATCTAGAACATAAACTTTAAGGCAGTCTGGATTATTCAAAGGAATATTAAAAGTGATGATTACAAAGAAAGAAATATGATTGAGATGTAATAATAAGTTGAAGGAATGTCTTAATATATGTGTGTTTATTTGCCAAAAATTTTTTAAAGAATGCTTCTGAAATTTTTACATTTTATTTAGTTTTGAAATTCTAGTTTAATTTTTAAATTGTTTGTATAAATATATTAATTGTTTTGCTTTTCTATGCAGTTAAAATGTTTATGATTTTATAAAATTTAGTATACAAATAATCTACACACTTGGAAATACTTTAAGAAGATTGTTACATAGTTAAAATCAAAGAAAATATGCATTCAATTTATAACACCATATAAAAATACATAGTGCAAAATAGGAGTCTAGAGAAATAGAATAAAATATTTGCAGTAAAATTACAATATTTATTAACTGCTTAAAAGTTATCATGGGCCAAATGTTGGTATGATTTCCCCAACAAAAGTTATTGTGAAATTTTTTTTAGAATATCAGTGATTTTAAATAAGCATTGAGATTTAGAGTTATATAATGAAATTGTTTTTTTCATATAAAATATACTATTAACCTTTCTATTTTTTTTTATATTTTTGTATTAAAAAAATCAATAAATTATTGAACTTTAAACTAATTTTAAATACTATTTAATGTCATCTGGAAATAATTTTCAAAAAATATAATTTTTAAAAGATCAGGTGAAAGCATGGTAAAATGGATATCCTAGAAAGCACAAAATCATAAATTTTAATTGGAATTATTATGTTTAATGTCTTGTAAAAATTATCACTTTTCATATTTCACAACTTTTCTGTTAACCATTGAATAAATAAAAAGAAAAGTCAACTTATATTTAAATTTTTAAAATGAATTATTATTACTAAACATATAACTATTAGATTCGCTTCAAAACCATTAATTTTATGCAAACTACTTTAAAATAAATTATTTCAAGAAAAAGTATATAAAATGAATAATGTGAGATTATATAGAAACTTTTATGTACACTCTCACACACACCTCTTCTGTTATTGCAGTATTTTTTTTTTTTTATTATTAAAAAAAATTGTAAAATGCTGTGAAATCATAATAGATTTTTTTTAAAAAAAAAAAAAAACAACAATTCTTTATGTAATGAAAATTTATATTTTTCAAATTTTTATGTTATCCTGGAAATACAGTTATGGGAGTGGTGAAATTTTAAACGTATAAAGTATAGAAAAATTACTTAAATCCATTTCAAAATGTTATACTTTTTTCATATTCTATCAGAATGCTACTTCAGTACATAGGAAATAAATTTATCTCTGATATTTTGAAAAATAAGAGGGGTTTTTTTTTAAAAAAAAAAAAATTAAATACCAATAAAAACTAAAATTAAATCTAGCTTTAATAATATTAAGATTTATATAATTTACAAAATGAAATATTTAATCTGTAAACCGTATGTCACGTGTTCATATCTTTTGTAAATTAGCATTAATCACAGTTTTGGTATGAGTTACATTTTTGCAACAAGAAATTTCTTTATATTACGACAAAGATTTTAATTAAATATAAATAAATTATTTCAAAAGAAAAGATTTTACAATTGACTTTTGAATAGTTGTAGCATCCTTCATATCAATTATATGATAGTAATTATTAAATAACAGTGTTATATATATATGATGCTTAGTGTTATATATATATGTAATTTATGGTAGACGAAAATTACCTTCCACTCATGCACTATACCAAACAGCATTCAATGTTGAATGCTATCTGCTCATAGCACATGGGTGGAAGGATAGTTTTCTTCCATCATAAGTGGCATGTATAAAATAAATAAAAATCTTTAAGTATTTCAATATAGGGCAAACCTTTCTACCCCCCCCTCACCCCACCTCTACTAAAGCACATTCAAGACTGGCATTATTCTCTAGGCTTACTAATTACCAGGTAGTGCGGTTTTGAACAGTTTTTATTCTTGCTTCACTT
Organism: Epiperipatus broadwayi; assembly: GCA_028023455.1. Taxonomy (NCBI): domain Eukaryota; kingdom Metazoa; phylum Onychophora; class Udeonychophora; order Euonychophora; family Peripatidae; genus Epiperipatus; species Epiperipatus broadwayi. The sequence continues at coordinate 9,251,186 of JAQFVV010000037.1, forward strand.
CCTCACTGAAAATAGCTAGATACCCATTTACTGAGCATTAGGCCAATTATATACAAAAATTTGACATGACTGGAACCTGAAAAATGTTTTATGTTTTACCGGCTTGAATTCAAAACCAAGTCATTCTATTTATGAAGGATACCAAAGTATATATATATGTAATATTTAAATTTGAATTTTGTATTTCTATGGTTATTAAGAAGTCCGACTTCAAAAACATTATTGTATATACTTTACAATGATTTTAATGTGTGTGAATTTTATATTTAACGTTTCTAAGGATTAAGAAAAAGCAATATCAGTATAATAATTTATTTGAGAATTTTTAATTGCTAATAAATCAGTTTTTATATGATTTAATTTAACACACATGCTGTGTGCGGTAACGTAATTACAGAAATAAAAGAAAATAATTGACTAAGAGTAATAAACTTTTATCTTTTTTTCCACTGAAATATTTAAACGTATTAGTTAAAAGAAGAAAGTTTTTCCTTTTTAAAATCATTAAAAAAAAAAAAAATGTTTGTGGTTATTAATTTGTAACTTTATTTTATTCTGGCAATTTCGTAATCATAAATTATATTTTATGCATAAGATGTTCACATTTAATATCCTTATACTATGTAATTTTCTTCCTTTTATGATAATGTACAAAATTGTTTTTGAATTATTGATATAAATTGCCTTCATAAATGAAATATCTGATTTAAATATCTTGTCAGTGAGCTGTCAGGAAAATGATGATGTAACTAATCGAGAAAGAAAAATTAAAATCTGATCGTTAAAAGATAAAAATTGATTTATTTTTGTTGTTGATTAAACAAGCTTTTTTTTTCTTAAAAAAAAAAAATACTGGAATAATTAAAAAAAACAACTAAACATATATTTTTATAGATGATCCTTTTATTGAAATTTAGCTATATACATTTAAAAACCAGCAACATATCTATGTTTAGTACATCTTTTTTTTTTTTCAAGCACGTTCCTTTATTAATATTTTCCCACAGATCGAGCATCCCTTCTCTTCTTAAAGGTGAATTCTTGACATATTAAGAAAATGGGAATTTAAACAAGATTTAGCAATCTTAGACCAAGTATCTCCAGTCATCATCTGGAATTCCAGTCAAAAGTCTTTGTTTCACAATACAACTTCCTATATTTCTCATTTGCTGCAAATACAAATCTTCCTGTTAAAAATTCATCATGGTACACTGAACATAAACTTAGGAGTGCAACTGAAATTTTATATATTTGTATATGTTGTAAAAATATAACGCCATAATATAGTAGTTAGTGCTCTAACCTGCTTATAATTTAGAATTCAAATCTAGAATCAGTTTCACATTAGTCATTAATAAAATAATATTATTTATCTGAAGAATAAAGTAACTTTTATGGAAAACTGATCTAATTAGACAGTTGTATTATGATATAAACTAAAATCATTGGTAAAAACTGTCATACATTTCAGTGTCAAGTTTATGAAGTTTTTTCATTTTATATTATATACTGGTAATATACTTTTTAATTCCCAGTATCTTTCTTTTAAATATAAACTTTTGGTGTTTTAGCTTATTTTTCTATCCTTTTGTAAGTTCTCTTTTTTTGACAGTATTCTACTCATACATATGCCCAATCTACTACTCCTCAATTTCTTTTTCACATAATTTTAATTTATTTATGTTTTTATTTTACAAATTGCATTATAAATTTTAATTAATGCTTATGTACTATAATATTTGTCCTAAATCGTTTAGCACAACAAAAGGGCGAGAATTTTTTTTTTTTTATATGTCAAAGCGTTGACCAGAAGCAAACTCAGGCCAGCTGCAACTCTTCTCACTTGAACAGCACTCTTGTTTTTGATTTTTTTCTTCTATTCAAAATTATGTTTATAACATTCTGCCATGCACATCTATCTTCAATTTTTATTTGTGAAACAAAGGGAGCTATTTTTGGAACTTGGCAGTATACTTTCCTCTTCATTGACATTGTAATTATATAAGATTTTTGGCACATGAATTTATATTGTAGTTACTAGTATATAATATGGAGAGTAACAATAAAGGAATCATAAGATTTATTTTCATATGCTTTTCAATTCTTATTTACATTTGAATGTATATGTTAGTGACCATCCTTTGATTAGTTTCTAAATGTAATTTATTTTGCTGTGGTTTATCATGCACTTCATATTGACTATATATTTGGAAGATGCAATTTTTATAATAATTTTAGTGTATATGCTGCTAAAAATAAAATATTATTTCCTAAAGCCAATGAACCATAAAAAAAACAATATAGCTGAGGAAATATAATAGTTATTATAAAATATATTGACTTTTAACATTTGTAAAATTAAATTGATTTTAAAATAGAAATTTTTCTAATAAGTTTTGTAAAATCTTGATAAAATTGCAATTAAAATGATATATAATAATATGTATTAATCATATTTTATGCAAGTCTAATACTAGTAGTGTTTTATGATTCCTTTTTAAAGTCAACATCATCTTTGAGAACCTATGATTAAAGATAGTTTTTTCCAGTGTTGAATTTATTAAGAACATTACAGTTGTGAAATATGTATTTTCTGTCAGCCAAAATATAATCCAATTCTGTTGTATCTTCATTTGGATGCTTCCATGTCCATTTCCTTATAACATTTTTCTCAAAAAAAGAATTTATAATATAAAGTTTTTATTTTTTTACAAACTCCACAAGTCTATGCCCTCTCTCGTTTCTATTGTCATAACCAAATTTACCTGCAGCACTTTCATCTTTCAATTGTTTATCAATTTTAGCATTAAAGTCTCCCATAACAATTTTAAAATGTTGTTTATTCTGATCAAAAGCCTTTTGTACATCCATATAAAAATCCTCTACTACTTCATCACTATGAGAACTTGTTGGGCCATAAACCTGAATTATCTGCATTTGGTATCTGCTATTAAGTTGTATAACTAATCTTGAGACTCTGTCTGATACACCACCAATCTCCACAATGTTATTCTTCCATTTTATATCTACAGTGAATCCTATTCCACTTGTATTCCAATATTTGTGCCTTTGTAGTAAAGTACATGTCCATGTTTTAAATCAATTGTCTCTTCATCTTTTCATCTAACTTCACAATGTCCAATAATATCCCATTTAATATGAGACAGTTCTTGCAATTCTTGCAATCTTTTTTCACTTGAAAGAGACCTGCAGTTGTAAGTACCTAAATAAATGATCATCATCAAATGGCAGCCTGGGTCTGCAATCAGTACTATAAAATCCCTAATTCCTGATTGACTTGTTTTTGACCTTTACCATTATCATTATACTATCTGATGTCCATTGATTACTTAAGCTTATAATAGATGGTTTAAAGTTGGATGAAAATAATTGCTCTTTTAAGTATACAAGTAAGTATATGTGACATTGCGTGATGTTGTTGGCATTTACCAAAATTTGTTCCATATTTTACATTTCTTTGTACAATAGAGTTCATCATATCCGTGACATGTTCCAAGACATTTTGTGATATCAAAACTTGCAGATATTAGCACACTATATTATACATTTTTAATACATTTAAGTAGATGTATATATAATTATGAGTAAATTTGAAGTCTGATTTAATGCACATATATATATATCCGTGAAAACCATAGGGTTCAACAGCTAACTAGTTATAACATCGCCAAACCTGTAACTTAAATAAACCAATAGAATATCAACAGTTCTGTTGCTTGACAACAGATTGCTGACATTTTATTGGCTGTGGTGATGATTTGTATGGATGTATGTATATACTATATGTGCACTGTCAACAAAATGAAATTATCACTGATGTAAAGGGAATCCTATGAAGTATAATCTATCCTCAGTTTTTGCTGCAATAAGCTGGTGTCTCACTATTGGAAAATGTACGAGCATATATTTATTAAGTTTTCTGTCTGAAGACAGGTTGGGTAACTGTAGATCACAGTGTACTGAGGAATTAAACTTGATCATCATTATTGGTAATTTACTTCTGTTTCTCCATATATTTAGCATAATTTATTTTTATCATTATTGAGGAAGAAGCATACATTATTCAAATCTTTCCAGAAACAGTTTAATTAAATTGCTATTAACAATTTTATTTGTATTTCTAAAAGTATGTTTCACATTTTTATAATATCAGCAATTTTTAAATCATTTTTTTTTTTTTATTCATGCTCTATTTAGGTAAACCTCCTCTTAAGGCGGAAGTCATTGTGCCCATACGTATCATGAACAGAGCTATGCCTGTTTTTGAAAAGCAGTATTATACTGGAAATGTTTTTGAAAATGTTCTGCCTTATACTATGGTCTTAAGTGTCCAAGCAAATGGTCCTGAAGATCGAAAGCTTATGTACTCTATTAGCAAAGGCGATCCCTACGATGCATTTTCTCTCGATTTTACTACAGGTATTGCTTATTATTATTATTATTATTATTATTATTATTATTATTATTATTATTATTATTATTATTATTATTATTATTATTATTATTATTATTATTATTATTATTATTATTTTAAAAATATAATACTTTGCTCTAAAAAAATTTTTTTTTCAGTAGGTTTATAGTTTAATTATAAAATATCACTTGTAAATTTCCAATACTACATTAATAATGTTTGCAAAATTAGAAAGAAAAAAAAATTAGATAACTTCTGCTATTCATTATAAAAAATAATTAATTTCATAATATTATTAAAATAGTATTGATAATATGCATTTAAATATTTATATGAAATCAAAGTTTTCTTCTAAACTTGCCCGTAATTATTTTTTACATATTTAGCTGTAGGTCGTAGAGTGTAAAGCTTGATAATAATAGCCTTTATAATGATTAATGTCATATTGATTCAAATAATTGATTTCATTTTGCCATTTCGCTTTTCTATTTATTATAGATTATTAATATAAATCTTTATAAGAAATTAGTGGTTCGAAATTTTTCGTTTTATTCGGAACTGTTATTCCGGTCCAGTATGTTGAGTGTAAATGAATGTGCGATTTATGATATACCATACTGGAATCATCATCCTAGATATTCTGGATTTGATTAACACTTTTCGGTAAAAAGATAAATGTACTAACCCTTATCTTATTTGTTATGGGTCTAGATAAATGATAGCAGCAGCATTTAAAAATTTAGATTTTCATTTTTTTATGGAAGTGTTTTAATTATTTTTTTTCTATTATATGTTTGAAATATATATATATTCTTAATGTGTTAATATAGAATAGTGAAAAGGAAAAAAATGGTATTCGATTTTTGTGCACACCCATCTTTTACAAATCATCTGTATGCAAAGTGAAGATTAACACTATTTCTTTTGTTTTATCTAGTTGCAGTCCTGTTGCTAATATGTTTACCAGATAACATTTGTGCTAATATAAATCTAAGTTTGTATATATATATTTGAGTCTTTCAAAAATTCCTTTTGTGCATTCATTCATAAGTTAAAATTAACTATCCAATTAACAAATTTTCATAAAATAAATTCAGAACGAAAGCAATTAATGGTATTGGCAATTTTTGTTTACTTGAGTGTGTCTAGACGATAGTATTGCCCGCATGCAATTTAATAATTTTTTAATTATCTAAGCATCTCATGTTTTAGATGACTTAATTAAGTGTGTATCTATATATTTTCAGGTTGTTTTCCTTTTAAACAGCTATTATTTGTTTCATATACTGTTACAACATAATTAATACATTTTACAGGCTTAAACCCGCATTTATATATGTAATATATGCGGGATTCGAACTCAGACTTTCACACGACCCACTACTCTCAGTGCCATCTCATATTGCTGACCCACCTGATCACACACATGTTGAAAAGATAAATAATCACCAATATACGTATTTCATGCTAAACCAGCAATCATCAGTTGGTCTAGATTACTATCCTCACACATATATACAATCAGTGCTCAGCTTTATATTAAGGTAAGGTAGCCGATCTTCATACTTTAATGGACAGGCTTCAAACTATTCCAACTCACAACTCTTCAGCCTTCCATTTCATTGAAAATCTGATGATGGAACGTTCAAAGCCCTTGTTAGTGCAACATAATATAAATTCTTTTTTGTTAATCGGTAAAATAATATTAAGCTGTCTAGAATAAATAATATTCATTCATTTAAAATTAACAAATATTAAACAAATTCTAATATATTTTTTATGTAATTAAAAAAGCTATTTTATTTCTATGCCGTTCTGGTCTGGCTCTTTATATCTTGTGTCCTTAAGTCTCCCTTAACTTGCTCAATAGTAGTTACATCATGTCTACAAGGTATACACTGTGTTCACATCCACATTCTTTTAACATTTTCTTTGTAATTTATTAAAATGAAGTATACTACATTGTATTAAATGGAATAAAAAACTTCTTGGATAATAATTAATATTGTCCCTTGCCTTTCCATGATAAAAGATTTAAATCTAGATGAAACTGCAAAATATTTTCCGATAGCTAAGGGCTTTTCATAAGAGCTTGTAATTGTATTTTTTTAGATAGCTAGCCCAGATAATCATCAATATTTGAGGGAATGAGCAATAAGTTTAGACTGAGTACATTGTGCTTTCTATTTTGATTTTCATTTCCTTATGATGTCATGTGATTTGTGAGTTTCATTCACTCTGCTGCACTGATTTTTTCACTCTTTTGCTCATTCATGAATTGAATTAAAAAGCTTTGCTTACATGAAACCAGTCTTACAGTTCAGTAATGATTTAACATTTTCACGGTTCAACAAGAATTCATCAATTTTAATATCCATTTCTTATTTTTAAATTTCCCTTCTCATACCTTTTCTATATAACTGGATACATATAAAAATGTATACACTTTTTATATAAAATTACATTCCCTTTAACTAATTTTTATTTTACTTGAACTAAAACATTTTGTATTTACCAGTCATAATTGTCTCTAGGGCACAATAGTTATTGCATTTCCTGGCATGGTTTACTGCAGAACATTTAACTGATGCTTAATGCTAACTACTGTACCGATCGAAAATGTATGTCTATTCAACAAGATTTAGAATCTGAGCAAAAGTACCCCAAATCCAATCATGCCCGAGATACACAGGTCAGGAGCAATCATGAATTCTAACCTCTTTGCCCATTCCCCAAATCTATAACCCTAAAGGACAACACTTACGGTGATACCACATAAATTCATTCTATCCGGCCCGGTGCTACAACATTTCGCATGAGAACTCACCAATATAGCAAATGATATTATGGTTTTCAATTTTTTCAGGATTCATGCATTCTGTTTTTATTTTTGCTTTATTGATATTCAATTAATTTTCTTTTATACTTTGTTTCACTTGTAGAGTGATTTGATTGTATGTTGTCTGAAATATATATTTGGAATTCAAGATCATAAGTGTAGCGGCTTATATAATATTAAGAAAACATTAGAATAATTAAACACTCTTAAATTTTATCAATGAAAGTAACTATCTTTTATTAAAACATTTTTCAATTTCATCATTATAAAAGCACTTATTTTGGGGTGTTACGATGTTGCTTCTATTGTTTGGTATTTTTTCATTATTTTGCAGTTGTCTATAATTTTGTTTACCATACACAGTTGTTTTTTTTTGCATAGAAATTGTTAATTAAAATGACTAGTTTTAAAAAAATCAGAAAATATCAGTCTTATGCAGATTTCTGTAAGATTTGAATAAAAAGCAAACTGCTAATGCCTTATTTGGATCTTAAAACAAGCTAGCAATAGCCAATTGGCAGATTATTTGCCCTGAAGGCAATTCTGAGTATATACTTTGTATTAGTATTTCAAAAAGGCAATCATTTATTTACATATTTAAGTTTATTTATAATATTGAATTTCAAAAATCTTACACGTTTCACTTTTCAGCAAAAAAACTTTTATTATTGATTACAGTTTCGACTGTACCATGCAGTCTTCATCAGATCTTATTCTATTCTTTCAACTTTGATGGAGGATAGAGAAAGTTGAAAGAATAGAATAAGATCTGATGAAGACTGCATGGTACAGTCAGAACTGTAATCAATAATAAAAGTTTTTTTGCTGAAAAGTGAAACGTGTAAGATTTTTGAAATTCAATATTATAATATGAAGACAGCAAAAACAGAGGAGGAATTTAGAAGGACTATATAATAAGTTTATTTACACAATACATTTGTAAAATAAATGTTTTTAAGCAGACAACTTCTAAAAATGTAACTACGGCAAATTGGAAACTATTTTTACTAGCTAACAAGAATGGCTTTCATAAATATCAGTAAATTTCTTGTAAAATTTTAGTTATAATAAATTTTAATTTTGAATTTTATATTTTTATTCTTTTATTATGTCTAAACTAAAATTCATTTCCATTTTAAAAATGGAATTCAAATATGAAATATGCGTAAACAAGGTTATGAGACAGTAAGAAAAAAGCGTCATCATTCACTTTAGTGTTTTATTTTTCTATTTTGCAAAGTTCAAATATTAATCTTTAGAATGTCTTATCATTTGAAAGCTTACATTTGTAATAAATAATGTAAATGTTATATATGATATAGAAAAAAGATTTAACTATAAAGTAAAATGTTGCAAATATGGATCAAGTTATCACTAAGGTCTTTCACATAAGAAGAGGGGAGTTGAAACCAGAACAGGTTCTTTGATCTGAAAAATATTATTATGTGTCCACACAATAGCAAATCTCTCTTTTTCATATATGGAATTTTTGAAATCCAATTACTGACTACATTTGACAGATTTTTATTTACATTATTGCTTAGTAACCAAAAATTGTAGTTACCTGCTCCATTTTAATAAATTAGACAAAGATATGCAATAGTATGTATCACATTAAATGTGTTTTTTTTTTTTAGATAAATGCATATAAAAGACATAACTAAATGTGAAAATGTCAAGTACTTTCATAGGCCTATCATGCCAATTGCTTCTCTGGAGTACTGAATTTAAATTCTAGGCATATTTACGTAAAATACATAGAAAGGCAATACATACTTCTTCAGAATAAAGCAATCTTCGAAATATCTATTAACCAAATTCCATTCTTTTCTGCCATTATATTACTCTTTACTTTTAATTTCAGGAGACTAATGTTTGTAGACAAGAACGTGTGTCTGTGTGTGTTAAAGTAAGAAATAAAATATATATTCGTTCAAACTTTTTATATATTAATTATCAAAGTATTATTGTTAGATCTTTAATAACTTATTTTAAATTTATATTATCATAATTATTTTATTTCTACAACTTCATTCAATAAAACAATAATTCTAAAAAAAAAAAAATCAAATCTTTTTTTTTTCCAGTACAGTAGTAAATGGTATGAAATTTTATAATTAAAAATAAGAATATAGAAATATTGAAGGAATAAAATTATTGTAGCATGAAAACGCTGAGTAAATAGCCTGTTCATTTTTAATATTATTATTTATCTAATGAATTATGTATAAAAGTTAGCATTTTAAAGGTCTAAAGAATAATTTCAAGGTTGTTTTTTTTTTTTTTTAAAAAAAAAAAAAGAAATAAATGCCAAACGATCTCGTGTTCTATTTTTATCTTTAAGAATATTTATAATGCAATAAAATTATGATAATTTTAAGAACAGTTTTAGTGCGTATATCTAAAAAAAGTGCCTATAAATTTAAAAAAAAAAAAAAGAAAAAATATCAATTTTCAAGTGTAAACAACCATGAAAAAATTCAATAAAGATATATTAAATTTAGTTAAATAAATATTAATAAAATGAAAATTTTCATATTTTTTAAAGGAAAAAATTGTAAATTTAAATCAACAAACATGTATTAAATGTGTGTGCTCGTGTTTTTGTGTGTGCGTGGTATGTGATGTTTGGGGGAGGGGGAGGGTATGGATTACAAATCCGCACAAAGCTTTGCAATATCAAATGGTCAAGCATTGGTAGCCGAGTGGTCAGCACAACTGCCTTACAAGCAGTTACCCCGGGTTCGCTCACCGGCCGATGCTTTGACAAATAAAGAAATGACTTAACTAAACATAGCTAGATACCAATTTATCGTATTAAATGGAGCATCAGAAAAACTCTGATTAAAAAGCAGAGAAATGTAGCACTTTTTTTAAAAAAAGCTTCCGCATTGTGAAACGAATTTGGATTCCTTTATTTGTACAGTATAAATACTAATACTATTGCCCCACATGGGTACTTGGGTATTATTCCTGCTGACATAGTACTGTACTCTGATGACGTTTGCATCCAATAATAATTATTCAAAGTTATCGTTTATGATGCCATGTTATCCAAGAATCCTGGCATGACTAATCCATATCAAATAAACTGACCCTTTCCATTCCATTTTGGAAGATGTTAAATGGTTCAGTCCATCACAGTGACTATTTTTACCCCCTACAATATAATACATCTCTTGCATCATTTATAAATAATACTGTTTTATATAGAAAAATACATGTACAGCTAATATATTTTCATGTTTTGTTTGTTTTTTGCTAAAACTTTATATATGTTTTTTCTAAAAAAAAAAAAAAAAAAATTAAAATATACGATTGAAATTACAGTTTGCCATTTTTTTCCAGTTAAAAAAAGCAATTGAAAACTAACACTTTATGTTACAGTTTTCCATCTTCAGGGTTCTTTTTCATATCATTGGATATAAGATGTGGCTTTTTTTTTCTTTTTAGATTTGAAGTTTGGAATTGCTTATGCTGGGTGTTTACAACGGCACAAAGTACCATATTATGTGGGGAGGGGGGATGTTTTTGGCATAGTGATAGAGTGGCGAACTCTTGCACCCAAACCCATGGATCACAGCCCAGCTATAACATTTCTGATGCTCAAATTTTTTATAAATTTCCAAGTAATAAAACATTTATTTCATATCAACAAATTAATTATTATTGTGCAATAATTTTTATTTCTTACGATTTTTTTTTTAAAAAAAAAAAACAACAACTATTAGTTATGTTTTCAGAAAGTTTGACACTAATCAAATTGCCTTATAAACTCATAATAGACAGTATTAATAAATATTTTTCTCATAATTTTTGTAGATTAAATAAGTGAATAGTCACCACTTGGAATGTAACATGGTATAGTGTATGACACTCAAAGACCAGAAGGGACAGGTTGGGCTGTGTTTATAAACCTGATATTTTACCATTGCATTAAACCACAATAAATTAATACATAAGCATATAGTCTTTGAAAATACAATAGTCAAATATGTTTAAAAATACATATATACAAGCAACAAAGATTACAAATTATAAAATTATCATAGAAAAGCCTTCTTCGGCAAATTATGTTTTTTGCCCTTTTTCAATATGTCTCCACAATTTAAAGCACATACAGCGACATCTATATCAATACATGAGAGAAGACAGATAAACAAAATGGATATCTGACACGATCTATTATGTGATTTTTTTTCTTTCTCAATCCTACTACAAAATTACTCTGTTATATATATATATTGAATTGATATACATTCACATATATTAATTAAGGCTGCAGAAAGGAGTTTGCTATTAACTGAAAGGAGACCCTTTGATTCCTCTTGGAGGCCTTAAAGGAACCGAGCAGGGCAAATTCCTAATGTCCACTCCATACGTTCTTGTCATTGCAGCTGTTATTACTATGTGATTATTCATATAGTATATGAACATGGATGGGCTGCTCACCAACACGCATTAGCCAGCATGGTGAGTTTATTGGCTTTTTACCTCTGAGTTTAAGATCAAGAAACACCGTGGTCTTTCTTCTCAGTGCCTGATAAGGCAGAATGAATGTTTGTGTAAATGATAAATATTTTTCCAATACATATATACAATTATGACAGACAAAAATAAAGCATGGCCCTTATTCCCAGGAGGCTGTAAAGTCACCAACCAAGGCAGCGGTTGGTGGCCGAAGGCGGAGGGTGCTAAGAATCCCCTGATTGCGGACCCAGGCTGCCATTTGATGACGACTTTTTATTTAGGTACTTACAACTGCAGATCACTTTCAAGTGAAGAAAGATTGCAAGAATTAGAAGAAGAACTGTCTTATATTAAATGGGACATTATTGGACTTTGTGAAGTTAGAAGAAAAGGAGAAGAAACAATTGATTTAAAAAGTGGACATATACTCTATTATAAAGGCACACATATTGGAAATACAAGTGGAGTAGGATTCATTATAAATAAAAAGTGGAAGAACAATATTGTGGAGATTGATGGTGTATCGGACAGAGTGGCAAGATTAGTTATACAACTTAATAGCAAATACCAAATGCAGATAATTCAGGTTTATGCCCCAACAAGTTCTCATAGTGATGAAGTAGTAGAAGATTTTTATATGGATGTACAAAAGGCTTTTGATCAGAGTAAACAACATTTTAAAATTGTTATGGGAGACTTTAATGCTAGAATTGGTAGACAAATGAAAGATGAAATTGCTGTAGGTAATTTTGGTTATGGTAATAGAAATGAGAGAGGACATAGACTTGTGGAGTTTGCAGAAAAAGAAAAACTTTATATTATGAATTCATTTTTTGAGAAAAATGTTAAAAGGAAATGGACATGGAAGCATCCAAATGAAGGTACAGCAGAATTGGATTATATTTTGACTAACAGAAAATACATATTTCAAGATTGTAATGTTCTTAATAAATTTAACACAGGAAGTGATCATCGATTAGTAAGGTGTAAGTTACGTGTTAATGTAAAACTAGAAAGACAAAAATTATTAAGAAAAACAATATTTACAGTTGATATTCCTAATCTTCAGAACCATTCTAATGAATTTAAATTAGAACTTACAAATAGGTTTCAAGTGTTAGGAGATTTTGAACATGATACAGATTTGAATGAAATTAATATGAAAATAACTGATACACTTTTAAAAACTGCAACTAACATAGCTGGTAGAAAAAAGCAGCAATTGACTAATAAAATTTCTACTGAGACTAGAGAATTTATGAAGAAAAGAAGGAATATGAAGATATACAAAAATGATGTATTAAAAAGAATTGAATATCTCGAATTTTGTAAAATGGTACGGAAAAGAGTTGAAAATGATATAAGAAAGTATAACTGTGAAATAGCAAGGAAAGCTGTAGAAGAAAATAAAATTCTCAAAAATGTTAAACAACATTTTGGTATTGGTAGGAAATTTATATCTGCAATAAGAAAAAAAGATGGTAATTATTACTAAAAAGAGAGATGACATCATGAAATTGGTAGAAGATTTTTATCAAGAATTATATAGTAATAAAGAACAAGTACCTCCTATATCTATTACATCTTCCGAATTGCCCAGAATTTTAAATGAAGAAGTGAGACATGCAATTAAGTGTATGAAGAAAGGAAAGGCTCCAGGAAATGATGGAATTATAATTGATATATTAAAAGAAGCAGGTGAAGAAATAGAAACAATTTTAGCAAAGTTATATACCAAATGTCTAAATGATAAAGATGTACCGGAAGATTGGAAGAATGCAGTAATAATATTAATATTTAAAAAAGGTGATAAAGAAGATATTAGAAATTACAGACCTATCAGCCTTTTATCAGTTTTATATAAAATTTTTACCAAGATAATTACAACTCGTCTACAGAGAACTTTGGATTTCCACCAACCAAGAGAACAAGCTGGATTTAAAAGTGGTTTTAGTACAATAGATCATATCCAGGTATTGAGAGAAGTCATAGAAAGGACAAACGAATATGAGTTGTCATTATGTTTTGGATTTGTAGATTATGAAAAGGCATTCGATTCTATACACATTTCTTCAGTGATTAAAGCATTGGATCATCAAGGTATAGATCCAGGATATTGTCATATTTTAAAGAATAATTATAAAAATGCAACAGCAACAATTAGATTACATAATGATACTGGAAAAATCAACATTGAGAAAGGTGTAAGACAAGGTGACTCCATATCTCCAAAACTCTTTACAGCAGTGCTGCAAGAAGTATTTTGTGGATTAAAATGGGAAACTAAAGGAGTGAAAGTAAATGGAGAGTATTTAAGTCATTTAGATTTTGCAGATGATGTAGTTGTTTTTGCAAATAATGCTTCAGAGCTGCAGGAAATGTTGCAGGAGTTAGCAGATGAAAGTAGAAAAGTAGGACTAAAGATAAATGTTAAAAAGACTAAAGTAATGTTTAATCGATTTGCTCAAAATATGAAAATAAAGATTGATTATGAAGAATTAGAAGAAGTTAACAGTTACAAATACCTTGGTCAGATTATTAATACAGATGGAAACATAATGGGGGAAATTAATCATAGAATTAAACTTGGTTGGAGCGCTTTTGGTAGAAATAACTTGATACTAAAAGGAAATATGCCTATGTGTTTGAAAAGGATGGTTTTTAACAAATGTGTTTTACCAGTTCTTACTTATGGATCTGAGACTTGGACACTTAATAGAAGAGCAATACAGAGACTTCAGACCACTCAAAGGAGTATGGAGAGATGTATGTTGGAAGTAACAAGAAGAGATCGAAAACGCAATGTATGGGTAAGACAACAAACAGGTGTTACTGACCTTCTTGAAAAAATTAAAAGATTGAAATGGAGTTGGGCTGGACATATTGCTAGAAGAGATGATAATAGGTGGACAATTGAAATTTTAAACTGGATTCCAAGAGATTGTAAAAGACCCAGAAAGAGACCACATGCGAGATGGATGGATGAAATAAGAAAATGTGCAGGGGTGTTGTGGAGAAGAGAAACTAAAGATTGGAGAAGATGGATTAAACTTGGAGAGACCTTCATCCTGCAGTGGATTGATAATGGTTGATGATGATGATATTAATTAATTAACTATCCATTCTTTATCCCTTAACCACTTATTATTCAACTTAATGGATGTTTTGTATATATTCATACAGTGGTTTTTATTATACATGATATAGTTTGTTTCATATATTTTACGTCTATTAACATTTTTAATATAATCAAGATCACTTATATTATCAATACAATTTATTTTATGTCCATACTCCAAATAATGAACATATAATGCAGATCTATCATCTTTCCTAGCAATAGCATCATTGTGTTCTTTAGCTCTTTCTCCCAATTGCTTTGATGTCTAGCCAAGCAGAAGAGGAATTGTGTTTTTCAATTTATCAATACTCTCTGCTCTCTTAAGCTATAGATGTCAAAAAACAGAGTCTAATTCATTTTGTTGTTTCAATCTCTTTTGAAACTTGCAACTGGTTTCATAGAAAAGATTATCACTATATTTTCATAATTTACAAAATAAATACGTTTTAATTTTTGTTTATACTTTCTTAATTTTTTTTGTTTTATTAAAGAGCTGTTATTCTACAAAATTTATTGTATGGAAGTGAGATGTGACCTTCTTATCCATTATAACATAAAGGCATTAGAAATTTTTCATTTAAGGATGTCTCATAAGATTTCAAAACTATGATAATACCATAAGATCAATTGGTATGTTCTACACTTACTGAATGTGATGTTATTGAATCTACTGTAAGGGTAGATATTTGGGAATTGGATATTTGAGGTAGATTAAAAGTAACAAATCTCCTTAAATTTTTTTATAGTAAACTCATGTGAGAGGTAGGTCCTACTTACATTATAAATTTATTTTAGCAATGTGCAATGTTGATTAATTTTATTGGTAAATAGGATTGGGGATAGAGTAATACAGCGGGTAACTATATCTTAGGCAAGGTATTGATCATTGAAGAAAATGTACTGCAGAAAAGGTTAAAACATAAGATGCCAAATAAATAGGCCCAACATCATTGTGCTTCACAAGTTAGTATTAAATAAATAATTGAATGGTTTATCACCCGAGAGTTCATAAGAAATTCAATCACCGAAATGCTTGAACTGGAATCAATCCAAGGATCTGTACTCCAGAGTCTGACAATCTGCCACTTCATTAACAGATAGAGGGCACTGATATTATCATTTTAGAATTTGTGTTTTATTTTTTATCCTTTCTCTGACTTTTTTTTAAAAAGTCAAAATGGTTGTATTCACTTCTTAGAGGCTGTAAATGATAACAATGAATATTGGAAATATTAAATTGAAATGAGAATAGAACATAATAGCAAATTACTATCAGTGATGATCAATTGATATTTTAGTCATGATATTCTATACTCCACTTCATTAGTCATCAGAAAAACCAATATCTATCCACAGCTCATGCACATTCACAGAAAAATCTTATTTGAGAATGCTAGTTAAAATAAAAGTACATACATACTTCAACAGAATAATGCAATGCTATGACGAGCTTAATTTTAATTGACACTGATAGTTGTATTTATACATTGCTTTATTCATCTTGATTCATGTCAGCTTAGCTAATCAATAGATAACAGATAACAGTTTTGAACTAATTACTTGATGTTTGTTATTAATCTTGCAGTACTGTTTTGCTTTTTTGTTTTTTTTCACATCACATGATCAATTCATGTCAGCATGAATAATCAGTAGAAACCAGACAATAGCAGGAAATTTATCAGCAGAGTAGTGTTTAGTTATTATTCTTCTCAATTAGGAGTACAGTTTTACTCTGCTGTTATTTTGAAAACTAGTTGTCCATTAATTAATTGTATTGCCTAAATGGCTCACAAATAGTTTAATGTTAGGTATCAATATATAACTTTTCATATTTTTTGTGTGCTTATGTTTTAAGTTAAAAAGTATTGTTCATTAAGAAATAGTTATGCATAAGGAATTTTGATTTGTCTTTTTTGATTTCTAAGAGAACAGAGATACTTAAAAATTATTTTATATGAACGTTAATAAACCACAATTAAGTCAATAATCTTTGTTTGATGTTAGCTATTTAAAAATATTAATTCTCTTTAATTTACATTGATGTGAACTAATAATTAAAATTCAAAGTATTCTTCAATTTAAACCAATCAGATTTGATCATTTACATTGGGCGTCTATTCAGAATTCTAGACATATACATATAAAAAACCAATACCAAATAGTATTCTTTGCACTTAACACAATAAAAATAAAATATTTTATCGCATTCAAACTTCAAAAATAACTGACAATTTTCCACTGTCAACAGTCTTCTTCGGACCTATAAATATGCACTACTTTTCTTAGAATTACCAGTTCATGATAGGTGGCAAAAAGCCAAAAATCTTGCAGTAAACTTTTTGAGCATTGATTTCATTATCGTCTGGTGTTCTATCTGAATAAAAGTTACTAAAATACTTTATATATATAATGTTTATTAAATAGATAAATAAAAAGTAAAAATATGATGCATGCTCAATACTATTCTGATATTATTTCATGTTCCGATCCATATAGAGTAGTTGATTATATTTTGGATGCTTACATGGGATAATAAATTTTGAGGGGGGGGTGTTATAAAAACATTTATCTTAGCACAGCTTTCACCTTACACAACCATCTGTCACACCGGAAGTCAGACCAACCTCTTGCACTATAGATAAGAAATATAAGTGCAACATAATTATTGGCATTCTTGGTTTTCTATTGTTTACTGAATAATGAGTTTTTTTCCGATTAAAATTAACATGTATTGAAAAGCCATCAGTTCACCCTTTCCTTTCTTTTCTTATAAATCTTTCAGATTTTTAAAGCAGCTGTATGTGAATATCTGTAGTATTGTTTATGTATTTACAATCAATACTCTCTGTGTAATAAGCTTGTTTTTATATCAGTATATCATCTTTACTCACTAATAATCAAGTGAAGTAAACATGTCCCCCCCCCCCTTACTTTATTAAATATGGATAATTATAGTTCTATTTGATTGGGTATATATTTACAATATATTGTTGAAAGCAATTCTCTTCACCATTATCTAAAACCATCTATTGTAAGTTTGGATAATCAATGAATCCCAAATCATATAGTGCTATAATATTTCTACCCTCCGACCTGTTTCTGGCTTTTGCTTTTATCAGTGAGGATTAGAAGAGTGGAACCAATGCACTTTTGCATCTAGATGTCAGGTTTTACTCTTCTATATAGTTGAGCTAATGTTCTGAAATATTACTTTTTTTTTTTTAACCTAGCTTACATAATTATATAGATTTGATGTAAACTCAGTTTCTATAAATATATAGGTACAATTTAATATTTAAAAAATAATAAAACCTTTCCTTTTTAAAAAAAAAAAAAATCCTTGTTTAAGTTATTATTTTCAAGAGGAAAATGAAAATCACGAATTAAATAGCATAGTTACCAAACTAAGAGAAATAAAATTAAGAAATGGCACTCATGTCAATTCATCTTATTAATTTATAAGTATTTATTGACCTGAACCTTTTTTAAAATTCTTTTTCTTAATACTATAGATTCATATTTAATTTTCTTTTTTAAACTTTAAGTGTAGTTTAAGTTAAAATATTGAAGTACACTGATCATGAAAATTTAATGTCTTTACATAATTTTGCTCTATTTCATAAAACCAAAATTTTCAGTAATGAAATTAATGAGATTGTACCTGAAAAAGGCATAATTTCATTTGTTCATTATCAGTTTTTCTCAATTTTAGGCATTTACAATTATATAGAGCAGATATGTGCTCATGTGGCCTTAACCTGAAAAATAAAATAATTTGAATCGAATGCTTATTAGATGTTTTAATTCTATCCCTGATCGATAATCTTTATGTTGATATTATTATCTGGTGTTATTTGCATCAATGTATATCCACATTTTTAAAACATGTGTCAAAGAAATGGTCTTGTTCTCCAAGAATTCATGGTGAATATAGTGCATGATTAATTCTGTTCATTTTATAATTTATCTGTTAAAATGCAGCCCTTAGATAAATATTTTTTTAATGCAGTTCTTGGATTATTTAAAGCCAGATAGCCCTGATATAGAGTATTACGATCAACAATGTTTCGTTACTTTCTCATATTTTTATTAATATGCTTTCAACTTACTCAAACTTCCAGTAGATAACTCTAGAATAAATGAAGTTATATAGAATATTACTTCATTTATGTCTTTGTATATGCATATGTAGATAGATAGATAGGTAGTTAGAGATAGTAGAATTATTTTCTTATGTTTTCTTAATGTAATTTTTTAATAACTATTTACTGATAATTTTAGTTTGTTTCTTTATTAATTTTTTTAATCTCTTACTCATTCAGTTTATCATAATTCTTTGTATTAATATATACTCATTAACATATTTATTTTTCTTTTTTCATTGGACTCTAATAGCCCCTGGCCATAATGGGCCCTGTGAGTATAGTACCTTCTTATTCTCTTATCTAAATGTTGTCTTTTCTTTAGCTAAATAAATGCTTATTAAAATATGATTAAATTGCATGTTAAAAATTTGCACTTTAACAACCATTAATATTAAATAATTTTAAATTTATTTGATAAAATTTTGTGTGTAGTATTTCACTGCTTCTCTTTTATTCTTTCCCTTTCTTTTCTATTTCTAATTGTATTCATTTATACTTTTTATGTTCCGTCATCACTGTTTATGCACCATGTTTGTCTTTATTTTTGTATTTATCAATTTCTTTTTGTTTAACATATTAATGTTGTTTTTTTTTTTTTAGGTGTTGTTCAAGTAATTGATGAATTAGATTATGAAACCCAAAATAATTATCAACTAGTGATACGTGGTACTGATACATTGTCTAGCGTATATGCTGAAGTACTTGTAAATATTAATGTATTGGATGTCAATGATAATCCTCCTGTATTTTCTCAAGATATTTATGAAATTTCTGTTCCTGAAGTCATTACTCCTGGAATTCCATTACTTACAGTTTCAACAACAGATCGAGATACTGGAGTTAATAAATTAGTTCATTATCAACTTGAAGTGGATCAGAGTAACACCAGTCAATTGTTTCATATTGATTCTGCAAGGGGTATGATATTCACCAAACAATCATTAGACCATGAATGCCAAAAAGAACACATTTTTACCATCATTGCTATTGACAGTGGAACACCTGCTCTTACTTCTACTGCCAAAGTCATGGTTAAAGTAACAGACTTGAATGATAATCCACCCAGATTTGATCAGCCATCTTATAATTGTATTTTAAGTGAAGATGCACCTCGAAATCACTTTGTCATTAAAGTTATGGCTTCTGATCCTGATGAATCTGATGTTGGAAAATTAACGTATTCAATCATCGGTGGAAATGAACAACAGATATTCTCTATTGACAGCAAAGCTGGTAATTTTTTTATATTAAATTAATAATTTTATTAATTAAAAAAATTATTAATTTCAGATATAGATTCAGATATGAAATAATAACTTATATTTTAATTATGTTATTGGTAATCTGCTAATGATAATTAAGTATTTTTGCTTGATTATATATGTAATATTTTTTTAATCCCAAAACATCAAGATGTACTTTGATTTAACTAACCTTTTCAATTAGCACATCTGACACCCCCCTTTATTATTATTTATCTATCACATATTGATCTCTAAAAACTCATTTGCAAATTATTATTTTTTTGCCTCTTATGAACCAAAAACTTTGTAAATTGGAAAAGAGCATTTTCAATGAAATTGTGCAAACATGGAAGAGCTAAATGTACAACCACATGCTTTAAGCATTACCGTCATTACTCTACATTGACATTAAATACATTTTTTGTAATTTTCAGGTTTTCCATTCATAAGTCTATGTTGTATTGCAATTTATTACTGAGCCAATATTGCAACCAGAATTGGAAGAAAGTGAGGAATCAAAGAATTGTGGTTTTTCACCAATGCAAGTAAACAGGCTAACAGCAAACAATGTATCATGCATTGAAACATATAAGAAATAATATCTACATATGTAACATAGACTTTCTAATAAGCATTTTCCAGATTATGATGATCAGCATTAAAAAGGCATTTATCTGATTGTTATAAAGATGTGAAATATTTTTACTCCACAATAGAAGCCCAAACATTAGTGCTAGGGTTTGAATATTTGTAGAAATATTAATTAACACTTATAGAACTAGATGTAAATTTGTTTGTTTTTAGAATTATACTTTTTCTCACTTACATCCTCTTTTCTAATACTTTTTTGTTAAAGAATTTATATCTTCTATTTTTCTTCTATTTGTTTTATTTTTTTTTTTATATATCTAAATATTTTTTTTATTGGAACAATTTCATTTTAAGTGTCAAATTTTCTGCATTCACAACTTTGATAGTAGCCATTTCAGATAATATGGTAATGATTATTACGAATCATTTATTAAACTAAAGATTATAGGGGATTTGAACACAAAATTTCAAGCTTCCTTCAGCTATTCATTCTATTTCAAACAACAGATAAACATGACCACACACATTTGATAAAGATAAATGATCTCTAATATATGTATTTCGTGCTGAACAAGCACTCATCAGTTGATCCAGATCATCATCTTCTACCCATGCATATATATATAATCAGTGTTCCATATATATTAAGATAGCAAATAAACAAACTTTAATGGACAGGTTTCAATCTATTCCACGCTGCGACTTTCAGCCATCCTTAGTATTGAAAATCTGATAATGGAACAACCAAATCCCTTTTTGATGCCAATATTATCGTCATGCCCATGCTGACTTTTAAGTCACTCTGACCTCTCATGTATAGGACATTGTCCATTTAAATCCCTAAGTATATAAATTATGCGTGTATTCCAATATTATAAACTAAAGAGATTATCTCTAGCCTAGATATAACTTTAGTTCTCAGATAAAGATTAATATATATGGCTTTATATAAAAATATGGAATAACTCATCTTCAACTCTCCTGTATTGGGATTACAACAGTAATAATAATAATAAATATAACATTAGAATAACATCAGATTATTGCTAATTGTGTGTACTAGGATGAAAATGGTATGGAGTAGGTAAAGTATTCACGATTTCCAGGAGTTGCTTTGCAGTCATCTAATAGTAATAATTATAGATTTAAGATGTTTTCGATTTTATTGAAAACATTTCAATTGGGGTGGGAGGGGTAATATAATGAAAATTATTACAGCAATAAAGTGTTATTTTTTCTTTTCCATTTTTAAAATTAAATCTTGGAATGGAAAAAAAAACCTTTTGTTTTTTTTTATAATTTCTACTAAGTTAAAAATAGAAAGGAAGAATTGTTTATTATTTATAACTTTCCCGTAAATTTTAAATTGATTTAAATTAAATATGTCTTTATCATTAAACTACTTAACTGGTAGCTTTATTTTAACTAGGAAATTAGTTTGAAACATGCTTATTAATAATTCGTTAGTCGATTCATCTTTCAATTTCATTTTATATGTTGTTTACTTTTTAATTCAATTTGCTTGATTTTTTAATGCCAAATAAAATATTATCTTTTTTATATTGAATTTATTACATTAATTATTAAAATATTTCAATATCTATTTTAAGTAAATGCCGTATTAAAAAATATAGTTACTTTCAATTTATATGATTGTGATATATAAACTTACTGTCCCATTTTTTTTTTTTTTATTCATCAATTTATTATGTTTGTTCATTTTAAATATTGGGATATTGTTTGTTTATATTTGTTTTTAACATATAATATTTGCATTAACACGTAAACAACTATTTTAAAACGTATTTGTAGATAAAGATTTTACCGTTTAAAACATGTCAATTATATGCATCTTGTTTTGGTTGTAGAATTAATTAAATGATGGGTTAATTTGACTCCGAAGTTAATTTTCTAATTTACCTTACTTAGCATGTAGGTTTTTTATTAATACTATATTGTTTGATAAGTTCATTTGAAAAAATGTCTGGACATTTAATAGGTGAAACTCCTATGCTGTAAATACTCAAAATGTATAATTACTTATCGTTATTGATAAACTGAAGCTATCATTAATTAATATTGCATGAATAGAATAATTGAATATTTCTTAAATAATGCAGAACACATTTCTATTATATTTTTAAACATGTGGATTTCAACATGAGTCATGCCTCATCAGTTGGCCCAAATTATTTAAATATAGCAATTATCTATGAATGTATGTTAATAAAATGATGATTGTAAATAATATTTATTTATAAAGCGCAAACAGTTTGAAATTAAATTGAAATTAAATTGAAAGGCTGAAACCTCTCGCATGCGCTTTTTTAGAAGGCTTGTATGACAGCCAATCAGATGTAATGAGAGCTGTGTAGAGGGCTCTCAAATTGCAACACAAGATAGAGATTTTACAAGAAAAGAATGTTTCCACCCTTTTCTTTACTCAACTTTCTATATATATATATATGCCAGTCTAAAGCATTTTTACTTGAGAACATGAAGCTTTAAATATCTTCACATTTAACTCACTGAGTCTTATTTATTAACAAACAGTGCAAAATCTTATGATTTACTACTCAGTAGTTTTTCAGATGTTATAAATTGACAGTAACGTTTGCGCTTTATAAATAAATATTATTTACATAAGTTACTGTCAATTCATAACATCTGAAAAACTACTGAGTAGTAAATCATAAGATTTTGCACTGTTTGTTAATAAATAAGACTCAGTGAGTTAAATGTGAAGATATTTAAAGCTTCACTCTCTCAAGTCAAAATGCTTTAGACTGGCTTATATATATATAGAAAGTTAAGTAAAGAAAAGGATGGAACCATTCTTTTCTTGTAAAATTTCTGTCTTGTGTTGCAATTTGAGAGCCTTCTAGACAGCTATCATTATATCTGATTGGCTGTCATACAAGCATTCTAAAAAAGCTCATGCGAGAGGTTTCAGCCTTTCAATTTAATTTAAAATGATGATTATAAAGTGAATCAAAATAATTTAATAGCTATTCTTATGGACGCAGACATTTTAAGAAAGGAACTATTAATAATTCTATATTAGTAAACTATATTTTATCATTGATAAATCATGATTTAAATTTAAAAAAAATATATTGCTATTTCCTGTTTCAATTAAGCAGATACTTCATTAATATATCAGTTTTTTTCGGGGGGGGGGGGATGATTTATTATATTAGAGAAATTGTTTTATTACTTTTTTTTTTTGATTGAGTAAATAATAAGAATTTGAAAATAATAACATGCACAGTTTTTAATGAATGAAAAATTTCATTGCTGAATTACAATCATTTTGATTGGTTTCTGTTTAATGATCTAATTTTAATTGTTTATATTCCTCATATTTCTAGAACAATTATGGCAGACATCTTTCCTTTATCTAAAACTTTGATTTCATTCTTATGCCATTAAATGCAGTCATTATTACATCTGATTGGCTGTCACATAAGCATTTTTAAGGTGCTTCTGTCAAAGGTGTTAGCCTTTCACGTTATTATTAGATCATCTGCAAGTGCTTAATAAATTTAATATATTTAAATTTCCATTTTGTAAATACATGCCCAGAAAACAGTTTTTATTTTAAAAAAATTGCTGTGTACCAGCCAAGACATTGATATTTTTTCTCCGCCCTTGAGAATTTTCACAAGTGAATTAGTTTATTCTTTTGACATCCATCCTTCCATCTTTTAAATAGGATTGCTAAATCTGAACTTTTTTGCTGAAAAAATTTCTAAACTTTCTTTTGTGTCTAAAGTTTACTAATCACAGTCGATGGTGAAGAATGTTAAAATCATATTAATTTTTGAAGTTAGCTTAATGTTTAAAGTTGCACTAAGTAACAAGAATTCTTGACTGTAGTAGCATAAGTGATGTTCTCTATGTATTTGATGAGTTGTAATTGGTTAATTAGGACTATTAGTAAAAATATTTTAAGGCTCAGTACCATGGCATGAATATAGAACAACAATATTTATGGTTATATCACTATTTTTCAGTGATAGCTGTTTTGTTTTTTGTAATGCTAATCTTAAAATTTATTTTTTGATATATCTCTGAATCTCACAAAGGCAAAACTCTCCATACACTAGCACCACTCAGTGCAAGACGAGTAATTAATGAGTGCAGTAAGGTTTGTGCAATCCCTAATCAATGCCTACTCATCCAATATCCCCTGACTAGTTTCTAGCTTGTGTGACTTTCATCAGTGAGACGCCTACTTTGTTGAAAGTTTTGCCTCTGTGAAAAACAGCTGGAGTAAACACAAAGATGGTAATCATGTAATGTTTGATGGTTTAATCATCTCTGAATATTAGAATGTAATAAATGCAGGGAACTTGTAGTTCTATCATTAATTTTTCTGTTTTGCATATATAATAAATGGAATCAAATTATTCGTTGTATGTTGCGAGAGGGACAAGATCTTACTGGAAGTCATGATTTGAATGTTTTGACTTAGTAACTTTTAACTTTCAAATCTGTTACCACTTTGCTTTTATCAAAGCATATATAAAAATTGAATATTCAGTATATATAAATTAACATTGGATTTTTAAATCTTGAATGTATGAGTTATTTCTAATAATTTTATTCATTAATGACTTGTTTTTATTTATAAGCAGGAAATATGTAAATAATAATTCTTAAATATTTGAAAAATATAATATTATATTCACAAGACTGTGTAAACAATTAATATTTAAAACAGGTAAAACTCACTATACGTATTGCTACACATAGAAAGCTAGAGTAATCAATGGATGCCAGAAGGTTTGGCATAAAATCCCCATCTCAGATCCAAGGCTCCTCACTGATGAAGGACACAAGCCAGAAACTAGTCTGCGGATATTGGATGAGTAGGCATTAGATGGGGATTTTATGCACAATCCTTCTGACATCCATTGATTACTCTAGCTTGCTGTGTGTGGCAATATGTATAGTGAGTTTTGCCTATTTTAACAACAGTTATAAGCAAGTAATGGTGATCAAGTGATGTTTATTGGCTTAAAATAATTAATATTCCTTATCTTCACTTTTGATGCAGCATATCTTTTATCATTTTCAACAATTATTGATCACTCCAGAATGAATGTTTTTAAAATTTAATCCAATGTCACTGATCTCTTTTCTTCCCATTATATTAGCATCTTTCCTTGTTTTATTCACCCATCTCAAATGTGGTCTCTTTCTATGTCTTCCCTTTAATACGAGGATTTTGTGTGTTTGTTTTAATAGTTTGAAGATTTGAGGAATATATTTTTTTAAATGTGTACATTTGTAAATGTAATTAATTTTAACGTTCTTGTTAAATATATTTAAAAATAGCACCCTATATTAATTTTAATTAATTTAACAAATATGGATTATTATTCTTTTAAAAATTTCAAGCGTTTGTGACCTAGTAGTAAGCATAGCTATCTTCCAAGCAGCTGGCCCGGGTTTAGCTTTCCGGTCAACCCTTTGACATAGGAAAAAAAAAATTGTTTTAATTTAATTCGTAATGTTTAATTTTGTCCTAGTTTGATATGAATGTTGAAAATATTGACTGCAAATAATTATATTATTTTCAATTATTAACTGTCATTAAATGGAATTGTATTAAGGAAGATTTCCTTGACTATGGAGAGTATGAAATAAATTTTTGAAAAATATATAATTTTAGGTAATAGGTTTCATTTGTTCATTTTTTTAAACCAAAATTTTACTTATAATTTGAACTACTTAATCCACTACAACATCACATGATCACAATTTCTTATGCTTACACAAGCTATTAAAGCAGTAACATTTTTTTCCATGCCGTAATGCCACCCAGTGCATGCCATATTATCCATTGATTACAATGGCTTGCACTGGGTGGCACTGCTGTACAGAAAGAGTTGCTACTGTTTTAATATTATTTTACATTAATTTTAATATATGTATTAACTAATCTAATTCAACTGATATAATATTTTTTTATATGATTGTTTTTGAAAGTAACTAAGAATAGGCAAATAAAATCTTCTAATGCCCAAAATAAATTGGGTAAAAGATGGTAGATAAATGGCTTTGATTAGAAAAAAATAGAAATGTTGTTTTCTAAAGAAATAAGGCAAGTCACTGTTTCTCAATATTTTCTTCTATATTCTTTTTCTTATAATTATTTTTATTCAAGCTCCATTTAAATGTTTACCAAGATGATAGTTGGTTCTTCTGAAAATAAATTATACATATTTTCATAAAGTCTTTTTGTTGTTTTTAATTGAAATTGAAAGTTAAAAACTATTTTAATCAAACAAGTAAGATTTTCTTCTACCAATTTTTTCCTCTTTCTTTCCTTCATCTGTTTTTTTTTTTTTTTATTTTGCTTCAACTATAAACATTTTTTCAAGAATTGTTAACCCTATATAAAACCATCGTAGTTCTGCAGGAGTTTGGGTACCACAGATTTTGAAAAAGTAAGTTAATAGATTTGTATAAGACTGGCTTTGATATAAAGGTCACCAAAATCATTTCCAAACTTTTGCAATACAGTTTGAAGAACTAGTTTAAATTTTAAAATAACAAATTGCAAGATTAATATTTTTATGAAAAGTGAATTTAACTTCTACATTTATATGCATACCATTGGTTAAGGCCAAGAAACCAATTTTTATATCACCAATTTATTGTGTGAACCATGACAAATTTACTCCATCCAATCTTATTGTATAATTCCCTAAGTCATTACAACCCTTTCCAAGTCAGCATTTATAAGATAATCTATTGATTTAATTTTTGTTCTTAATATATTGCTATTTCCTGTCATGGTCAATATGTAATCTCCAGGTGGATACGTTTTATGGTATTTTCTTCCATAATTCTTCTGATTTTATTCTTGGATGCCACACATGCAAAATACTATTCAATATTATTTCTTGGTATACACAGACATAAAGTATGATTTAATGTCTACATTTAATATTTATCCTCTTATTAATTGATTATTTAAAGATATTGTAAATGGAATTTTTAAAAAGCACCAACGTAAAATAAAATTAAATGTATTGCAAATAATGATATTTTGGTCCATAACTTTTGCTTTTAAATTGATATGAATTTATTATCATTTTATGTAGAAAAATAAATAGATGTTATGTATTATGTAAGCCTTTATCTGCAAATCTTTTCTATTTTACTAAATCAAAAGTATTGTATACTCTGCTTGTTTGAGTTAATGCATTTGTAACATATCAGACTTTAGGGTGTAAGGTCCTCCAATTGATTCCACTTCCGGAACTTGTGGTGCTTAAATATCCAGTGAACTCATAAATAAAAACTAAAGTCACTCTTAGTTTAAAATATTTATGCTAAATTTGGGCAATTTTCATGGGAGAGCAAACCCCATATATATTTTTCAAATATATTCCATAGCTATGCGACAGTCATAGCTTTTGTTGAAAAGATATGACTGAGAATAGAATACAATAAAGAGAGAGAGAAGGCATTGATGTCTTTCAAAAAGAAAATTGCATTGTTGGGAAAGTAAGAGACAGTATTGCAAGATGTCACATAAACAGATTGAAAGACCTGCTCTAGTTCTTATATTGGTTTGTTTAAGCACTGTAAAATTCTTTGTTAGCTTTTTATTTTTTTCTCTTGGAATTATTAATGAGTATCCAGTGGGTGGCTGCAAAATGATGAAATAAAATGGAGTTTTTATTATTCATAATTTTTCACTTAAATTTGCCATTTAAATTAAATCAAAATAAAAGAATGGAAATTTTAAAGTTGAAAATAATTTAATATATAAAAAGTCTTGTTTAAAACAAGTTCTGCATTTGTACTACACTATGTTCACAACAATTGGCCATCAGAGGGCGTCCATGCTAATTGTATTTTGTTTGGCATTATGTATTTGAGGTGCATCTTAAATTTTAATGACTTTGATTGTTAACTGTATAGCTTCTTTTACAAAAAATTAATAATCTAAAAAGTAATGAAAGTGGTGATTTTATTTTTCAAAATTTAAAGATTGCTAATTAACCCTGACAATAAGTCATTGCCAAAAGAAAAAGGCATATTGCATATATTATCTGAGTGTAGCTTCTCTGATTTTTTTTCTTTATCAGCTTTGTGATGCAAATAGTCATTGCTATGTCTTTAAAGTCATCTATTTTTTCTCTTTTCTATTGCTCTCACACATTCTCTATATTTCTAATATAATTTGTAATTCTTTTGTCTTAAGTGTAAAATAATGAAGTAGTGATGAATAGAAAATTAGGAATTTTTATTGTATGAAGGATAATTTCTGATGAAGTTGCAGATTTGACCGAAACATAATCTTTTTACACTTTTTGTTTGTTC
The DNA here is from genome assembly GCA_028023455.1 of Epiperipatus broadwayi. Classification (NCBI taxonomy): domain Eukaryota; kingdom Metazoa; phylum Onychophora; class Udeonychophora; order Euonychophora; family Peripatidae; genus Epiperipatus; species Epiperipatus broadwayi. The sequence goes on from JAQFVV010000037.1 coordinate 9,280,377, forward strand.
CTATGTTTTTTTTTTCTAAATCCACATTTTTAAAAACTTTTATAACATCAATGTCTGGGTTCTATAAAAATCAAACTTCAAACAAAACAATATTAGAGAATAGTTGTTTTACTCAGACTCTTGTAAGAGGTACTCATTAATATCTTACTGCTGAGACAAGTTTTGTAAATAACCTAATCAAAATTGTTTATTGAATTTTTATAAAGAGAATGTATTGTGGAGTTGCACCTTTTACTAATTTAGCTAATGAAAGTTTATCCATAAAAAAAAAACATTGAGCTTTAATATATATATGCTTACTTGTTATAAAAATAATGTTGTTGGGTTTTTTTCATATTTTTTTGTAATAATTCTAAATTTTGATATTTTTATTTTTCATGTCCTTTTTTTTTCTATTTTATTTCACCATCGATCATTAGATTGTCTGCTAGAAGATTGTGATCTGAATTTTAAAAGAACATCTTTTTGAAAATTCAGAACAACAGCCATTTTGACCACAATTGAATAATTTTTTATCTGCTTAATAGAATTTCTGAGGAATTTGAAACAAGTTAATATTTTTTTTCTTTCTAATTATTGACATTTAAAAATTATTTGGTCATGTCATCCATGAGGGAATTTTATATCATATTTTATAACTAATACGATGTAAATTAATATTTTTTTACATTTAAAATAAAATTATTTATAGGAAAAACACACCGAAATAAATTATTTATGTATATATTAGAATTGTCTTTTTTTAAAAAAAAAAAAAAAAAATTGCATTTTTTAATCTTTATGTGCTCATGATTTCTGTAATATAGCTTATAAAAATTTGATACCATTTTGTTATTATTATTTTCCTCTTTCTTTTAATTTAATTTAATTTAGCACAAGGCTTTAATGGGGGGGGGGTATTATATGTTTTGTTATAATCATAACAAATACTATAATTTAAATTTGATTCCTTTTCACAAATAGTTCATTGCTTGTGATGAAAAGATTAAAAAAAGGTGTTAGTCATATATATCTTATCCAGTATTATGATTGTGTTGATAGTTTTATGCAAATAAAAAAAATTAGCATAGAAATGAAATTAGACCATATATTTATACATCTTTTGTTTTTTTTTCATTATTACTATTTATATTTCACAGAATGCTAATTAAAATGATGTCAATTGCTTTTCTTCATAAAATTCTTCTCATAATATCAGGATTTAATAAATATTTGGAATAATTTGATTAGATGTAAAATTATAAATTGTAGTAAACGATAAATGTTAAAATAAGTGATAATTGGCAGCATCACTCACAGTATTTGATAAGAATGTAAATGATAGCTTGATACCTGTGATAGTTTTTTATTAGTCAAAATGCCTCAATTATATGATAGAAGTGGATTTTAAAATATATAATTACTGTCAATTTTTTTCAGATTAGGATTTTGTTTTAGGTTTTAGTAGTAAAATGTCTGGAGATTTAAAAAAAAGAAAGATACAACATGATACTTGATTCATTCTTTTTATGTCACATAAATCAAAGTAACCTTCAAATTCCAAAAGTATCCCCACTTAAATGTAATCTATAATCATAATTTTTTCATAAAATATTATTCATACTCTTCATTAATCATATATATTACCTATGATAATTTGAACTGTAAAACTATTATCTTCTGGTCAACTTGTGAAAGTACTCTTTAAAGATATTTGCAGCAATAATTGCTTTAATAAAGAGGTTTAAGTTTTTATATTTTTATAAAAAAAAAAAGAAACATGCTTCTTATAATGCACTTTCACACTGTTTTATTTGTGACAATTTCAATCAATTACCAGTCTTCTTCAGATGTTTCAAATTACAAACTAATTATTTTTTCCCCAATACTTTCATTAATTTGTAGTTTGAAATAGGTAGATGAAAGATATTTCATACATCTGAAAAAGGCTAGTAGTCAGTCAAAACTATCATAAAGCATGTGAAAAGTGCATTATCAAAAGTGTGTTTTTATGTAAAGATTTAATAGAAGTAATGCAATAAGAGTGGATAACATTTTGGACATCTTAGAAAGGATTATACAACTTTTTATATTGTGATTGTGTTTATGATTTTTTATATTTGTTCTATATATAATTTTTATCTTTCAAGTTGTATTATATTCATACTGATGAAATATACTTTCCAGTATCAATTTTAAAATTTATATATGTAGCTTCTTCTTTTTCTCCTATTTTTAATAAAAGATATTTGAGCAGAACTTCAATTAAATAAGGTACTGATAAATAATTAACAAAAAATAATCTTTTATATGAAAATTCATTTGCAATTCTCTGTTATTTATTTTTGAAAATGATTGTATTCTTTTTTCTACAAATGGCAAGTTTATCTTTGTTTATTGACATTCTTTTTTTTTCCAATCTATTTATAAACTTTTTATCCACATACTTTCTTTTAGGAGAAAATAAGAGGGAATTAATTTCGAAAATTTATCGAGGATGCAAATAAATCTAGTTTTAGAAAAATCTAACACTGGACAATTTTTTATTTTACTAGAGTATTTTTTGTTGTTGTTAGTAATAGACTTTTTTAAGTGTTATAATGCAAAAAAAGTATGGAGAGATGCATGTTGGGAATAACAAGAAGAGATCGAAAATGCAATATATGGGTAAGAGAACAACCGCATTTAAAAAAATAAAAGACTGAAATGGAGTTGGTTCTGGATATATTATTAGAAGAGATGATAATAGATGGACAATTGAAATTTTAAACTGGATTCCAAGAGATTGTAAAAGACCCAGAAAGAAACCACATATGAGATGGATGGATGAAATAAGAAAGTGTGCAGGAGTGATGTGAAGAAGAGAAGTTACAGATCGGAGAAGATGGATTGAACTTGGAGAGACCTTCATCCTGCAGTGAATTTGTAATGGTTGATGGTGATGATGAATGCAAAGTTTAAATTATTTTATTTCTACACTGTATAAATTAGTTTACTTTTATATTACCATATTTATCTTGATGTATACTTTGTGTTTATCTTCTGCAAGATGTTACTTTTATGTTAAGCAATAAGTAGACTACTGATTTCAGGTTTTTGGAATCACGAATTTTCATATTTTGACAATAAATCCTTTTTCTCATTATTATAAACTCAAACTTTGCTGAAAGTTAAACATTAATTTTATTCATAGTTCATATATATTGAATGCTTTTTTGAAATGTGCATGAATTTATTTTCTTAACAGTATAACAATTCAAAATACAAAATGTACTCACATCCATATGCGTGCAAAATTTTATATAGCAGTAATTAACACAATATCTGTTAGAAAAGTAAGTAAACTGGTATTATTGACATCATTGAAAATATTAAGGGATTAGTTTGACTGGACATATTGCTAGAAGAGATAATAATAGATAGACAGTTGAAATCTTAAATGGGATTCCAAGAGATTGTAAAAGATCTAGAAAGAGACCAGATTGTGAGATGGATGGTCGAAATAAGGAAGTGGGTGTGGGTGATATGGAAAAGAGATTTTAGAAATCAGAGAAGATGGATTAAACTTGGAAACATCTTCATCCTGCAGTGGATTGATAATAATTGGTGATGATGATAATAGTGATGAATTAACACAATAAATCGAAATAATACTTTATAATTTTGTCATCTGGATAATATAAGTTTTTGGATTAATGGTATTTGGATTAATATACTTCACATGCATTGATTTTGATGTATACATTATTTTCATACTCTACAAATTATATTGTCTTTTTTAGCCATTTTTTTATTCACATGTTTCAAGAATGTGTTAAATATATTTAAAAAAAATATTATATATGAAAAAAAGAGAGGGAAAATTAAGTGGTTCCATATGTTTGTATATAATTATATAACAGATATATTAATTTTAACCGAGTTATTAAAGTTTATATCTGAGATAGAGATAATCTCTAGTTTATAAATGATTAGTAATAATCATTTAATGGATTTATTTAAAAGATCTGAATGCTGGAAATTTGATACCTGAAAATTAAATTGTAATTCTTTTGTGCCTATTACATCTTACTTGAAAATCATTCATAGTATACTGCTAGCTCTGTCCGTAATAGTTTAATAATTCATATTCAACTACATTTTAAACTTTAACGAGTTTTCATGATATGTCTATATCATGAAGTAAGCCTTTTAGATTATAACATTTTACTTTTATTGCATCAAGTTTGATTATATTTATTTCTTTATTTTGTATTTATGTTTGAAATATTTCAACTCCATTTCAGATGATATCAATTTTTAATTGTCAAGCTGAATTTTCTTGATAATTGAAGATTGAAGATGATTCTCAAAACATAGATTAAACATTTCCAAAGTAACATCAATACAGAACATTAAATGTGCATTTATTATAATCAGTCCATTTACAGAAAATATGTAAGACAGAGTACATCTTTATTATGACAGCTTATTATGAAATAAAACAATTAGATATTACATAAATAATTATATATAAATGTTTATTTATTTATGTAGTTTAACATGTAGCTTAACAAATTTTTATTTATTTATTTAGGAATTATCTCATCTAATCTAAAAAGATCCAACTTGATGACAAATTACATGCTTAATGTTTCCATCAGCGATGGTGTTTACACCAATTTTGCTCGTGTTACTGTTGACGTCATCAGCTCTAATCGGCATAATCCCAAGTTTAAGCAGGACTATTATGAAGTTGAATTTGAGGAAAACACTTCACCAAGAAATTTAGTTGCAATGGTATCAGCTGTGGACAATGATAGAGGAAAATATGGTGCTATTTCATATAACATTGATAGCGAACATCTGCGGGAAGTTTTCGAGATTCATCCACACACAGGTAAATACTGATTTTTACAATTTAATTATAAGAAAGAGATAAAAAAGAATCACTTCTTAGTTGAATTCAAAATTGGAGAACTTTTTATATGTCATGCTAATTCAAAATACATTACTGAATTTGAAAATAAAACTGTTAATTGTACACCTATATATACTGTGATTTTGCTTTCTCTACAAATTTATAAAGCATTTGATGCACTTCAATGTTCATTCATAATGTTTTGCATGATTTAGCTTAATTATATTATATAATGGTAGATTTAAAATCTAAAGCCTCCCTCATCCCAATAAGGCACTGCTCAACTCTAACTTTTCTGGCACTAAAATATCGCGTCTTTCTGAGAAATAAATCATTTTGTAGTGTAAAAAATGTATTTTGTTAATGAACCATTAATGAGCATATTTTCTGGATCTTATAGTTGTATAATATTATTAAAAAATATTTAAATTGTTTACTAGAGCAAGAAGTATAATAAATAGGTTTTTTTTTTTTTTACAAAACTGCAGATTATTAAATATTCATGAATACAAAATAACTTTGCTAGCAATTTTTCTTAATAAAACATAAAAATATATACATGTAAATTTGTCAGTTTCAATATTTTAATTTTCAAATGATAGAAACCATGCATATTTACACAGATGAACAGATGTGTATAAATACACTCTTAAGTAAATGTATATGTAGATTGACATCAGCTCACAACTATTCTTAGTAACGATGCAAAACAAGGATGGAAAGACATTCAATCCATAACCAATTGGAAATTGGCAAACCTGATGTCTAATGCTTTCTCTTTCTCTTCTATGATGTTTTCAAAACCTCTGCCCTCTGTTGGTATGTTTAAAAACTATCTTATCTACTTTATATTATATATATGCATATATCAGCTGAATGAAAATACAATTAAACTGAATAAGAAATCTGTAATGCAACTCATAAATCATTTATCAAAATTTGATCTTTTGCTTGTAGTTTTTTATATTTTTACTTTTGGGGATCATATAAAAAATATTCCAATATTGTATTGTTTGAGAGTTCGTAAGAAGTTCAAGAGCGAAAAATATCAGAAATGGAATCAATCTGACAACTTTATACTCCAGAGTCTCATCCTCTACCACACCACCAAAACACACATTGCTGGAGGTAATAAAGAGCAATAAAGAAAAAAAATATTTAACATTGGCAAATTCTGTATGATTGATATTTAGCTAGAAATGGAAATTATTAGCCGTAAGAATAATTCACTTTTAAATTGAATAGTGTTATTTGGTTATAAGGATAAATCAGGTGATTTACTACCTATTTTGCAAACCTTTGCATTGTTTCTATCTATGTTTGATTGGCGATAGGTCCCTGTATTTATAATTATCTTGACATTCTTCAGAATGTATTAATCACAAGTATGTTACTGGAATGTAATATAGTTTAGTTGCTTAGCAACCACCATATAATCAAATTATGATGACTTTGATTGCTATGTTGAAGAATGATCCATTGATGATTATTCTTAATGGTAATAACATCCTTAGTAGTTACCTGATTGGCAGAGCTATTGAATATTTTAACTTGTTGCACATTTTTTACAAGACTCGGACCGCAACATAAAAAGATTCTTCTTTAATTGGTTAAAAGGTCGATTACTTACACTGGTTTTAATTTTTTTAATTCAAGCTCTGATTGATGCAGAAACTGCTCAATGGTATTAGAATTTGTCTTTCAAATCTATATTCCATTGATGCATTAAATTGGAAAGTGCCCATACTGCTGAATTGGGTGTTCCTGACAGTGAAAACATTTTCTTTATTCTAAGCAATCTGAAGAATTTGCACTTATGCAGTTGTTATTGAACAGTTTGTGTATATTGATAGATTTCAGTTATATACTATTCATAGTACAGGATATATAACAACAAACACCACATGATTATATCTTCTTACAATGAACATGTGCATTTAGAAGTTTAATGGTATAATCTCTATTTTATATAACTATATAAGTAAGTCAGTTGGATTCAAAACTTTAAGATGCTTTGAATTTCACCGTACTAGATTGATAGTTTGGAAGAGTTATAAGGAGTCTGCTAGGTGTGTATTCCTTTCTGTGATGAAACCCAATAGCAAGATATTATTTTGAGAATGCAGATATAGCATTACTATTTAATATTTATCAATTACTTCAATTTACAACAGATGGCTAGTGGCCAACAGCATATTTTCAGCACATTCTAGTGCAATCTGATGATGCTATTATTAATTTCACTTTTCTTTGCTATTTGACAGTTATATATAATATTTAACACAAGCATAGTATATATATATATACTTTAAACTAGATGTAATTGGTTATCTAGAATGTATATTTGCTGATTCACATTTACTTAACAGCAGAAAATGGATCTAAAATCATTAGTTTAAAAAAAAATCTGAAGGAGTCAGTATTACACAAATGTTATGCAAATTTCAAAATTCAAAAAAGCTGTCAATGCCACTGATTGGTTGTATTGTGAACAAAGAAACCAATGGTCAGTTTTTTTCTTTTTGTAACTTAGGAAATAAAAATTATAATTTTCAGGAATTTATTTAATATTTATTTTAAACCAAAAAAATATGTGATTACGATTAAAATTTATCCGAAAATGTTTGTTTTTTTAAGAAGATAACTGAAATAAAATCATAATTACAATAAAACAAAACTTGAGATTGATTTGCTATAAATGAAATGCTTTCGTAAATGCTGATGTAGAAATGTTTTGTAATATTTTAATAATAGTGAATGCAATTTTGTTGCTATTTAATATTTTAATTAAAAATTTCATTTTGGTTTTAAAAATGGAATTTAAATAATTTGTTTAATAATTTTTTTGAAATTAGCAATAGTTATGATCCAATACAGAATAATCATTATTATCATTATGTATTATCTTTTAAAATATCTTTTATTTGTAAACTTATTATTGTAATAAGTAATGTAAAGATCATCAAAATGTGTCAAACAATAAAGGTTTAATTGTAAAAATAAGTTGTTGCAAATGTGACTATATTGCCATTAAAGTCTTTCAAATTAGCAGTCGGAGGAGTTTAGTGTGAAAGAGTTAAACGAAGCAAGGATTGAATGCTTATTTTTATTCTAGGCTGGTCAGACCAATCAGTCTTCATAATATAATCACATGTTATTACCAATTATTCTGCTTCTGTGCAGACAATTTGTATTTGTCTAAGAGAAAGTGGTAAAAGCGTCTTTCATAAATATATATCAGTGTCATTTTTAATACTGTTTGAAAGTGTTTTCAATTATTTAAGATAAAGCTCAGATGTTTGAGATTATTTTAATAAGAAATTTTTTTTAAAAAGGTCTAATATTCTATTAAACAATGAAAGAAAAGTTGCAGAAGCAAATAACAAACTTTTATCACTAAGCATTTTTTTACAAACCTATAATATTTGTAAAACTGAATATTTATCTTTCCAAAGTAGAATCCTAATAAATGAGCAATGGTATTGGTAACCACATTCTTATTAGCTATGTGTTGAATTGACTTCTTATACAAACAGCGACTTAGCCATCAAAGCTTCTATTTTTTTTTTTGTAACAACTATTTTACATAGTGTCATTAATAATTATATGAATATGTTTTGAACGACATGAGATAAGAAGGAAAATCAAGGAGGCCTATTTCATTAACTTGGATGAAAACTCATTCAATAAAAGAGACACATTCTACGCAATCTCGAAGAAATGGCAGACCTAATTTAAATGATTTGCATCTGTTGGTTTAAATAAATTGAACATCGCTATCTATCTATAGCTTTGAAAATGAAGGCATAGCTCCTCCGAAAAGTGCTTAAGAAATAAATAATTAGAATAATAATATATATTTGAGTTTGTGTGGCGATATCACCGTGGAATATCTGACTTTATTATAAATTAAAACATATATCATAGGATGTTGCTTAAGCAAGAATGGGTGATAATTTAATTTCTGCTAAGCCATCTTTGGTAGATCAAAATTTATATTTGGATTTTTTTTTTTTTTTTTGTATATATATCGCTGGGAATAAAGATTTCCAACTATAATATATTCATTGGTCTAGTTTTTTTTATTGGTAATAATGTTATAACTTTATTTTTTTATTAATTATTTGCTTCTTTTTTTTATTTCTTGGTTTATCAGTTTATTATTTGTGCTCATTTCTTTTTTAGATCATGATTTTTTTATTTTTGTTTTTAGTATCTGTTGAATATTTATGGTTATCTTTTTATATAATTCATTTCAGTTTCAGAGAAATGCTTAGAGGTCTACTCTTAGTTGAATACAATTTGTGGTTTATTGCACTGATGACAAGAATTTCCAGCAAAATTAGATCTCATTTTCTCATGAAATATATTTTCATTTAATGTGTAATAAAAGCCACATATTTAGTTGTTTGTTTTTTTTACTTTTCAAATATAGAATGAATGTTCTCATTTATAAGTGTCTATTAGTGATCTATGATTATATTTCAGTTTTTTAAATTACATTATAATCTCTTCACTTCTTTTTTATTTTTAATTTTTTTTTTTGCAACCTATTCACTATTTAGAAATTCCCATCCTTGTATTTTTATTATTATTAAATTCAAAGTTTTGTAATCTGCTGTTTTATACTCCAAATTAATTATTTAAGAGAAAAACCTCTCTTTTAATACAATTAGCTGTTTTATTAAAATATTTATATTTTATTTATTATTTTAAATTATACCTGTCATTCATTCTCCTTTAACTTACACCTGTGATTTTATCACTTCTTCCTCAGTTTTCTATTCATCTTCCTTCTTCATTTTTTTCAGCAACATCATATAAATAGCTTATCAAAATGATATATGAACTATTAAAAATATGGGACGGAAAAAATATTATGTTAATAATACAAATCAGATGATATCGACTAGATTAAAATTATGATTTTTGGATATTCTACACATTAAAAACAAATTGTGATAAGACTTAAAACTTGAAAATTGAAATTGATAATCTACAGCAAGTGAAGTGGAACTAAATATCACAATATCAAACATGCCATTGAGAAATTTATTCTTTGCAAGCAACTTTGCAAAGTCAATATCTAATCAGTACTAATAGGAATCGAAACATTATAAAATACTTAATGAACATAGATTAAAACAAAGTATTCTTTGATTTATGTAATTCATATTAAGAAAAAAGTAACCTTTGTCTTTTCATTCATTAACTAATTTTATATAAACAATTCAAAACAAAGCAAAACTCTCCATATAATAGTGCCATCTTGTGCTAACAAGAGCAATCAATGGACGCCAGAAGGCTTGTGCATAAAATCCCTATCTAGTGCCTACTCATCCAATATCCCCAGACTAGTTTCTGGCTTGTGGCCTTCATCAGTGAGGAGCTTTGTTTTGAATTGTTTAATAACAATTATGTGCTAGTATGAGATAGTAATCATGTGGTGTTTAGTGATTTAATTTTATATAAAGATTAAATTGTCAAAGATCTCTAGATACCAATATAAATAGATTAGTATGTTTGTTTTTTTAATTGACTTTTTTGGTAGTAAATGCTATTGCCATTAGATGTCCAATTTTACACTGCTATCTAGAGTTCTCTGATTACTTACTGTTTACCTAGAGATATTTACTATGGTAAAACATTATCAATCTGAAATCCTTATTACAAGATTTTTTCAGATTTGTAAATTTTTCAGATTTAAAGAATTGATTTTTTTAGTCTCCCGCTCCCATTGTAAACTCAAACTCTTTTTAAAAATGTAAATGAAGATTAATTTTACTAACAATTGTCTTGTTAATATGTAGATATTTAAAATATAATAATATTTTCTTGTTTCTATAGCCATTCAAAATCTTTTTATGGCATTAATTAAAATATTATGTTAAAATAATAAAATGACTTTTAATATTTTAATTTATTTTTTTAATTTCTTGTTCATAATGTTGATTAGCTTTCACTTAATGATTCATTGTAATCCTTTTTAAAGATTAATTATAGAATTGATGATAAATTAAATAAAGTTATTGGAATAAGATAGAAAAATAAGCAGCTCATCTCAATTAGATTTATTAATTTATAGGTATTTACTGAAGTTTTTTTTTTTTTTTAATTTTATCCATAAATATGTGGATAAACTAATTTATTTATTTAAGGTTAAAAATCATTTTTGAAATTTTGTTTCAATAAAAGTTTTTAAATTTTGATTAATGTTATTTTATCTATACCTAACATTTAAAAAAGACATTAAGAATTGAATGGATTGAAAATCTTCATAGGGATTTAAATAATCATATTAAATATTTTCGGTAAAAAAAAAAAATGAAAGAAGAAATTAATAGATCTTAATTGAAAGATTTACTTGTGAATTCGTTATTTGAAGAATAACATGATCTTATTTAATATTTTATTGGGTATGTGAAGAAAAAGCATAGTATTATAAAATCTCAAGGGTGTAATTATTTAACAAAAATTTTAAGTGAATATATAGGTAGAAAAATAGGATAAAAGAAATTTTTTATGAAAATCATTTTGAAAGACCAACAAAAACAGAAAAAGTAATTTTTGATAAGGAAAATTTATTAACTTAAGAAAGGAAACAAAATAATCACTGTAGTGGATCTTAAATTGATTTAGGAAATATTTCATAAAGCTAAATAATTAACATGATTTATATTTATTTTTATCAATATGTCAATTTCTTCTGCAAACCTTTTGTAAATTCCTTCTTTCATCTTCTACCAATAGCTTTATATTTCACATCTCTAAATCATATTCTTATTTATTTTTCTTTGAATATTTATAATAAAAATAGTTATTAAAATTTGATTTGCAAATATTAAATTTTCTGTACATATAGTAGTTAATAAAGAGTTAATCATTTATTACTTATTCTAGATAAAACTAATACTTTTTTAAAATTTTTTTAGCTTACTTCATTAATTTCTAATTAGAATATAAACAAAAATAAACCTTCATGTAAAATTAATGTTTGAAAATGATAAAACAGATGAAAAAAATTTTTTTTTATGTATAAAAAAGGAAAATTAGATTATTAAACTATATTTATTTTAGTTTTATTATTTATAGACTTATTTTAATCATAAGGTTTCTAAATTAGGGTTTCATTGTAGAAATGTCTAGTTTTCACTCCCACACTATTTATTTCTACGATTTTGATTTGTCTAAAAATTTCCTACGTATATAAATTCATCATTTATTCATTTATAAATCTGCCTTGTGATAAAGATTATATTAACCATATAAGGTTATATTTTACTATAAAACCTTATTTAGTAAAATGCTACATCTCAGTAACTTTTTCTTATTAAATTTTTACTTAATCAAAAACTTTGAATTTAGTTAATTCTAATTAAATCAAACAGGTCAATTTTTAATATATAAAATTACATTAAACCTTGATATAACTAACTGAATGAAAATATACTAAATGAAATGTATGTATGTATAACTTTGCTCCAATGTATGTATATGTGTTTTTTATTAAAATTTAATAATTTTTTATTTAAAATATATAAAAACAATTTTTGAAAGAGTAAGGAAAGGAGAAAATACATTTATGAATTTTGTTGTCTTTATTCCTAGCATATTTATTCTAATTCATCTTTGTCTTCTAAGGAGTTTGTGATCTAGTTGGTTAAGAATTACTATAGATGGCATCACAGTGATTAATCTTGTTAGACTTCTCTTTTTTAAATTAAAATATATTTTGTTTTTAATTAATTAATGTTAATTTTCCATTTTTTGTTTTTTTTATAATTTAATAATAAAGTTAATTATTTTTAAGTTTTGTATTTTATTAGGAAATACAGTATATGTGTTTAAAAAAATAAATTTATTATGTATATATATTTTTGTTGAAGTATCCAGGCCAAAGAAAGTTAGATTTTATCTACAAAAAATTTTAAAAAAGAAATTATTTAATTTTTTGCTAGTATTTTTTTTTTTTTTTAATCTAACTTTTGATTTAAATTATATACCACTTAGTTTTTTTTATTTCATTTTTCACTCTAATAAGATGAATACGGCTTTTTATAAATGAATATAAGCATTCTTAGAGTCAGCTCCATAGATGGGATATAATGGCAGCTATCTCAGATGCTGAATTGAAATAGTCATTAAAATAGATATATTAAATATTTATATTTTACTTAAATGCTTTTTTATTTAATACTTTGTCCGTCACTTTTATTACTTTGTTTGATGGACCCTTTTAAATAAGCTTCACAATTTGTACGCGATTGTGTCAAATATGTTCATATCTATCATGTGTTGGTCTTTTAGCCGATTTATTTGGCAATGCTGTCTTATAACTTCTGCAGTAAACTTGTTCACTCTGAAAAGCTTCATTACTTTTCTTAATTTATAACCTAAGCCATATTCTTCTGATGAAAGCAATCATTATCGCATCGTTGTTTGGAGTGTCTATTAAAATCTTTATTATAAAAACTGGGATTACTTCCAAATTCACAATAGCATGTTCAATTCAACAAAGTTATGCTCCTATATTTAATATTGTGGCACCTGACAATCTGAAAAACATAGTGTTTGGTCTTATGTTTACAAGGGAGTAGCCAAAAGCAACTGGAGTCATTTGTTGAGGGCGAGTGCAGGATAGTACATGCTTCCACTGCTAGTTGCCCTTTCAGGGACCCTGTGTATTTGTCTTCCAACTGTTATCATCAGTTAAAGTCATGATGCTATATAATAAATGTTTTTATTAAGGATCTTGCTTATTTATCAATTTTTGTGATGATTGAAAAGTTGAAACAACATGAAATTCTGTTTTCTATTAGGTAAAATGGCAAGAGAATAGTCATAATGCTTGAAACAGTTTACAGACAATTTCCTCTGGGGAAACACATGTTTATCATATAATACTGAATCATCCATACACTTTGCTACTGTTACACAGTGCTTTATTTATCACCCTCTTTTACAGTTTACAGTTTCGATTGCTCCAGCAATCTTCTTCAGAACTTTTATATCTCCTAACTTCGAAACTGTAAATTGTAAAAGAGGGTGGTAAATAAAGCATTGTGTAACAGTAGTAAAGTGCATGGATGATTTAGTATTATATGATATTTATTTGGCAATGCAATAAGAAAGATTAGTTAGAAACACAGTTTATGAGTCGTTTGTTGAAAGTGTCAAATTTACCACATCCTGAAAATATGGCAAATGAAATACAATGTCAAGACAGTGTTGATTTTTTTTTTTATGAAAATGGCATTCTTAACTCAGAATTCCTTTGTAAAGATTAGGCATTTTACCTACTAGTTCTGAAACATTTATGTGATTCAGTAAAATGAATACGTCTCGATTTATGGCAAAGTGGTGAGTGCAAGCTTCATAGTAACACACCAATGTGCAAAGCCTTAAATGGGAAATAATTATTAATTAAAAGCAACATGATCCAGCTTATTATCCATCAGCCATATTCACCTGATCTCACTTTGTGTGATTAATTTTTATTCCCTCCAATGAAAAAAATGCTTCAAAAGAAAAGGTTTTGTGGACTTGGAAGTGGTGAAGAAAAAAATGATGGAGGCATTAAATGGCATAAATTTGCAAGAATTTCAGGACTATTTTGAAAAGTGGAAAACACATTTATACCAGTGCATTGCATCAAATGGACAGTACTTTGAAGCAGATTCAATTTGTAAGACCAAAAATACAATTTTTAATTACAGAATTTGGGCGATATTTGGATACCTCCTTGTATGTTTTCCGAAACTTCTAAGACATTCCTAAATGAGATTTTCCAGCATCTTTATATTGAAATAATATGGTCTATATTTATCTCACTTTTATAAAATAAATTTCTAACAGTAATATTTCTATATACAATTATTTCAGTTGTAGTAGTTTTATGACCATAAAATAAATAATCTACGATAGAGAGAAATATGTAATCAATATAATCATAGTTTTTCACATTATTTATACATTTCTTGGAAAATCTCCAATCATCAAGTAAATTAAAGGATTCAAACACTTGAATATTTCCATCAAAATGATGTTTTATTTTATGTTAATATGCACATATTTAGTATTAACCCTTAATGCAATACTATAAACATTTTGTAATGTCCTATGTGATTTAGTATAATGATAGAATGCCAGACCCTGAAGTGTAAGATCCTCGGATAGACTCCAATTCTGCCTCTTCCAGAACTCAAACTTCTTACGGATTCCCAAATAAAAAATCTATTTATTATTTTATTTAATGTCTAATAATGAATGAAGGACGTTTCTGTCCACATTATGACATCCAATGAATGTTTTGCATTACATTTAATGAAAATAAACAGAAAGAAACATATAACCTATCAAATTAATTCACAGTATGTTATATTTTTTATTGGTTGATAGCTCATAAGATTATGGAGTTCAAATTGGAAACTTGATTAATTATACAATATATATGATATGAAGTAAACTGACAATATCTGTCTTGCACTTGATGATCCAAATTAACATTCAGAAGAGAACAAGTCATTATTAGTGTAACAAAACCCAAACCAGCACCGTTACAATACTTTCTTAGGGTGAAACCGAGTCATTTAAATTTAAATAATGTGATATCTGAGTAAAATTAGTTTAGTATTTGCAGATGTTTATAACAAAATGAATATGTTGCTGGGTCTTGGAAAGGATTGAAGTTGTTTGTGGAGAAAATGAAAATGGTCTCAGCTGTCTGATCCATCTAAGATGAGAAAGACATTAATGATGTGAAATTGGCCATCTATATCAGCAGTGAAACCCGAGCCAGTATTGTTAGAGCATTTGTTTGAGATGATATCAGGGCATGTAAATTCAAAATAATTGTGATATCTGAATGAAATTAGTGTTTGTGTTTGTTTATAACAAAATGTAGTCACGGGTAGGTCTTGAAAAAGACCAAAAAAGGTTGAGGAAAAGATGAGAAAATTGGATATCAATTTCTTTTGCAAGTAAGATGTTAAAGTTTTTCAGAAAGATAAGCTTACTGCAGCAATTAAAAGAAGCATTTTCAAACAAACAGATCCAAAGACCAGCGTAGAAGCAGACATATTTGACCTTCACAGATTTAATTTGTATACTTATTGCAAAATCCATTTCTCAGAAGAAGTTTATTCAAAGATATCTAAAAAAAAATATTGCCATATAGTTAGTTAGTTTAGAAGGGATTGTGTGATGTGCACAACAATTCTATTTAATTAAAACGACTGAACTTTTTAATTTTATTTCCTTTAGCTGGGCATCCATCCATAAATTTTGGCTCCTAAATCTACCATTGCGTTGAACCATACTGATTTGAAATAAGAATGTGAATTGAAAAATATCAGTCATAATAATGGACTTCTGTTTTCTATATACGAGATATTTGTAGTTCCCTAATTAGTTCTTATAATTGTTTCAAAACTCATCTCTAGTAAATTATTATAATTATTTTGTCTTTCCATATATAGAACACGTTGGTCCATTATTCTATTTATTTAATATTTTTCAATACTGTCTTTTAACTTCTTCTGTAGCAAATTTTTTTCTTTAGGATTTCAACTTACCTTATTGTAGTTCTCTTTCTAATATATCATCCATATCTTTCTAATGAGAGCAATGAATATTATATTTTTATAATGTCTTTTACGATATGCTTTAAAATTAAAATTATCTTGACATCTTGTAAATGTTTTTAAACTTTATGTCATTTACTTCTGTACTTGTATATCAATTACGTATATGTTTATTTTAGGAGAAATATTCAATAAGAAAATGTTTGACCGTGAGGTGGCAGCAGTATACAGTCTCCCTATCACAGCTTCCGATGGTGGTGGAAAAACGGGATTTACCCAGGTTCGAGTAAATATAATGGATAAAAATGATGACGATCCAAAGTTTAGAGTGAATGAATATAAAGCCAATATTCACGCAAATATGTCTGTTGGAACTACGATTGTAAAGGTAAGTTGTTTAAAATTAATAGTTCACTCTAATTTTGTTTTCCCCCCATTCTACAAAAATATAAATAAGTTCTGTGTCCGAAACAAGTTAAGCTAAAGTCTTTAAGCAAAATAATAGAATACTATGATCACATGGTATGGGATTATCATCATCGTTGGTATTAGTATACTATTGCTTAATGCTATATTCTAAACCTGAATCATTTCTTTATATCATTAATTTAAATATAGTTAATATTATTTTAAAGAAAACCCAAATTTTTAATATGTGCTCATTATGAAAAACAATAATATATGTTTCATTAAAAGATTGTAATACGAATGTTTATGTCATTATAATAAGCAGTTTTTTGGGGGAGGGGGTGGTATTGCTATAATATCAATTTTTAATAATTTTGCAAATACAGTTTCGTTTTCTTCAATGCATTTTATGATTGTATTTTAAAAACATCTATAAATCTTGACTTGTGATGAAATTGCTGTATTCATAGAATATTTATGTGTGTATGTAGACATTTCAGATACAATATTCTGTAAGATCTCTTACCAGAATAGTTTTAGGCGCTTCTTTGGAAAATACCATCCTGCCAAAACATCAAAGATGTCTAAAAGTAACCACCAAAAATAATCAAGTATCTGAATTACTGAAGCAAATTATTTTGGGATCAACCCTTGACTGATTTTGAATCTCATATTATCTTGAGAAAAATAAAAGAAATTAAAGTAGGCAGTTGAATGTCTGAGAGCCAAAAGATCAACACACCTGCCTTGCAAGCAAGCAGTTGGTTGCAGACGGTTGTTGCGTGTTTGCCTCCTGGCCAATGCTATGACATATGGAAAAAAAAAAGGTCAATTGCCAAAAGTCAATCTAGGGGATTTTAATGTCAACCGTCAACTAACATCGATTAATTACTCAAGGTTCCAGTAGACAACTTAAGAGTAAAATAAATAAAATGAATTATTATCCTAATGCACACCATATCATTTGTAAATCTACAATTTCAATTATTCCTCCGTGCTTCGATTTTTACATGACATGACATTAATAATATTTTTTTTATTACCACTTCACTTGTTAAAACAAATTAACACATTAACTTTTGTAATTAACATTTAATCTTGCATTTACCAGATTGACATTGAATTCTGGTGCATCGTTTGCTGCAATAGCTGAGTGGCGGATTCTGGAACTCAAAGATCCATAAATTTGCAACCTAGCTTTGTCAGTCCTGAAGTTTCAGCTTTTTATGAACTATCAAACAATAAATCATTTGATTATTTGCTCTATATGGGTTGGTGCATTGGTGGAGTGGCAGGCTCGGGACTCAAGATTTGGAGCTCATGGCCTAATTAGGTCATTTCTGATATATAAACTTGTTTAGAATTCCCAAGCAATAAACTATTTGATTATTGCTTTTTATCATTCATGATTTCATAAATGATTTATAAGTCAAATAATGCTCAGTAGATTTCTGCCGTAAAAGTTTAAATCTATACTATAATAATTTTTTTTAAAGATATTTTGAAATTGTTAACTAAGACTTAAATTAGTTCATGATTGTTATATTTTTTACCAGGAGATGCTTTTAAATTATTAAATATAACATACGTAACCTACAATTTTTACTTTTATTTCACGACTTTTGGGTAAGCACTATTTTAAATTAATATAGTAAATTAGAGATTGGAATGAATTTTTCCACT
Organism: Epiperipatus broadwayi; assembly: GCA_028023455.1. NCBI lineage: Eukaryota > Metazoa > Onychophora > Udeonychophora > Euonychophora > Peripatidae > Epiperipatus > Epiperipatus broadwayi. The sequence continues at coordinate 9,298,929 of JAQFVV010000037.1, forward strand.
TTTCTCTGGGTCAACTGTTAATCTGAAAGAATTGTGAAAATCAAGTGAAGTATTGACTTGCTTTTAAAATATATTCTGCAGGCTTATTCATCCAGGGCTAATTATGACAGAATATTTATGTCCTTCTTTAATTGGTCTCCTAAATTTATTCTGCAATATAGAGCTTCTGCACTTTCGTTCTTTACCTTTGATTAATTTTGCCTTACTAATTGAAAGTTCATCATAAACTGAAGTATGTTTCCTAGACAGCCATGTTATATGCAAAACCACACTACTTACAGAGTGAGTCACAGGAAAGGTTATGGTTTATCCAGTTCACTTGTGATCATTATAATTTTGGTCTGTTTGTAAGCTTGGATTTTAAAGGCACAGAAGATCATTAGATATTAGTATTAATTTTTTACATCTGATTTTTGATTAATTATAATTTATTCACCTGAACAATTAACTAAAAGAAATCATTATTTAATTTATTAAAAGTAATGTCATTTTATTTTTTTATAGGTAACAGCTTTTGACTTAGATGATGGAGTTAATGCTGATATTAATTATAGTATCTATGATACCGATGAGATGGCTTCAAAAATATTTTATATAAATCAAAAGAGTGGGGAATTAGTTTTGAAGAAGTCTGTATTAGACCAAGGTAAACCTCATGCATTTTATATTATTTACGTGTATGTGTCTGTTTTAAAATTCATTATTGTATTATTTTGAGATTAATCCACCACTTTCTCATATCATTTTATTTATAGATGGAATATCGTAATCTTCCATTCTTGACTGCCAAATCTTATAGTAACAATTTTTTGATTTAAAAATACAGTCAAACATTTATTAATCCCTCTTCTATCATTATCAATCTTTCTTCCCATTAAAACATGGAGTATGCTTCTAGATATTTGAACACAATTCTAATTAGTAACTTGATTTTGCTATGCATATACCATCTACATATTTATTTTTTATATAATAAAACAAAAAATTATTGATTAATCCTCTCCACCCCACCCCATTTTGTTTTCTACATTAAATTCTATTTTTAAAAATTTGTGAATCTCATGTCAGCTGATTTAAAGTCTTTTTTTTTTTTTTTTAACTCTCTGTATCAAATACTTTTTTAATTGAAAAAAGTAAAACTCATTAAAATAGAAACATGGCATTCACTTCAATTAGTCTTATTAATTTACAAATTTACCTAACTCTTTAAGCTAATGTTTAACTTCAAAGTGCCATGTTGAAATAAAACATTTTTTAGGACATTTAAAAAATAAATATTTAGATCTAATGTATTATTGTATTAGTTTTTAAAAATGTATTATAATTATTACAAAAAAAGATTAAAGTAGAATGTAAAAAATATATTTTAAAAGCATTAGTAAAAAAGTTTTGAATATTTGTTTTTCTTTTGAAATTTTTTTTGTGATACTGCAAAATAAAGAATATATTATATTTCTTATAAATATGAAATTATTAATAAATACTAACTATAATTCAAATTTTAAATGAATGTACTTATTTATCTCAAATTTTTGGCACAATTTTAAAATTTTTATCAAGTGGCTTTACATCTTGATAATGTAACTAAAATTTAAAAAATTTCTATATTGGGTGTATAAATTACAAATCAATTGGCAACATTATTAAAGACAAGTGCTGTCGGCGTAGCTTCCCTTTAGATGGCTGTTTCTTTTTCAGCATAGGATCCAAGTTAAAAGAAATGTGTTAACCTTATTTGTGTGGGTTCATGTTTATTTATAGGATTAAATTAAAAATATTGTTTTAATAAATTTTACTGCATGACTAAAGTATTAAAAGTTTGATGTCCATAAATTTCAAAGGGCTTGTTATAATTTTGTTCAAATAATTGAAGTTAAGTTGCTGAACCATAATGGGGACAGATTAATACTTACTTTATTTATGTTTTAAAATTTATATGAAACTGCTTACATTCAGAATATATTAATTAAATATAAATTGATTATGGTGAACAGACTTAAAAAGGTTATAGTTCAATAAGATAGCTTATATATAATGATTCATAGAAAGTAGATGTTCTATTGGTCAGCGGAATGATAATAGTAAATTGATAAGGTGATGGAGTGTTTGCATTTAATTTAAATTCTATATCTGATCTTTTTGAATACATAAATATTTGTTAATATATTTTTTAAGCATAATCACTAAGAAATTTTTTTTTAACTTTTCGCTTTTTCTATTATTAAAACATTTTGATAATTTAAACAGACATCTTCAATCATACATAATTAGAGAAACATTTTCAACAAAGAGAAACACATTGTTCTCTCCATGTATTGACTGAAGATGATTATTAAAATATTTAATATTAATAAAAAAGTAGCATCAAGTTAAAAATTCCTTTCTGAATAATTATGTTTTAAAATAGTAACTTTTATATAAATATTATTTTCATCTTATTGTGAATTATTATTTTTTTAATGTAGAAAACCAGATTTATCAGTTCTTCATCCATGCCACAGATCTTGGTAATCCTCCATTGCAGAATGATGTTGCGATTGGAATCTACATTATGGGGCCCAAAGATGTTCCACCGGTATTTGAACAAAAGTCATATCAGTTCTTCATACCAGAGAATGCCCCAGTTGGCAGCACCATCGCCACATTAACTGCAGCCAGCAATGAGAGTGTAGTTTATACTATCATGCCTCTTTTTGGCATTAGCGATGAAGATTCTTCAAAATTTCAAATTAATAATCAAGGGGTGATTGAAGTAAGAGAACCTTTAGATCGGGAAGAGAAGGATATGTATATGTTAACCATCAAGGTTTCCACTCAGTCTACTCCCCCTCTTACAGGATTTACTGAATTGACAGTCAAACTAATGGATATGAATGATAACAAACCAATTTTTGAAGCAAGACCTTATCGGGTTTCTGTAGCAGAAAATGCTGATATTGGTACTCGTTTAGTTCAAGTTTTAGCACTTGATAAAGACTTGGGAAATAATGCGGACATCAAGTACAGTTTTGGTTCTAATGTTGGAGAGTTAATAAATATTTTTAGTCTAGATGCTAAAACTGGATGGATCAAAACTTTAGTTTCCCTAGATCGAGAAAAGACTTCTTCATATTCATTTGAAATTGTGGCTACTGATAACGGAATTCCTGAACCTCTGTCATCCAGCACATCTATAGAAATTTCAGTTATGGATTACAATGATAATGCTCCAATATTTGCAGAAAAACGATATACCACTTCTGTCAATGAAGCCGCTTTGCCAGGTACAGTCATTGTTCGAGTAAATGTTACCGATGAAGATCAGTTTAGTACTATCCAGTATCATATTTTAAAAGGAGACCCTTTGGGACAATTTAATATTCGACAGACAGGAGAAGTATTTGTAGTCAAAGAACTTGATCGGGAGACAACAGCTCATTATCAGTTGACAGTTATAGTGAATGATGGGACTTTTACTTCTTTGACTCAAATTTCAGTCGATGTTTTAGATGCTAATGATAATGCACCTATTTGTAAACAGGTAAGATTTATTTAATATTTAAAATAATAATAATTTTTTGACTTTTAGTTGTAATAAATTATTCGTCTTTAGTGATTTAGTAGTAAATCCTAGAATTAAATGGGAGGATATAAGTTTAATAATGAATAATGAATCCATCACACAATGAGTTGATTTTAAATTTCCCAGAAATTATGGGAGCAAATTTTATGAATAAATTTAAAATGTATTTACGTAATGAAGCGGAATGTATTTTTTTATTAAAATATGTACTTTTTATTTGTTAAGCATATAGTAGTTAAACCCAGCAGATAAGAAATCGCTTTTTTATATCTCTTAACATAATTGCATTCATTGAACGTATATTTCACTATGAATTAAGTAGAATATTTTCAAGTAAATTTAAATTAAAATGATATGTATTAATGGAAAAAATGTATTGTTATTGATAAAATAGAATACAATACTGTAATATTTCTTCTTTATGAGATGTACGTTAGGAGTAACAAGAACAGATCTGAAACGAAATGCATAAGTGAGAGAACAAGCAGATACCACTGATATTACTAAAAGAATTAAAATATTGAAATGGGTTTGGGCTGGGAACATCTAAAAAACATGATAATAGATGGACAGTTGAAATTTTAAATTGGGTGGCAGAAGATTGTAAAAGACCTAGAAAGGGATTAAATGGGAGATAAATGGATGAAATACGGAAATTCGATGGTATGATTTTGAGAAGTTATGCAATGGAGAAAGTAAATTAAACTTTGACAAACAGTGGTCGATAGTAGTTGAAAATTATGATGATGATTGTTACATTTGAACACTTTTGTATTATATATTTGCTTTGTATTTTAATTTTCAATATATTTTGACTGTATTTACTAATCATTCTCAAACTAAAATACAGAAATTGAAATATAAATAGCCATCCAATTATTATCAGTAATGGGTATAGCTATTTTTAGATAGAGGGAGAGAAGACATAGTTAGTCTGATAAATAACTCCTTTTTTATTGCTTCTTTTTGGAGAGCTGTTATAGGTGTCTTTATTTTATGGGAGCTGTGCATATAGAAGCTTTAATCTGTTGTCAAGACAATATTTGTAAGTGAAAGGTAGATTTCTACACTTTTCACTCTGGTCTAAGATCTTAATATAGTCAAGAAAGTTGACATTTAGTAAACAGATCACATTAAACAGGCAAATATAACCTTTTTTGAAATCAGTCTAATAAATAGTCATTTTTAAAACATTCAAATCCCACTGCCATTAATTATTTCTGAGATAATAATTATGCAATACTAAGGTGTTGGTACTTATTTTAATTTAAACTGCATGTATCATAGAACGCATCATGTCTTTCTCTCATTACTTTAATATCTGCAACAGGAAGCAATTCCTTCTATTCCTTTACTCCAGAACCATCAATTGTCAGATTAAGTAATGTGTAAATATTAGTCAAGCTATATCCACATATTCAGCTATTGACTGTCTATACTGAGGAGCTATTGATATTTCTGTAGATAGCCAAAATTCAGAAGCTAGTCCAAAGATATAGATATAATCACTACGATCTGATGTTTATATTGATTATTTAAGTTTCCAATAGATGGCTCTGGAATAGAAAGGATATATAGTACTTTTACTATTGCATATTAAAATTTAAAATGGTTTTTTAGTCTCCGAAATTTTATGTAGCAATTATTGAGAGTCCACAAGATCTCAGAAAAATGTGATGAAAGCAGTTTTTTTTCATTTATTTTTAAAGCATTAAATAGGATTAAATTTAAAATATTTTAAAATAGAAATTAGGAGTAGCGTTTTATTTTTATTATAGTCATTTATGATAGGTTACAGCTAATAATTTAAAATATGCTAAATATAGATTATATTTTGTAATTTTCTAATCAGCTTTTTATTTTAAAAGATTAGATACTACCCATTTTTGTTTTGGCAAAGCTTATTAAAACTTGTCTATATTTTGTTAATAGGCTAAATATTCAGAGCTACTATCTGAAAGTATTTCCAAAGGTTCATTTCTCTTCCAAGTGCAAGCTCTTGATATGGATGAAGGCCAGAATGCTCGACTAACTTATGTTTTGAGTGGTGACGGAGTGGAAAATTTTTCACTTGATAGAAGTTCAGGTACTTTTTTTTTTTAATATCCAACAATAATTGTTACTGCTTATTTGAATAAGGTTTTAGAAATGCTAACAGAATAATTTTATATTAAACAAACAGTGACTTCAGTATTATTGATTTGATTACATATATCGCATACTAAACGAAGAAGCGTCATGTGGTGATTCCAACTTACACCTAATATCTACATTAAGTGCTGAAATAGACTTAAAGGTATCTACAATTAACATATAACTGGTATCACTAAAATGTATAATTTGCTGGTGTAACGATAGATTTGTAGAGCTAATCAGGTAAATTTGGGTTTAAAACTTTGGAATGCTCTGTTGTTAGTTCGATTGCTGGATATGTATTTATAATATAATGCTGTATCTTAGATTGGTACTACTATCTGGTATTCATTGATTATCATGCATAAAGAAATTATGGAATTTCTTTTTTCTGATAGTCAGTTCATAGCTACTCTAGATATTAGCGATGAATGGATATCTCTTAACTATTCATAGAGGATAAAGAAATGAAGAATATATTGTCATCAACCTTATTGAAAGCGTGGTGTGAATTCCCATTTTTCTGGGGTAGCTTATCTGCCTATTATACTATCAACTTGGAATTTGAATCTGAATTGAGTGAAATTTTTCAAAAGGCTTAGTATTTTTCCTTCAGGGAGCTGGCCTATAGCCAACCTAGTGAACTGTTTAACAATGGTCAGTAAATGGGTATCTAGTTTTTAACTAGGAAAACAAGGATGGGCTCATCTGATAAATGGTAAATCTTGTGACTACTGTCTTCACCATCACGAGTTCTCAGTGAAGGGTTATTGGAGATAGCTTTGGCTCGCAGTGGGTTAGTTATTAAAAATGCTAGTATTAATTTACAGTTAAATTCTATTACTATTGCCACAATTTTTATTATTATTACTAACATTATTGTTTTTCACTTCATATTTAGGTTTGATTACTCAAGGAATTATTTTATAGTATAGTGGTCTACAATATAAATATTAATTAGTTATTTCTAAAATTGGGTACTTAATAGAATTAATAAAACTTGAGAAATCAGTTACAAATTTAAAATTGATAAAAGTACACTTCAACATGTCAACAATACTAATTTAATTTTTTTTTTTTAATTTTTTATTTCTTTACACATTAATTAAATCTTACATAAAAACTGAATAAATATTCCTTATAAACTTTTTATAATGCAATACTTTATTCAACTTGACAAAATCTTACAGTTTTAGCTGTCCAATAATTTTCTTCAGAATTATAATCAATGTATTGTATATCATGAATTGAGACAGAGACAAGTAAGCATAGTGATGACCCAATGTCAACCCAATCACTAAGCAACCAAGTGTGGAAAATGAAATTAGAATTCTATTTTTTTTTATTAACTACAACCAAGATAACTTACACAACAGTAGGCAGTTACGGCAATGTTGAAAGAAATGGAAGAGCTAGTATACCAAACACCGGAAGCTAAGCTTGAAATAAAAGCGAACCCAGTTCATTTCCGTTGTCTTTTATTATTTTTTAAAATAATCCATCAACCATAGAAAGCTAACAACCTGAGATCAAATGTTCAAATGCAAAGGAAAATGGATGACTCGTTCAAATACTCTGAATTATCCATATAAGTTTTTTAGAGCAAAACCATAAGAAGTTAAAATGAACATTTGAATTAAAAGAAGTATGATAAATTTGTACAATTTAATAAGTGGACTATTTTTAAATTGATATTGGAGAAACCACTCTGTTATTTGAACATGAATAGAGAAGGAATAGAATTTTTGCTAGCAACTTAAACAAAATGATGAAGTAATTTTTTTTTTTTAATAAACCATTAAATACCAAATCGCAAATAAAGAAAATTTAAGTTTGTTATAAACTGCTGTGCAATGTATTCTGGCTAAATCACTAGTGCTGTAGGATTGAAGTGCCACTATCCCGACCCTGGAAGCGCAATGACATTGTCTACTTACTCTTATAATGCCTAAAAGAAGCTCCAAATATCCTATGCCAAAGGTCTACATGGATCGAGAAAAAAAACAACTATAGAGAATGGATATAATGTTATTTTGAGTGCATTACATAGAAATTCCAACGAGTGATGGATGTGAATCAAGGAGAGCATTCCAAAAAAGAGATAGACTCCATGAATGACAGTATTCTCGGCCTCATGAACATTAAACAAAATAATTTGATGGAAACTCTGATTTTGTTATTTATTCTTGTTATTTATATATTTGTAAAAAAAAAAAAATTAATTTTTTTCCACACTTGGAAGTGTGTCTGTGATTTGAAAAAGTCCATTATAAATGAAAGCAACAAAAAGAGGGGGGGGGGGGATCATTAAGTTAGATAAACTTTTTTTTGTTTATGTTTTAAATGTTGAGATCAGCTTTTCCTCCATAGTGACTTAACATTGATCATCATGATGTGGGATAAGATGAGATCTTTAAGACTATTCTATATTAAGTACATACACTTATTACAGTGTTTATGTTTTTTGTTTGTTGTTAAGTAATAATTGTTTGTGTTTACATTTTTTTTGGTATAAATGACTAATCTTTATGCGGATGTTCTTTCCTGTCAACTCTAGGGAACTATATATAGATGGGGGGGGGGGTCTCAAAGAAGATGGAACATCGCTAATTTGAATTGGACAATGAGGCTGCTACAGATATACCTGCATAATATTGTAAATTAGCTAGTTAGCTTCGCAATCAATTTAATAATAATTTTATTTTTATTTTCTTTGCAAATAATTAGTGCCACGTTATGTATTTCTACCATTGGGTAAGGATTTGGAATTGTGAATATATTTTATTGTTGATATGATAGAAATCCATCCTTGACACATACAATTATACTACTTTATCTTGTTAAAGAGTTTAAAATTTTTCTTTTTACTTTGTTTTGATATTTAATAAATGTTGTCAAATTTATTTACATTAAACTGGTCTCTAGTTTATCAAGATTATTTATACATTCACTTATCAAACCGATAGGATACACATACACACATACCTTATTCTTATATAATAATGTAGAAGTATGCTTGGGTGAAGGATTAAATCAATTAAAACCTATATAGAGGTGTACCAGTTGCTATCCCATATAAGTTCATTCCTGAAGAGTGTTGAAGGCAGATTTCTCGCTGAGTTTGAATACTGAGGTGTAACGGAGCCCGAAGGAGAGGCGAGGTATTGATGAACTAGCCCAAATTGTATCTAAATTTAAGGTATAAATACAGACTTAACCCATTAGAGGTAGATACAATCATAGGTTATGTATTTGCATCGCATCCTCCCAGAAGACCCTAGGTTCGACCATAGTGAGATGAGTTCCTCCTCCTTTTGGTAAACCCCAGCCCATCACAATATATATGAATACATAGCATATACCACATATATATTTTATATATAATTTAGATAATATATGCAGTGCATGCGATGTTATTGCTTTGAAGAAGACTGCTGCATACCCAAAACTGTAAGGAGATTTTGTCAAGTTGAATAATATATTGCATTATAAAAAGTATATAAAGAAAGGGTTATTTATTCAATCATTAACACCAATTTACTATTGAAAATAAAGATCTTAGAAACTTTATTATGGAAATTCAAAGAACATAAACAATCAAATCTTTATTCTGTTTCCATGTAACGTTTACTTTAATCACAAATAATGAGTTTGAAGTAGTTATTTTGATCATTATATGAGATAGTTCTGTTTATTGGGGGGGGGGGGAACTATAGAGATATTGTTGATAAAAGAAAAGGATAATCGGTGGAGAGATAGGTACATCTCTCATTGTCAAGCTAAAATATTCAAACTAGTGGCAGATTTTTAGAGAAGTACTACTCATTGTATTGCAAGGAGTCATTGTAAGCTCAGTACCAGTGGGAGTATGTCCCCACCCCACACTCCTACTATCTACACTACATTACAGGCATATTATTTTTATAATTAGCACATAGACATTCATCTGATTAATTCAGATTATCTTAATCTTTAATCTCTAGCTAATCTGAGCTACTTAACCATTAGTAATTAACACTGGATGATTACTGGGCTATGGGTTCATTAGCAAGTTACTAATTTTACGTTCTAGTTATAATTCATTTTTCATTCAAAACATAGAGTAGATTTTTGTAAAATCATTTGTTCATTGAATATGATAACATACCTATTTTAAATAATAATTTATACTCTTTGTGTTAAACTATTTTGTAATATATAAAAAATGTTATTTATTTTATCTAAGTGTGAGTTGTTTCAATGAAAGTTAGCAATCTTCAGTAACTTAAACTAGTGTTATAAGTTACTGAAGATGTTGTAAGTGGATTGTGACAGATGTATTTGTAAAGTAAATGACATTTATAATACCATATAATACTAAATTGTCCATTCACTTTACTGCTGTTACACAATGCTTTATTTATCATTCTTTTTTACAGTTTCGATTGCTCCAGCAATCTTCTTCAGAACTTTATATCTCCTAGCTATAACGTTCTGAAGAAGATTGCTGGGACAATCGAAACTGTAAATTGTAAAAAAGAGTGGTAAATAAAGCATTGTATAACAGTAGTAAAGTCAATGAACAATTTAGTATTATATGGTATACATTTGGCAATGCAATAAGAAAGAGTAGACATTTATAATATATTACAGTTTTTCTAGACATAATTTCAGTTTGAAAAATATTACATCTAATTAAAATAGAAAATCATATAACATTACAATACTAGCCAAAAAACAAAATTTTATTAAAATTCTCTAATGACCATAGATCTCAAATGAAACTTAACAAGATACAAACAACATATACATAGAAAACAAAATAGCCTTATTATAATTCACTTCAAAAACCACAACCATCTTTAATATCAAATGATGTTTACATGAGGTTGATAGCATCAGATTCAAGAAGATTTATCATCAATGTTTCTTTTTGAATCTGAGGCCATCATTCTCATAAAGACAGCTTTTGATGTTAAAGGTTGTTGGTTTTTGAAATGAATTATGGGAAAGCTATTTTGTTTTCTATGTATATACAGTATTGTTTATATCTTGTTGAATTTTACTTGAGAATGTCTGTTAATAGATGAAACCATGGTTGTAAAATTTTAGTAAAATTGTTGTTTTTTTTGGCTAGTTTTGTAATGTTATATGATTTTCTATTTTAATTTATAATTACTAATATAGCATTAGGCAGTATTTAATTTTTTATATATCTAATTAATATTCTACATATAATCATTTAGGTGTTTTGACAACTATACAAGATCTGGATCGGGAAACTCAAAATATTTATCACTTAATAGCCACAGTTTCAGATAAAAATGGTCAGAAATGCACCTCTGAAATCCAGATTATTCTAAGTGATATAAATGATAACCCACCTATATTTTCAAAACTTGTTTATACTGTTGCAGTACCTGAAGATACTGATTCTAAAACTCTGATAACAAGAATTCATGCGACCGATCAAGATCTAGGTAAGCAAAATTATAATTTCATGTGATAGTATTTTAATTTAAGTTATATTTAAAAAATATTAAGAGGTGTTTAATATTGGATTATAATGATGATTTGATAAAGGAAGCCATATGCCATTGAGATGTTATTCTGCATGATAATCCTAAAAGAATTAAATTATGCAGTAAAACTAGCCATTCAACTAGACTTCCTTATTCACAAGAAAATCAGTATTAAATGCAGGTGTTCTATCACAGCTACTTCAAATCATTGAGGGAGCTTATGTTTTTCAGAAATAGAAGCCTCTTGTTCTCTTGAAATATTTGTGAAGAGTTTTTCCTCCAGTCAGTGTTTAAATTTATATGAGAGAGGGGGGTCTTACCACATGCAGTCTTTTTTATTCTGTGTCTTAATATGACATTAATTTATGAATATTATTACGAATTGATGAGTATTGTTTATGTACAAAAAATAAAAAGTTGTAGAAGCTAGAGTTAGGAAATTATTTAAAAAAATAAAAGGAGAGAGATTCTAATTTTGATGGAATACCACTTTTGTCATGGTTAATGACTGGCTCAGATTTTTTCGATTTATTTTATATTCAATGATGAATATCATTTTGTCATTAGCTCTTTTTTTTGTAGTGGATTTAGTGCAGTGTTAAGGTGGCAGACTTAAAGAGCTCATGATCTGAAGCTGAACCTGTCTTTTTTCCCGCTAGAATGTCACATGAATTCTGAGCAACTGCGTATTCATTTATATATATATTATAAAATAATGATTCCAATATTACAAGATTTATATTCATGAAATTTATTTATTTGGTAGCGGTCTGATGGAAAGTATAGTTTACGATTCTGAAGTCTTTCAACTAACTGAAACGGATTACAAGTAGACATCAGTAAATTGTCATTACTTTTTATCTGCTTTTAATTAATATATGTAAAATGTAAAATTTAGGATTTTTTTGAGCAACAAATGTAATATGTGTATCTATTCACATATATGTACTTAACATTACTATTGCACTAACATTTTGGTTGGATTAAATTTGTCGTTATATCTGGGTGTGCTGTATCTCGCATTGTTTTTCAAATAATATTTCTTACCTGGATGATGGCAGGTCCCATCCAGCCGAAACATGAACCAATTGAATAATATATCTTATATACATATATGATATATTTATATACTAATTTTGAAGAACAAGGCAAAACTCTCCATGTGATGTTTAGTGGTTTAACTAATTTTGAAGAGTTGTGTAAAAATATATATATATATAATACTTCATTTTTATCATATTTCATTTGTTCTTTTTTTCTTTTTAGGTATTAATCGCAAAGTTCGCTATTCTTTTGTGGATTCTGCCCGAGGTCATTTCATGATCGACGAGAATAGTGGTATCATTAGTTTAGCAAAGCCTTTAGATAGAGAGGAACGAGCATCGTATAACCTAACGGTTCGCGCAACTGATCAAGGAACACCCATGATGTCATCAATTGCCAATGTTATTGTTTTAGTTTTGGATGTCAATGATAATCCACCCGAATTTGCTCATAGAATTTATTATAGCTCAATACCTGAAAACAAAGCCGTTAATAGTGAAGTTGTTATTGTTTTAGCAACAAGTAAAGACACAGGAATCAATGCAGAAATTACATATTCTATTATTAGCGGCAATGAGCAGGGAAAGTTCGCCATTCATCCAAAAACAGGTAACTATCAACTTTTTTCTCATATATATATAATAACTGGAGAAATATTTTAATAGTTGTGTTGCTAGGTTAATATTAGTAATTGATTCTTATTCAGCAACATTATTGCTAGTATATTTTTTTAGTTATTACATGGAAATATTCACAGTTATTTCCTTTGTTTGCATCATAATTAATTCATGGAAAGGATTTAATTTAATAGATATATATATTATAATTAAATGAACATATATATTTTTAAATGCTTTCTTAGGTGTTATTACAATTGAAAAACCTCTTGATTATGAAACATGTAAAGATTTTTACTTGACAATCCAAGCAAATGATGGTGGAAATCCTTCTCTAAGTAGCCAGAGTAGAGTTAAAATAAATGTTACCGATGCTAATGATAATGCTCCAATGTTTGGACTATCAAAGTATGAAACAAAGGTGCGAGAAGATGCATTCTTAGATGAACGAGTGATTAAGGTAAGTTCTTGTTGGTTTATTATTAGAAAATAAAATTTATAACTGCTTAATTACAATTGATTTTTTTTATTTAGACTTAACACTCTTCATTACTTCTTTCATATGTATCAATTTCTATTTTTGATTTAAATTAAACATTTTCTGAGTGAAATTTTAAGATCTAATTATGTCGTGCAATATTATTGGCAATAGTAATTTATTATAGAAATGAAATTTTTACTTCAGTGTTTAAATCATAAATTGAATTAAGATGAAGTTATGAACGTTAGGATATAATTTCCTCTATATCCTGTTAGTTTTAATAAAGATGAAAGTATTATGCTTTTTGAAAATTCATATTTATTTCTTATTAAGCCAAGATGGTATTAATCTTTTTTTTTTTACAAAGGGGATGAGCATGTATATATACAAATACATGCATGTGAACATTTATGGGTGTGAAAAACATGCACACATTTATTATTTTTAGTATATTTCACCATATTGTAATTTGCATTTCAATTAAATTTTTAGTGATCAATTTTAATAATTTTTAATGAAATAATGATGTTCCCCCAATTGACAACTAGTTTTAGTTGATATTTTTAAAATATGTCATCGCTTTTGATTAGCGTTTTAGTTTTTTCTGGTCCTAAGATATCTTTTTATAAGCAGATTATGTGTGTATATGTACTGTAAATAAGTAAATGAATGAACATAAATTAGTTCTTGTATTAAAATTTTATGAAGTTTAATACTCTTTTATTTATTTTTTTTTGCATTACTTATATTAAGTAAAATTATAAAAAAATATTCACTTTTTATTTATTTATTTTTGCATTTTTTACTGTTGCCTTTATTAATTTGAATTATCCAGCAGTCATTTTCAGAGTTATTACTGTAAGTAAATAGGAAAGAAATCAACCATTCTGAAGAAAGCTGTTAGACAGTCAAAATTCTCAAATAATTAAATTAAATTAAATAAAAAGCATTTGAAAATTGCAAAATAGAAGTGATTTTTTTTAGATGTTTTTTGATATGAGTGCCTAAAAAGTTATTATTAAAATAGTTCAAAAAGCATATATGATTTAGTAGCTGAAATTTTTTATTATAAATAGACTATCATTAATTTGAAATCTTTGATTCCAGTGGCATTTTGTTTTTAATATAAATTATTTCAAATGTCAACAATATCCTTTCCTCTTTATTAAAATACAAACTCTGCTGAAAATTTAATAAATATTAATTTTACTATTTGTAATTTTATATGTATGTTTGTTAATATTTTTTATCCAGTTTATAAATTTATTTTATTAATATCGTAATATAAAATACAGAAATATATTTATATTAGTGTAAAATTTTTACATAGGATTAAATTCTAACAAATACTTTTTAGTTTTATTTAGATAATGATGTCTATCCTTATAACTTGTTACTTTAGATACTTTTAAGTGATCACATTTCAATATTAATAAAAGCCTGATTGATGAATTAAATAATTTTTTTATTTATAGTGAGTTGTCTATTTCAATTTTGTTTTAAATTATTTTTAATTTTAACATGTTACTTTATATAAGTAATTACTAAGTTTTATTTAAATTTTTAACAATTTCTTTTCTGTTTTAAAATATACCCATTACCATATATATATATTTCACCGCAATTCTCATGTTTTTACATATCAATAGAAAGTCAGCAATCTGTCATTAAGGCAAGAGCAGTAAATAGTATTAAGTGGATTAGATTTATTACCTAATTGTAGTATTGTCTTAACAATAGATTACTGCCCTTATGATTTAATATATCATATATATATATCATGTTACAAATATAGCGTTTGTATTTTTATGCATAATTTTTATTATTATTTTAGTATATTTCATCCGCGTTTTTGAAACTTTATTCTCAGCCATTATTAAAAAATAATGATATTTATTCTCAATAAATAATATGATACATTATGCTGGAAAGATTATAAGTTTATTATTCTAAAAAAATTTACAGCTTAGCACTGCTTTCCACGAGATTGATCATATTGGTGTATAGAAAATAGAATTTATAAGTTAAATAAGTTTATGAATTTAAATATACCATTTGCGTGATAATGCAATGCATTATTTATACTAATTGAGGATAGTTATTAGTATAACTTATCTTCATATGTTGTACAAATCATCACCATCATTAATAATCTGCCAGAAGGTAGCTTCTTCAAACCTTTTTGTCCATTGCTGAATTCTTCAGCTAATTATAACATTTTTTTTAGATCATCGATTAGTTTCTTTCTTCTTTTATCTCTCTTCTTTTTATCCCCAAATTCTTCTCAGTTAACTTCTTTAATTTTTTCCCTCCCTTTCTTTCTTCTTTTATCTCTCTTCTTTTTATCCCCAAATTCTTCTGATTTAACTTCTTTAATTTTTTCCCTCCCTTTCTAAATATAGTCTCAATCCAGTTTCTTTTTCTGCTTCATAATTTCCTCAATAAGTAATGCTGTGTATTTGAATTGCAATCATTCCGAATACCAACAAACAAAATAGTCTATAATAAGAATAGCGAACAGTCTGCTACACTCACAACACAAATATCTCTATAGTTCCCTATGGTTCATTTCACCAGATGCACTTTAAGACTAGCTGCTTTCAAGACGGTTTCCATTGGCCTTGGTTTCCCAAACACTTTGGCCTCTGTCCAGTTCCGCTGCACGCGAACATATCTGGCTTCATTGTAGAGCACTGTGACCATCACTATGAGCTTCTTTTAGCTGCAATCATTTTCGTCTCTCGGCAACAGTCTGCTTAGTAAAATCATTGGAAATCCGCTGGAAAATCAACTCTTCACATCTAGCTGCTATCCAGATGATTTCCTCCAGCTTCGATTTCCCAAACTCTTTGGACCTGTTCAGCTGCTGCCCGTGAAAGCATTTTCACTGAGCATTGCACTCTCACTGAAGCTATTAACACATCTCTCACTATCATGAACTGGAAAAATGAACCACACCTTATTGCTTAGTCTATTTATAGTTTTTAATTACTCTTTTCAGCAAATATTTCTCGGAATTTATCAATCCAATTAACATAAATTATTTAATTAAATTTACCTCTTATTGGTTCGCAATCTAAATATATTTCTCTAATATTTTCTACTTTTTCTGGAGTGCAACAACTTAAACTAATATTAATATATTTTTACAAAATACATCAAGTAAAATCTTATTTATTCAATGACATTTCATAACTATTAATCCTATTCTATTTTTTTTTATTCTTTTCCAATCCATAACTCAAAACTTTCATCATTTAATCTTTTTTTTTAATTATTGAAGATTCTCCTCCATATAAAACCACATCTCAAATAAACTTTAAGATATTTCCCCCAATTAACTTTAGAATCCACAAATTAATCCCTGATCTCTATTAAAAATCTTTTCAGCTATTGAAATGCTCAATTTAACATCTTTGCCTCTATTTATCATTAGATTGACAAATTATTGAATATTTTAAAATGTTACTGCCATCTTTAATTTTTGTCACCTCCTGCTATATTCCAGCCGTAATCATTATTTTAAAATATAATGGTTTAACCATAATCTGTATTTAAAACTATATAATATTACTATATGCATTGTTGTGTATTTATTTATAGAATGCTTTTGCATAAGTAGTATCTATGTAATGAATATAGATATAGATATGTGGATATGAAGGTTGATAGTAATGAATTAAAAGAAGTTAACAACTACAAATACTTTGGTCGGATTTTTATAATGGATGAAATTAATCGTAGAATTGGGGTTGGATGTGCTTATTCCTATGTGTTTGAAAAGAAAGATTTTTAATAAATGTGTTTTACCATTTTTTATTATGAAAATAATTTTGTGAAGTCTGGCAAAAGATAAAGAAATATATGTTTGGACTAACATAAAGGTGTGAAAAGCAACATATACACGAATGAATATGAAACTAATTTGATATATCTGAAAGGTATTGTAAAAGATCCAGAAAAACACTACGTATGAAATGAATGAACTAGATGAAGAATTAATTAGTGGAATGGAGAAGCTATAGATTTCTGAAAATAGATTAAACTTATCGAGATCTTTATCCTGTAATGCATAATTAATGGTTGAAAATAATGATAATGGTCTGTATGCATTTTTTTGATGAATACACAATCATATATGCCTAGATCTATAATAACAGTAGCAGTAATATAAAGCATATTATATAATATAATGTATTAATATTTATATATGATTAATGGATGTATTACAAGAAGAGCATGGACAGTTATACGATTCCGATTAATAGGAAGATTAAAAGTGAAATATGTTTATTAAATTGAGTCCAAGAAATCTAGACGAAGACCACAAATAAAGTGGATAAAGAAATTTTTTTTAGTTATATGGGAAATGAAAACTATGCGTAGAAGAACTGGATTAAATTGAGAGAAACCATTACACTCCAGTAGATTGATATGGTGATGATAATGTGTGCAGTTTATTCTTTGGTTATAATAATAAATATCATTATTATTTTAGCTTTGACTGAAAATAACAAGCAGAAGAGTAATTAAAATGTATCAAAATAACAAAAATCATGCCTAAAAAATATGAGGTATTTTTTGTTAACATGTATAATAATAGTATATCTACATAATAAACCAGTTAAGATCTATATGTGGGTTAGTATATCTAAATATTATTTATTTAATTAGGTCAGTGCTACTGATATGGATAGTCTTCCTAATGCCCAAGTAACATATTCAATTGTTAAAGGGGATGAACATAATCAATTTAAAATAGATAACAAATCTGGAGAGATAACGGTTGCTGGACCTCTTGATCGAGAAACGGTAAGAATATAGAAGCATGTTTGTGATATGTATTCTAGTATTGTACTTGGTTCATTTAAGAATGTATGATGTAGGCAGTCACAATTATTTTCTGTACATGACTACAAAATATACATGCAGGATATTTTTAATTGAATGTTTAGATATATGCATATATCTTAAGATGTGAAAGGAAACTTACACAATGGTAAGATATATCTTTAATAACAGACTATTATGTAAGTTTTGATTCAGATATTAGATAGTGATGGAAATACTTCTGTCATTAGTTGCAAAGTTAATAAGTAAATACTTCATCTACACGTATTTATATAAGAAGTGAGATAAATGTGGAGAAAATGTATTGCAGATTCATTAATTATGAGGGATGGGAGAAAAAGATATATAAATTAGTTAGTCGAAAAGAATTAGGATTGCGGAATATGAATTAATATATAAATTTTAAAGAAAATTTATGTAAATCCATTAAAAAGTTAAAAATAAATTTTCTTCAGCTTGCACAAGATAAAAGCACGGATCCAATCATGCCAAAAATTTTTTTAAAGGTTCAATCCATTCATTGGATTATTTCCAAATAATGTCCATTTTCTTGCACCAATATCAATCTATTCATCGGGTCTCATGATTAGATTAGCATTGGTATAAGAAAAGGAGTACTAGTTGTGAATTTATTTGAATAATTCATTGGTACTTGTGAATTTCCAAACACAATTGCCCCATGCTTTTATTTGTGAAAGCTTAAGAAAATTTATTTTTTAGTGCATTTATGTTAATAAAAGTATTTCTTTAAATTTCTCTTTTCTATTTCTTAGTTTTTTTAATTTCAGAAATTAGAAATGAAGAAAGCTTAATTATAATTTATACTGCTGAGTCGCAAAATTATAAATGAGTTCCATATAAAATTAAAATATTAAATTTTTTGTTAAAATTATTTGCAAACTTTAAAAATAAAATGTATTGTTATTAGGAATATATATATTTGCAAAGATTCAAGTAAGTCAAAAGATATGTGCGAATCCTAAAGTCAGTATAAGGACTGGACATTTAGATAGTAGAGAAAGAAGATGAAAATGGAATAAGAATTTGGATTCTAGATATAGTATATGTGAAGATGGGAGAGAAACTATCAAATATTTATTTCTGTAGTGTAGGTGAATTGAAAAGGTCAGAATAAATGGTATCATGAATGGGAGAAGTTTAAAGGTTAAAAAAAAAAGGGGGGGGGGTAGAGATTTTATGCTTAAGTCTTCATAATAAAATGGATTGAAAATGAGGAAAGGAAAATGGAATTGTAGAAACAACTATTACTATAATGAAATAATTAAAGGTGACATACATTATACTTGTATTTCTATAATTAAATAGGAGGAAAAAATAACAGTCCAGATCTAAAGAAATAAATACGTAATAAGGGGTAAGAAGAAGATACGTTTATTGTGGTGTATAAAGAATTTGAAGAGAAGGAACATTTAATTTGGCTAATTTTGTTTCTGAGCATGTAATCTAAGCATAGAAACTAGTACTGAGTACTTAAGTTTACAATAGAGGACACTAGAGTAGAGATCTGTTCATGTTTATAATATTATAATAAGCATAATGGAGTCACTTCCTTTATACATTTTATATAATGCAACAATTTAGTTTTCACACTTGCAAATATTAATATTGTATTTTTTTTTATATTGAAAACAATTTTTTTAAACTATCATAATATTTTTGTATAAAGAAAAGGAAGAATTTTATTGATTGTATTTTTTAAAATAGCTATTTCACAATAAAAGTCACCTTATGCGTTATTTTTTTAAAAGTCATAGCTGAAAGTTATGGCAGAAATCAAAAAAAAAAAAACCAGAAATTATTACTAAGCAGATATCAATTTCAATTGTAATTTTAAAATATTATTTAAATGACAGTAAAGTTCAGTGACTGTTCAGTTTTTCTTAAAAAATAAAACTATTCAAAATATTTTATAAAATAAAAAGACATAAGAAGATAAAAAGAAGTATAATTAAACTTTACAAATAACTATTGATATTATATATTTGGGCAATCTGTAGCAGAAGATTCATCAGTATTGCAATTACATTGCTGATGTTTTTCTACCATTTCTTAGAAAATTGGAGGTGTTCAAGATTGAAAATGATGAATTATCAGATATATTAATCCTTTAATTAAAGTTTATATCAGGACTAGGGATAATCTCTAGTTTAATAACTGATTATTGATAATCAATAATGTATTTATCTAGGGTGGATTATTGCAAAGTTGCAGATGAAGTAAGTTTGAGACTTGGAAATCAAAATGTAACAGTTTACTATTAATAAATGTAATGACACCTAATTGCATTGTGAAGAGTTTTCGTATTATCATGGATATTGTTGAATTTTTTTTTTTTTTTAAGAATAAATTGTTAAAAATAAAAAACAGTGGAATGATTTGTTGCTTGGGAGAAATGACTTTTGAATACCAGAAATGGCTAATTGGGCTGCCATTAAGCCATTGCTCCAAATCATACAGATTACAATAAATTATTGAAGATTTAGAATTAAAAAATACATTGGCTATATTTATTAATCTTATTAAAGCTATACAAAAATGTCTCTAAAAGATCAAATTTTGTATGAAATAGTATTATATTAATTGAAAATTAAATATAACAAATATAAATTAAAAATGGATGATTGTGCTGGTAATATATTCTAATATCCATTAACTTAAATCAAATATTACATATTTGAATACACTAAAAGTTGTTAAGGTTGTTTAAATAAAATAAAAAAAAATAGCGATAGGAAATGTATATCATTTTACCAGTAAAATAAATTACTAAATAAAAATATTAGATACTGCCAAGTATCAAGACTCCTGGCAATTATGTGAAAGACATTCTGCTTAATCTTAAAATTTACAACATGGTATATAGAGATAGTTCATGATTTTTTTTGTGGAATTTGAAACATTTTATTGTTGACAGTTATCTGACATTCCTATTCCATAAGACTGTTAACAATAACAAATGAACAATGCATGACTAAGAGTATTTTTTGATGTCTTATAGGATAAGATGTCAGTCCATTAAAGACTGGATATTATTTCTGATATAAATGGTTTTTTCTGGCTCCCACTTTTTTTTGGTGTCTTCAGTCAATGAAGTTACGAATTTAAAACCTGCTGCCATGAACTTTTCATGCAATTGATTGTATTTTTGTGAAATCTGGTTTTCAACCTTTAACTACCCGCACAACAATTCTGACAGATATTGGTAATGAGACGATAAAAAAAAAAAATAGAACAATAAAATTAATAAATTAGCAAAACTCCTCCTTATGAAAGTGAAAGCAGTATGGAGAATAAAAAAGTTATACTTAGAAGATCTCACTTTTGTCAAATTCTTGTTAATTAGCTCTAAGCCAGGGAATATACTAATAGAAAACTGATTTTAAAAATTAATTTTGTAAAAAAAATTTAATCTATATATGAAATTATATGTGTAATGTTCCACTTGTGAAGATAAATTGGGGTGTATAGGCAATACAGCACAGTAATCAAATGATTGTACTTGACTGTCATCATCATCAATAATAATTTTCCATGCTTGTCGCTTATTTAACATAAATCTAGTATCTGCATTTAGATAATCATTCATAATAATACAAAATAGGAATCATTTTTTATTTTTCAGCAAATACTTCGTTTAATGCTTCATATGTTACCCAAAAATGGAACATATAACTAATAGCAATGCTATGATGTAAAATAATAAAAAATATTAAGAATTATAATATATACCTGGGTCTCGTTTTACACGATAGATAGGTTCCTTAGAAAATACGCGCAAAAGAAATCACACAAAAATAGTTGTAACTTACCTTGAAAAAGGGGGGATACGGACTGTGATTTTTCAAAAATCGCATAAAAGCAAAGCACCAACATAAAATTACTTTAAAATTCGCGCAAAAAAAAATAAGGAAATAAAAAAATAAAAAATTTCAAATTTGAAAAAAATTGATACAAGACAAACTTTTTTTAACTATAATATTTAATTTTATTCAAAACAATATATTTTTATGCATAATTTACAGTAATTTACATTTTTTTATACACGTTTTAATTATTATCGCTATTTGCCGATAAACAGGTTCGTTTGCAAACTGGTAAAAAATCAGATTCTTCACAAGAGGAAATACAACTAGCGCCAACTTCACTCTCATGTTGTGTTAATGGTTTTCTGGTGACAACGTAATTAGTAATTAATCTGGCAACTAAAAATTAAATTCTTATTTTTGTCTTTAATTTTTTAATTTTCAATTCCATTTAAAAATCAAATTTCGTTTCACATCACATTAATTTCAGGTCGCTTTAAGTAATTTTTAAATTGTTAATTACAATTAAAAATCAGATTTTAATTTTTAATTGTCAAATTTAATTGTGCCCACTACTATTACTCATCTTTTAAAAATAAACTTGCGGACACTAAATGATTAATAATTGATTTCGTTCTTTTTTAAAAAGCAAAAACAGAATGTGATTTAAAATGCAAAATTAACATGCACAATGTTTGAACAAATTTACATTATAATCTTGTAAAATTTAATGTGGGTATACATAAAATGT
Source organism: Epiperipatus broadwayi (assembly GCA_028023455.1). Classification (NCBI taxonomy): domain Eukaryota; kingdom Metazoa; phylum Onychophora; class Udeonychophora; order Euonychophora; family Peripatidae; genus Epiperipatus; species Epiperipatus broadwayi. Next base: position 9,321,693 of record JAQFVV010000037.1, read on the forward strand.
GGAAATCATGATTTTAATTTCATTATTGCATAAAATCTTACTATTATAAAGCACTGAAAATATTGAAATTACTAAGATGAAAGTCGAATTCCAATAATGTGCTATTACTTTCAATATGACGTAAGTGCACGAAATTTATTATTTAAAGTAATAACGCATTATCGGAGTTCGACATCCGAAGAAACATGAATCGCGTAACTTCAAAATCACATTAAATAAATCCGCGTAAAACGAGACCCAGGTGTATATAAGAATAAATTAATATATAAGCTGACTTTGAATAAAAAGCTAAACTATTTATACATTGTGTCTTATTTATAATTACATTTCCTTTCTTACATGGTGTTTTTTAGATTGCTAAGTACGTTCTTGAAGTAGCAGCAACCGATAGTGGTATTCTAGCTTTAACCTCAATTGCTCTGGTAAATATCGACATCGACGATGCTAATGATAATGCTCCACGTTTTAGCAAAGCCAACCATTCCGCAATAGTAATGGTAAGTAAAATAAAGCATTTGTTTTTCAAATGCATGTGGAATGAATTATAAGATTTCAAGCATATAGATAAATGCCAGATAAATTATTGAGAATTTTAATGATTATATTGATTTCCTATTTATAGCATGGAATAAACCTTAGAAATATGCATTATACATTATTGGATGAATTTTGCACAAAATGCTGGAATATTTATCTCTATAAATGTAGCATATATAGTTCATAGATTTATAGCTACCCATTAAAAAAACTTAAGTGGAATGTAAGCAAGTGGAACCCTTTTTTTTTGCCTGGATATGTAATAATTTTTAGGGCTTGTTTTTATTTTTGTTATTTGCATGAAAGGGATCATAATTAATTATAAGACACTGTAAATATCTTACTGATTTGTGTCTTTCTCTCTTTCTCGAATGTGTTGTTCTTCACACAACAGCTGGACAAGTTAAAAGAAGTAAGTTTGCATATAATCTTAGATTACAAAATTTATATATATATATGAAATTTATTTTTAACGTGATTGTAACTAAAGTGAATGTACATAGTAATTATCTTGTAATTTAATAAAAAAAATTGGTGAATGTAGTAGTCACCAGGTATCGGCATTCATCAAAATTTATAATTTAATTATTTTTGGAAAATTTAAGTTGCAACAAAAATATTTTATGACTTCTGTTTTTTTCTTAAAATTTTAGAAATATGTATTTAATTTTTAGGTCTTTTTAAAAATATTTTTTAGTTCAAATTTCTTGCTTCATATGTAAAAAAAACTTAAAACAAATGACAAAAATAAAATATCAATGTAACTTGTATTAAATGTCATTCTTATGCACAAGTTTGAAATAATTCTTTTCAAAGTAATTTCAAGTTTTCATTCATGGGATGAAATCAACCCTAAACATAAAATTTATCGATTCCATATTCGTTAAGATTTAGTGAAAAGTGCTCGATTTGAGAGTCACCAAATTTACTTAAATGCATATTTCATCATAAATGAACGGGTTAAACCAAAATATTGTATACAACTCAAACCACATGCAAAATTATTTTTTATAAATCTTGATTTATTATATGAACTACTATAAAATACAAATAATACTCTAACATTTCAACTATATTCTTTTAGCTTTTATCAAGGAAAAATTAAAAAATACATAAAAAAAAAACAATACATATAAATACAAATATTCCATAATAATCCAAGACATATAACAAATACAAATAATTTTTACATTACAGCTCTTCTAAACAAACAATATTAAATTTTCATTACATTCAGTTCTTAAATACATTTCTTAAAATAATTCTCTATAATTTTTAATTAAATCAACCTATTATTTTCTTTTCTTTTTTTTTTCAATTAACAACCTATTCATTACACATTTCATTTCATTAAATTCCTTCTTTTATAATAAGTTATTAATTGAAAAAAAAAAGAAAAGAAAATAATAGGCTGATTTAATTAAATAATTATAGGGGATTATTTTAAGAAAGGTATTTAAGAAATGAAAAGGAAATTTAAGATTGTTTATTAGGAAATTTTTAAGGTAAGAGTTATTTGTATTTGTTTATAAACTTCTCTTAAATTATATAATACTAATAATTCTGCGCTAACACGTTAGAGAAGTTTAATTTTGTTTATAAGTTTATATACGCTAAGCACTTTCAAAGTTCTTAGACTTCATATTCATAACTGAATGCACTCAGCTATGAATATGAAGTCTAAGAACTTCGAAAGCGCTTAGCGTATATAAACTTATAAACAAAATCACTCAGCTATGAATATGAAGTCTAAGAACTTCGAAAGCGCTTAGTGTTTATAAACTTATAAACAAAATTAAACTTCTCTAACAAGCGTGCTAGCACAGAATTATTAGTATTGTATTTGTTATATGTTTTTGATTATTGTGGAATATTTATATTTATTGTTTTTTATATATTTTTTAGCTGTTTCATGATAATGACTGTAAAAGAATATAGTTGAAATGTTGGAGTATTTTTGTACTTTATAATAGTTCCTATAATAAATCAAGATTTATTAAAGAAGTTTGCATGTGGTTTGTTTTGTATATATATTGAAATTAATGAGCTATTTTTAAAATTGAAGACTGTGTTTGTTTGTTTCTTGTGTTAAGTTATAATTGTCCATTAATTTTATGATGTCTGACAATTCTTATCACATTTCTAAGAGAAAATCTTGAATTTTACAAGTTTTGCATTGTGATGGTATTAAGATTTGTGTTAAGTTTATAATATACAGTGGAATCGTGAACTATGTCGTATCTAACTGCGTGATTTCAATTATACACTTTCAAAGTAAAATATAAACAAACAAACAAAAATATAAATAAACCATCACAAAAATCCATTAAAATTCACAAATTTAGTACTTGGCAGCCATTTTTTATTCTCTGAGCTGAACATGCAAATATTACATATATTAATAAAGTTTCTTCAGTTTATGTTGAAAGCACTTATATTTTATTCTTCCGTCATTAACCTTTCTGAATGCGATATGCATATTTCATTTAATAAAATATTTTCTAAGAGTAAAAGGTTTACAAAATTTCAGAATGTTGTAAAAACATTAACATAATTAGAGAAAAAGCAATATCTTGAAAACAAGTTGATCTATTATTTCTATGAGAGAAAAGGTTAATGCACAAAAAGAATATTGCACAGAGGTATGAGTTACTTATTTCTTTCTTATTCTTATTGCTTGAATACATGCATGAGTGAACACACACTCAGCAAAATAAAATAAATATGCCCTTCATTTGTTATATTATTATCATTTTTTAGATTTTTGTTTATACTATAATTCTGATTTCTATTTACATATAAAAAAGTGTCTGAGTTAAAAATACTATACATTTCCAGTTCAATAAACAATGCATATTCTATTCTAGTCACTGTTTATTAACAAAAAGTGAGCTATTATATGCTGTGCTGTTTGAACACTGGGGGCTTTGACAAGATATAGGATAGTTCACTGTTTCAGTATATCTCTAAAATTTAGGTACGGAAATGAATTTATAAAAAAAAAAGACTGTTAGTTGCAAACAATCAATGATGAATGATGAAATATTATCATTTACTTATAATAATTTGTCACCTGATTACTTTATCAGTAGCCAGATAATATAATATACAAATTTGCATTGAATAATGCAAATACTGATAATGTTAATAAAAAATATCAGATTTTAATTAAAGTAAATTAAAAATTAACAGTAGCTACAGCCAATCGAAGTGAATATAGTCATTTCAATTCAACAAGGAAATAAGATAAAAAGACAAATGATAATAATAAACTGGAAATGGATTTTGAAATGATTTTATAAATCAATCCAAGAATCACGAATATGTTACATATAGAACATGCTGATCCTCTATTCTGTTTCTTTGATATTTTGTTATGCTGTCTTTTAATTTCTTCATAGCAAACTTTGTTTAATTGTAAGTCACCACTATCTTCTATCCTCAGCCATATTTATCTAATGAAAGCAATCAGTTTTGTCTTTGAGATAATCTCTATAAATGGGGCCTTCCTCTTCCATGAAAATCATATTTAAGTTTGCCATAAAATACCATTTTTTAGTCATATTATTTGTTTTGCATGTCCAGTCCAACAAAGATATGATTTTTGAATTTCAAAAATCTTACACTTTTCACTTTCTAGCAAAAAAACTTTTATTATTGATTACAGTTTCGACTGTACCATGCAGTCTTCATCAGATCTACAAAATTCGAACACACATAAAAATACAACTGTTAAAAATACATTAATTATTTTATATAAACTTATTAAATTCCTATCAAACTCTTAAAAAAAATTACTTCCAGAAAACTGATGAAAGCATATTGATTGATCGTATGATTTTGCCATAATATTTTTAGAATTTTAGGAAAAAAATTTAAATAAAAAATTTTTTAAACCCTTTTACAGTAAATTGTAAGAAAGTCCAAGTCTCATCCCCATACAATAAATTAGCTAAAATAACAGCTCTATTTTAAATTAATTTAGTTGTAGTAATTATTTTACTGCAATGAAATACCCTATCTTTTAACTTGTTAATAGCAGCATGCTGGAGTCTATATTGGTTTTCAACATCTAAATCTGTATTTCTATTTAAAAAACTATCAAAATAGTGAAATTGGCTTACATTGTCAAATTGTTAACCATTCTGAAGATTTTTCTTCCATTATCGACTGATAAAGAACTTTTAATTTTTGAACATAAATATTGTTGAAGCATTAAATACATTCTTTTAGATTATTTTTTGTATGTAAAAGATTGTACTTTCAAAGCAAAAATAGCTTTTTTTAATTCTATTGCTTTTTATACTAGAAATATAACTTACCTGAGATTTATTAAAAAAATTGTCTACGTAAAGATATTACGAGTTACTCTACATGTGTCATATAGATACTCGCACTGCATATTAATGATTACATCTCTGTAAAATATATTTTAGCATCCACAGAAACAAAACTTTATATTTGCCAGGCACTTATTTTTTGTAATAATTGTATACCACCTGTGAGACGCTTTAAAATATATTAATAATTATATGAGTTTGAATTTATTAATATTGTCAATATAACAATGATTAAACTACTAAACATCACATGATCACCATTTCTTATGCTTGCTCATAACTGTTGTTAAAACAGGTATAACTCTCCATACAGTAGTACCACTCAGTCCAAGCCAGAGCATTAATGGATGCCAGAAAGCTTGTGCATAAAATCCCTATCTAGTGCCTATTCATCCAATATCCCCAGACTAGTTTCTAGCTTGTGGCTTTCGTCAGTGAGTAAGCCTTGGATCTGAGAACACTGCACCTAGATCTTCTGGCATCCATTGATTACTCTGACTTGCACTGAGTGGAATTACTGTATGGAGAGTTTTGCCTGTTTATATAACAGTGATACATATTGTTTTATTAACTACAGCCCAAGAAATGTTATTATCATCAGTAATGTAGGAATTTGACCCATTTTATTTTTCTGAGTAATCAATCGTGACGAATAAAGATCTGTTATACTTAATTATATCGTAAACTTTGATTTGCTGCATCCTCATAATACTCGAAACGAAGAACTCAGGTTACAAAACTATGAATCAAGTCCAAGCAGCATTATTATGTCATTCAACAGTTGTTAGTGTGGGTCTGGTGTCCATATGGGTATGGCATATCCCTAATCAGTGGCTGACATTGCATTATAATTCAATTGTATTTTTGTTATATTGTTATTATTCTGGTCAGCTTCAATTATGCTATGATCTATATTTTATACTAAGCGCCAATTTACTGATCACTAATTGAATAGATAGCTGTATAGAATTGGGTTGATTATTGGGAAAAAATCTCAACTGGATATGTCAGATGAGAAAGTTCATCATATGGTATGCAAAAATGTTTTTATGTCTGCACAAAATTCTGCTTCTCATGTAAGAAATAAAACGCCTTGTGTAATTTTCGAGATAAATTTAATTATCGTGTCAAGGTTTTTGAAGTATATGAGTCAGTAATCTTTAAATTGTAATGGTGTTTTGCAAAATCATACAAAATTAAATATTTGTTTATATTCTTGTAGTTTTAATCTTATCCAAACTATAAGAAGACCTCTAGACATTATCTTTGTATTTGTTAAGATTTATTTGAATAATACTTTTGTTTCATCTTGAATGTATTAGCAGACATTTTTAAACAACTATTTAAAAAAAAAAAATAGTTATAAATAAAACATAGTGCAATAAATAAATTAATATATCTGATTGACATGAGCAGTTTTTTTGTTTTGTCCATCTTAGTTTGTCACTTTGCGCTTCAATATTATTTGTGCAACTGTTCTACTGATTCTTAAGTTTTCCAAAATAACGCTAAAAAAAAAAGTAAACAAGTTTTAATCTCTAAACTTTTGAAATACATTTTCATTGATTACTTAAACAGTATTGAAGACTAAGAATCTTACTGAATGAACGTGATGTTAAAAAAAACCAAGTTGAATTTTAAATATAAAACTTATTGTAAATTTATCATTCAATATGAAAATTAATAATTAGTGTTGTTATGTAATATTAAACTTTAAAGGTTTAGTTTCCTAAAGTCTATGCTGCTTTAAAGATATGGATTTATAACGACAGGGTAAAATAAGCATTTATTATTGCTTGATAACTAGTAAGATTTGGAAACCAAGAATTTTGGAATATTTGTATTAAATCTTTATCGTTAATTTAATTATATTTAATGCTGCTATTGAAATTTATGTTACTGTTAAAGATATTCAAATTTATATTGATTTTTTTTTTTAGGAGGACCGGTCTGTGGGCTATAGTATCTTAAAATTGATTGTATCCGATCCTGATTCTTCTGTCAATGGTGCTCCATTTACTTTTGATATTGTTTCTGGAAATGAAGAGAATGATTTCAGTATTTCAAATGATGGTACTTTACGTGCCACTACTAAATTTAACCAAAAAGTGAAGGATGAATTTATTCTTCAGGTTCGTGTTTTTGATAATGGATCTCCTCCCCTCAGTTCAGATACATGGGTTTTTATAAAGATAATTGAAGAGAGCCGATTTGCACCAGTTTTAACTAATGTAGAAGCAGTAGTCATTTCTTATCAAGATGAATTTCAAAGTGGTGTTATTTGCCGCTTATCAGCTACCGATCAAGATATTTATGACCAACTTACATATAAAATTATATCTGATAATGGAGATTATTTTGAGATTGATTCTGCAGATGGAACTATTAGCGTTCTACATGGATTAGATGTGGGAGAATACATTTTAAATGTTAGTGTAAGTGATGGAAAATTTACATCATATGGAGAAGTAAAAATATTTGTTAAATTACTTTCTGAAGAAATGTTAGAAAACAGTGTTAGTATAAGATTTGATGATGTTACACCTGAGCGTTTTATCCAGATTCATCAGCGACATTTCTTAAAGCTGATTCGCTCATTCTTTGGAGTGCGAAATATTGAAATTATCAGCATACAGCCAGCTATCGACATCCGCAGTCGGCGAGATATTAACAATGATCTTGATGTTTTATTTGCAGTTCATAAATCATTAGGCACATACATCAAGCCCAGTCAGATACAGTATGTTCTTTCAAATCGCATAAAAGATTTACAAACTGAAATAGGATTAAAAATTGTTGAAATTATATCAGAAGAGTGCTCTAAAGAGTTCTGCAATCATGGCATTTGCAAAGATAAAATTAATTTAGATCTTAATGTAATAACAATTACTACTGAGTCATCAAGTTTTGTGTCACCTCGTTATGAGAGAGTAAAACAATGTATTTGCAGAGAAGGTTATGGAGGTAATTTTTTTTCTATTTTTCATATTTTTAAAAGTTATTATTTTTTTTAAATATTTAAACATACTATAAAATGAACAAAGTTTTTTAATCAAACTACTCACAAACATGTAAATGAATATATTTATATCTAAATGTGTGTTTTAAAATTACGTATTGTAAAATATTTATTGATTCTACACTAGTGACATCTATCTTCAACTACAGTCATATCCAAATAGTCAGTGAATATTAAATATTTTAATAATGAATTGCATATAAACTTTACAATAAATTTCTGACACTTTGGGCTTTATTTGGATTGAAGGAGCAGATTGTTGCTGAAGATAGGTGTCACTATAGTATAATTTATTAAATACATCTGGGTCTCGTTTTATGCGGATTATTTTAATGCGGTTTCTTCTTAATATCCTTCATATTTTACTATATTTATTAGATATCAAGAAATTTAAATTATTAATAACTTATTTTGACTTGAAATACTTTTTTTTGTTTTCAAAAATAAAACGTTATATTAGCAGCTTACGTTAATATGGCCTGAAGCTGTATTTAGAATCTTAGCTTCTATGTAAATAACCTACTTATACTAATGAGTAAATAATAATAATAGATTTATATATACGTATAAAAATATTGCAATAAATATTCAAAAATTTTAAACTTTTAAAACGTATTTTGTTAGATATTAACAGAAATAAATATTTTTTTAGATTTTTAAAATAAATAATAACGAAGATTTTATTGATTTTATAAACTGAAAATAATCTATCTAGTGATAATGTCTAATCTTTTTGTTTTGATTGCGATCTCATTTTTTTAATATAGAAACAGCACAAGACTGGAAGTGGCGCTAGTTGTACAACAGGTCACGAATCTGATTTCTTACTAGTTCACAAACGAACGCATATTGTAAAATAGCGGTAATGATTAAAATATGTATGAAAAAATATAAAATTAAATACTGTAGTTAATAAAAAAAGTAAAAAAAGTTTGTCTTATATTAATTTTTTTCATATGTTTGAAATTTTTTATTAGTCATACTTTATTTCCTTATTTTTTTAATGCGAATTTTAAAGTAATTTTTCCTTGTTGCTTTGCTTTTATGCCAATTTCTGAAAATTACGGGAACTTATCCCCCATTTTTCAAGATAAGTTATGTTTATTTTTGTGAGATTTCTTTTGTGTGCATTTTCTGAAGAACCTATCTACCGCATAAAACAAGATCCAGGTGTATTTACTGAGAGGGAAGATTATATTCTATTGTAATGAATTTAATTATCTGATTATTAGTCCTTCTAGTGAAATTTGGATCTACTTAATTGTTTTTACTGCGATTAAATTTCCAGAAATTTTTGACTCAAGAGTATAATAAATTTTATAATCATGTATTAAAAAAAATCAAAAATCACTTAATTTTTTTTTTTTTTCTACTTTACTGGATATCATATAGTAACAAATTAGAGTCAAAAGTGAAAATTATGTGAATATAATACTAACAATTAAGAGCTTGAAGTCAAGATCGGTTGTATATAAGGCTAGAAGAAATGATAGTGTGGACACTTGAAATTTGAAATGGAATTACCTAGCAAGAATTCATATATGGGATATAGTTGAGATAGAGAAGTTTTTAGAATGATGTTGAGAAATTATGGATCAAAGAAACTGGATTAAACTTGGGATAGATCTTTATTCTGCAATGGATTAACAATGATTGAAAATGATAATTTATGAGATGTATCTGAATTGATAGCAGAGGGTGGTAAATATGAAAGAGGGTACTGTATAAAATCTTTTACTACCAATAAAATTGTTGAGCACTTTCATTTAATTGATTTCTAGCCAAGATTTATTAAACTGAAAAGGATGTATTTTAATAATATAAGAGGTTCATTTTTGTCAAATAATAACCAGTCTTTTAATACAATATTCTTGCATATAGTTAATTGTTCAGGAAATTTTGTATCATCTAAGCACCCTAGTGGTTGTGTACCATCTAAGCACCCTAATGGTTGATTAACACAATTCAATAAGTTGAGAATCATTTCAGGAATAGCACTAAAAAGGATGGATTTTAATTATATATGGGTCTCATACAGTTTATGAAGTCTCTCTAAATATTAAGGTGCAAAATAAAATGTGTTGAGGGGCTGCTTGTCAGGAGTTATTTTTTGGTCATGGTAGCCTATTATTTATTTACTTCATCTATGATGGCTTCTTGATTATATAGTAGTAAGTATCTTATTTATCTCAAAGAAGATTAGATTTGATTGTTGTTAGGCAGTTAAAAATAGTTTTTTTCTATGTATAGTTTAGCATACTGATGAAGAAATATGCCCGAGTTGCCTGTATCAATTCTCAATTGATTAAAATAAGTAATATGTCACTTTGAATGGAATTTAGGCATTCAATCATCATAATACCTTCCATGAAAGCAGCCATCTTCTGCATATAAAAATTTGCTAGAGCTTTTGAACCTACTTCGCTTTTTGTGTCATTCTGTAAATTTCAAATTTTAAAATATTAGAAGTCATGGGAAATGAAATACATTCATAAAAGTAGAAAATAAAAAAGATTGTATAATAATCTAATACCGGCACCTTATCCTGCTTTCCATTTTATTATTTTTCTATATCCCTCCCCCCCCACAAGATATTTGTATCACAGAATTTTAGTTTATTTAAATATAAATATAATTAGTCTTAATTGCCACAGATTATATTCATTTTATTATTTAATTATCTGTTTATAAAACTTTGTATTTTATAATAATACAAAAAATATTGAATATTGGATGGGAATATTAGCCTAAAATCACCTATATGCTAAATACATTGACACCCTTGACAGAAGATGGCCAATAACCAGAAGCTAGTTTGAAGATTATTTGATATTAATTAATTCTTCATGCTTAGGCAGTTGACTCATGGAGTAAAGTGAGGAAAGATCAATTATTGCTATCAATTGCAGAGTCAAGAATTGAAAGTTTTGTGTAGGTCAGGAATACTATGCTTTTATTTTTTAAATAAATAATCTTCTGACAGAAAATAATTTTGCAGTCAATGGAAGGACCAAGAATCAGCATTGCTATATAATAACTTATTCAGTATGTACATAATGTTTTAGTAATGTGATATTCACATAATGCTTGACTGTGATAAGACATCTGGTGTGTAAAGAGTGAACTAAATTTTTAATTTAATGCATTATTATTATTGAACTAATTTTTTTTCTTTTTACATTTAGGTAACAAATGTGACATAGTTATTAACAAATGTGCTGACAACCATTGTCATACTTACCAGGTCTGTATCCCTGACTATTTAACACCCAAGGGTTACACATGCGTGTGTCCTGAAGGCAAGATGGGCCCTACGTGTAGTGATGACATGGACACCACTTGTGTGGACCATGAGTGTAACAAAGGTAATTTCCTTAACAAAAAGTATGTTGGTTTGAATGATCTTTTTATTCGATTGTAGTATTATTAAAATGTGATATGCAAATGAGGCGAGCAATTGTTTCATTATTTGAGTTCACCAAAAAAAAATTATCTTAATAATAAAGAGCTTGCCATTACTCTTTAAAAATTAACTCTTATTTTTGTTGTATGGTGATGATCACTTGATTTGTTAAACTTAGCATTGCATAACATCTTTTTTATAATTACATGATAGATGATGATTTATTTGTTAAATGTTTTTAGAGTAATTCAAACTTTATCTACACTTTTTTTCAAATTTATTATAACTGAAAGGATAATATAGAACACATTGTTTTGAGTGATGTTTTCTTCTCATGATGTTTAGCAGCAGAAGTGACAGCTTGAGTTTCAGACCATAATTTACATTATTGCTGATATATGTGGATGTGTGGGATCTATCGGAGTTTATATTACAGTCACTCTACCACTTATTCCTAATCACACAAGTCCACTGGGATAGTAATGAAAAAGCAATGAAGTTTGAAGTATTGAATCTGTTACAACCAGATACTGAATATTGCTTACAAATGATACATTAGCTGATATTGAGTTGTAACTGAAGCAGTTGCAAATAGCATTTGGTTACCAGATCGATGAATTCACACTAATGTTTATGATTGATGTATTTGCTGATAATGATTATTTACAATTCTGAGCTCATGTTGATATTTGATAGATGCGCACATCACTGAAGAAGATGATCCTGCCATGAGAAATGTTTCAATGCACTGATAAGTGATAGACTGGAGCTTAAAATCTATGCATTAAAACCTAACTTTGTCATGTGCTAGAATTCATGAGCTAAATCGTTTGTTTATTTATTGTTTACCCTAGTTCCAATCATCGTAAAGGAAAAAATAATAATTGTACAACTTTGAACATCTGAGGCTTATTAATGTTAGTGATGGGCACAAATGATCAGTGATGGTTAAATAACTCTGCTTCACTCTTACACAAACATTTTTTATGAGAATTATATTACCATTTCAACTAACAAATATTACTTCTGTACATAACAATATTAATCTTTTATTTGAATTAAAATATTAAAAAAAAAATTTTCTATTTAACATAAAAATCAAAATAACCTTTTCTCTCCAATCAGATCTACTAATAGAAAAATCTATTCTATTTCATTGTATATTCAAATCATTAATTATATGCTAAACCCTGACCTCCAAATTAGTTCACCTTTTCTAAGTTTTTTTTTTTTTTTAATTACTACACTTTTTTAAATGTTTAAAATATATGATTGTTAATTAGCTTTATTTTTCTTTCTTTTGTTTTTTCTAGTCCCAATACATGTTTCATAATATATTAAACACATTAATTGTTATAGTTGTTGTTAAATAAAAATTAAGAAAAAAAATATAGATGGTGATTTTATTTTATTTTTTTCAGAAAAAAGACCAATGACTTTTACTGGAAAAAGTTACGCTTTTTACTCTTTAGCTAATCCAATTGATCGATCACTACATTTAAGTCTGCGTATTCGAACAGCACAAGCTACCGGCAATATAATGTATGCTGCTGGTCGAGTGGATTATAGTATTTTAGAGGTAATTAATTATTAAATTAAAAACCAGTAAATAATAATAATAAAAAATCCTTCATCTTTTTATCCATATTTAAAAGTATAATATATGACTATGTGTGAACACCTTTTTCAAGTTTTTTCACGTAAGTGGATGCTTGTCTGGGTAGTAGGGATGGCTCAATTAATAAATCACCCAACCTACCCCAAGCAAGATCCAACTAAAACATCAGTATTCTAATAATCATAACAAGTAAGCACAGACATGGAAAAACCTGAAAATAGTTTTCATATATGAAGCAACACAAAATATAAAGTTGCTTTAGCTGTGGGCATTTTTTTTTTATAAAGTTCTATCAAAAACATGGTTATTTTATGTGGTTTCATAGTTCAGTTATTTTATTCCTGCTATGTTCATAACTTGTGTTCAAGTCTGGAATAGAATTGAAAGATACTAAAAGATTTTTTCTGATAGCTAGGTCATGGCAAAGTCAACTAATCATTGATCAAGAAGTATAATAACTACTCTTTTTTATTTCATATAATACCAAATTATCCATGCACTTCACTACTGTTACACGATGCTTTATTTACTACCCTCTTTTATAGTTTACAGTTTTATAATTTTCAAATTTGAATTTAGCAGTTGAAGTTAAGAGATATAAAAGTTCTGAAGAAGATTGCTGGAGCAATCGAAACTGTAAACTATAAAAGAGGGTGGTAAATAAAGCATTGTGTAACAGTAGTAAAGTGTATGGATGATTTAGTATTATATGGTAATCATTGATCAATAAATGATTATCTAGCAGTTGTTACATGTGATAATGTCTCAAGATAGATTGGATTGGTCATGTGATTGTTGTTTGCACCGATGATTAAAAACAAAATTGACTGGAATACTGAGAGAGAAACGATGTGTATCTACAACTCTGAGCTCACATTTAATACTAAAGAAATATTAAAGAAAAGCAGCACATAATGTTCTTAATTTGTATTTAAATTCTATAATGAGCTGTAATCCACTTTATTCACTCTATATTAGAGCTTCCATATAAGCAGAATAATCAGTGGCTGCCAGATCATAATCCTGATTCAAAGATTCATTTCTGGCTTCTGCATTATTAATTACTCATATTTACATAGATAGCTCTTTAGAGAGCAACATGGATTCCTATTATTAGTGTTGGTTTTATCTGTAAGCTATGAGAATCATATATTACTTTGCTGGTATATAGTATACTATTATCAAAAAAATTAAAATGCTCTTATCATTAGTAGTCCCTCATAGTCAAGTAGAGCTATTCTAATTTCAGAAAGAAAAAAATCCAGTTGAGTTTTATGATGACTGAACCAATTTATAATCCACAAATACATTCTCATATATTGATCCTTTATTTTAGTTGATGTCTCTCAATATGGTTTAGCAACATTTTCAACTATGAACATTATTACAATGAACATTTGATTCAAATTATTAAAATATATATAGTTGTTTATCTCGTATTAGAACTGTATTTGCAGACCAGGATTTACTCTGTTGAAGGCCGTTAACGAAGAATTAGGATTGATGATCAATTGATCACTTACATAAATAATAAAGTGAATTGTTTTACAATTTGACCAAAATCAAAATTTTCCAGCTCATGCAATTTGAACTTACAACTAAGTGAAGGTTCTTAGTTACTATTAGTTTTACTTGGTGGCCATAGTGTGTCGATCCATATTGGGATCCATTATAGATATGGCAAAATAACATTTATAGTTATGCTTTTGAAATGAATCTAATTAATTTTTTCTCAACATAGATTTTTTCATTTTATTTTATTATAATAGTTTTAAACAAACATTTTGTGAAACTAAATATTTTGCTATTTAATTTTATTACATTTTCATTATGTAACCAGGTACAATGTCAAAAACTGTCTAACAATGAAAAAGGCAGCCAATTTTATTTTATATACATATATTTCAAAGAGAATCTCATTACATATATAAACTGTTAAAATATTTTTTTTATTTGCATTAGAAATATAAAATACAAATATTATTCAGAACTGTAAAAACCATTTTGATAATCTGTAAATGATTTTGCTTTCTTTTATTATTTATAATATATATATATTTTAATTTTTAGCTTGTTAATGGATTTGTGCAATACCGAATAGATTGTGGCAGTGGTGAAGGTATGGTTCGAGTTGATGATATAAATATTAACGACGGCATTTGGCATGAAATTGTTCTTAATCGACGAGGCAATCGTGCAGAAATTACAGTCGATGGCAGATATAAAAAACAAGGCAATGCTCCTGGAATAAATGATGTCTTAAATATGGATAATAATGATGTATTCTTTGGTGCTGAAGTTAAGCAGTATACCATTTCCAATAATGGAGAGGATATTCAGATGGGATTACTTGGTTGTTTAGATGATATTAGAATTAATCAGTTGGCACTGCCTCATACAGGTAGTAATCGTGTGGCAGC
Source organism: Epiperipatus broadwayi (assembly GCA_028023455.1). Classification (NCBI taxonomy): domain Eukaryota; kingdom Metazoa; phylum Onychophora; class Udeonychophora; order Euonychophora; family Peripatidae; genus Epiperipatus; species Epiperipatus broadwayi. Next base: position 9,337,030 of record JAQFVV010000037.1, read on the forward strand.
TATTCGGCGATTTACTAACATTGATTTCCATTGTCATGCAACTTCAGATCCTGGAATATGTGGAAGCCAACCATGTTTTAATGGAGGGACATGTAAAGCCGAAGGGGATAAATTTTCCTGTCAGTGCCATCATCGTTTTTATGGATCACGTTGTGAAATTGATACCAATCCTTGCGCTTCAAATCCATGTATGCATGGTGGTGTTTGTCGCAAGCTGAATAATGATTACATGTGTGATTGTCATGATCATCTTAGTGGTAAGCGTTGTGATTATGGGTATTACTGTTCTCCAAATCCTTGCCTCAACAACGGATTGTGTGAAGAAGGAACGTATTCTGCTATATGTAAGTGTCAGGGTTTTGAAGGAGATCTTTGTGAAAAAGACATTGATGAATGCATTAACAATCCCTGTAAAAATGGTGGTATATGTCAAAATACACGGGGGTCTTTCCGATGTAATTGCACGGGCGACACAACTGGGCTACTCTGTAATGAAATATTGGGCACAACACGAATTACCTCCAACCGCTTAGGCATTACATTGGAAGAGATTATTGGCATCATTGCAGTAGTGGTTGCTATTCTTTTGATTGTAGTTCTTTTTATTTTTTTCCGAAAGTGGTGGGTTAAAAGAACACGTTTGAATCGCAGTCATGGGATCGCTCGTAATACCTCCAATGATGTCATTTTAAATAAAACACGCCCAGAAGATGATGACTTAAAGCGCTGCAGTAAACTTAGTAACCTGGATGTGGGCATGCCTCCGCCCGTGCCCACTCGTCCTGCTTCATACACTCCGAGCGGACATGATTCTTACAGTGCTCTCAATAATTTTGATACTGTTCGTAGTTACGGCAGTGCAGCTGATGATCTTGAAACCATTCCAAGATACACTGTCGATTATTTACAAAACTTTAAAAACAATACAGCCAGTGTTGCTCCAAATCTTCCACCCCCTCCTCCATCCAATTCTGCATCCGATAGTGAATCTATACAAAAATCTCCATGGGAGATTGATAATATTGAAAGTTTATATAAAGAAGGCAAAATACAAAATGGTAAGATTATTTCTTTTATTTTTTATGACTTTTGTTTATTAGTTAATGATTTGTTTTATATTGTAGAATTATTTTATCGTAAAAATAAGTTATTTAAAATATGTAATTAAAGTAAAATTTCAAAAAAGGAAATCAAAATTTTGTTTTTAGAGAGTCAGAGCATTTCTTGTGATCAACTTTGCATCTTTAAACTCGCTTCTAACTGTGTGTCTTATTCATCACCCACAAAATGTAAGAAAAACCGTTGAAATAATTCCCGAATGCTTTTTTGTTTAGACTCCCACCATTTCTTGCATTTATTTCATTTTCACAATGCATTATTTTTAAACTGTGGGTTTGCACATTTGCGTATGCATATTTTAAATAAAATTTTTTGTTTATTGATTGTTGTTGTTTTATGTATGTTTATGTTTTTTTTTTTATTCCCAGCATGTTTTACCTGCAAATCACAAAATACTAACAATATTCTATCTTTCAGCCTAATTGGTGTAATAACTTGTTACGATATTGTCTCCAAAACTATATTCATAAATATGTTAGAATTTTTTTTTTTTTAGTGAAGCATTATATATATATTTATAGCAGTAAAAAATAAAATAAGAAAATGAGATAAAAATTTGGAACTTAGCTCGATATTTGAAGAAAAGTCTATCTTTAACAACATTACAGATTGTTGAAATTCTCCTATCACCAAAAGAATCATCTTTGATAACAGATATCTAAGTTATAAAGTTTTATTTTATTTTCTTATTATGCTTTATTGCTTTTTCAGAAGATGATAAACTTATTGGGCAACATTATCACAAATGCTAAATCTCTTTGGTAGTTCTTGAAATGTAACGTTTTTTTAAAGTAAGGTTTTTAGTCATCTCTTTTAAATTGATGTGGAATAATGATTTTTATATTGTAATTTGTCAGAGGAATAACTGCTTTTCATTGTGATTTTTAATTCTCTTTTGAAATGCATTGTTTAATTTACAAACATCATATTTATTTTTAAAAAAAAAAAAGATTTGTTATTTGCAAAGTTCTCAATCTTTTAAATGATGTAGGTTTTTTTTTTTGGCCCTGTTGATTTTTGGAGGGCATCCATCTATCCCTAAAGAGTTTTATATTTTCCACAATTTATGGATATGTTTTTAGTATGTCAATTTATATATATATTTGATTTGTACCAGTCATTGAAATGTACAATTTGATGCATTTATTTTTAATTTTCTACTCATATTGTATTTCAAATGCTCACATTTTCTGTCGTCTTTTTGAAAATCCAGATCTTACATATACTTATTTTACAAGTATCGGTATTTTCCCTATATATCTCATCTTTTTTAATGAAATATTTTTTTGTGTTTTGTTTATCTATAAATTGCTGAACTGCGAAAGCTTGTCCAAAATTTCCCAGAAGTCTTAAAAGAGAAAAATATTTCTTTTAAATCATTTAAATATCCCATTTTCATTTGACTCTGCATTCAATATGAATTTGGAACTTTCGCTTATAGATCCGGAATCAGCACTGATTCGCCATTAATTCAGTGACATATGTATGACTTTAACGTTATTTATTTAAATTATAAAAAATAATAAAAATATCATATATAACAATTCTTATAGAAAATATAAATTAATAATTATGCATTAAAAGACTTTTTAGACATTTAATGTTATACCCTTATCGAATGTTAAACATCTGTTTTAACCTGGAATCTATTACTGCATCTGTTTAACATTTGATACGGGCCTAAAATCATGTGTATAATTATTAACATATATTTACTGTAATAGATGCTATATATGATATTATTTTTTATAATTTATATGAAAAAAAAACCTCCAGCATAATGGACGTTTTTTATTTTCATTTTTGATGATATTTACTTGAAGGGTTTTTTTTGTTTAATTGGCTTTCAGTATAGAATGTTGAATAGTTTTTAATTTTTATCTCTCGTTGTTATCTATGTAAAAGTGTTTCAGCAAACAGCAGTTAAATTGGTGTGCTGTTTACATAAAAACATAGTAGGTATATATTCTATGCTTATATATATATATAGTTTGTGCTTTAAAAAACAAGGTAATTCTGGATTCTGCATAGTAATGGAACATCCACGAATACCAGTTAAAGTCCATATTGCATTCATATTTTCTTTTTACAATCACCACATTGATATTAATATGGGTTAACCTTTTAGTCAGTAATGCCGGTTTTCCAATCATTATATATCTATCTGGGTTGGTTTTACGCAGCTAATGAAAAAATTATAACCAAAATTTCCAAGATTTATCCAATCCAGACTCAAACACCAGTATTTGGATATAGCATGAACTTTGAATCTTTATTATATGTTAAAACTGTTTTGATTTTTATCCCTTTTTGTTGTTAAAACTTATAAGGGTTTGAAGTTTTTTTTACAAAAGATTGTTACATGCCGGAACTTAAAACTGAGCTTAACATTGGTTAAAAATTCCATTTTAGAGTAATGGCTTTTCTATCTCCACGTTAGCAGCTAAACATAAGTATTGAGTTAGTAACCACTAGATAGAATTGCAAATAGGCTCGGGCTAATTATTGATTGATTAACTGATTTTCTTCGCAGTGCTTTATAGCATAAAAAAGACCAGTTAATTAGAAACCAGTATTAAAAATCTGTGTACTATTAACTTATTTTAAAATAGGTTTGCTGGATGGGGTGGAAATAGAAGTCGTTACTGTCTAATATGACAATTGAAATAAATATTTCGGCCTATTTTTTTTGTTTGTTTTAAAAATCAAGTAAAAAATGGTACATTAATAGCACTACCAAAGACTGGTATATATATTAGCTCTAAATTATTTTGTAACTGGTATATATATATACATTAGCTTTAAATAATTTGCTTTCTAAACATTGTAATGGGAAATTATAAATTATTTTTAAAATAAATGAATGTATAGAAATGAACATTTTCCAAACTGAAACAAATAATCAAAACTTAAACATTGTAATGGGAAATTATAAATTATTTTTAAAATAAATGAATGTATAGAAATGAACATTTTCCAAACTGAAACAAATAATCAAAACTTTTTTATTATATATTTTAAAAAATAATGGAATTTTAATTTGCTTTTTCATTTTAAAATTGATCCTATTTTTAATAGGAAATTTAATTCATGTAGCAAAAGAAATACAAAAGACTCCATTAGTAGAAGATCTTTACTTATTCAATTGATTGGGACTTTTATATATGTATTGTATCTTTAATTTCTTTCTGCAAATAATAGGAGGGGTATAAATTCAGTTTAAGTAGTTTTTGTTTTTAATGCAGAGCATAGCTTCTGATGTTTTTATTTTACTATTCTACTCATAACTTTTAGTGACATAATATTAATATTTTTATAAACCAATAATATTTTATCCTGATTTCTGAAATCATTTTCAAAGTCATTTTATTTTAAAAAATCCAAAATCTTTATTCTAGTAATATTTCACCTTGTGCATTTTTGATTCAAAGTCTTCGTATGATCAGTTTTTGATGAACTTAATAATTTATTATATCATACATATAAGAATTGTTGTATGAATAGATTTTTGAACATATTTTATAATAATATTAAAATGTTCATGTTTTCAAAAGATGGAAAAGGCTTTTTGTAGCAAAAAAAAAAAAAAGATGTCGCTTCTCAAAAAATTGGATTATTTAGATATTATGAATATATTTTACACAACGGTTATTAAATAATTTAAAAACTAAAATTTATATGTTCAAAGCCCAGTTGAAAAGAGTATTTCATTTGTTTGTATTTAGAACTTTGCATCTGATCTTTGTGAACTTTTTAATCAGAATGTACAAGAGAACGATTTATGTTCATACCTTAAAATGGTATATGATGTTGTCATCCATAAAAATGCCAATCTAACAAATTTAATGCTTTCAAACATTACTTATTTTATATTTCACTGAATTGTATCTTTGTTTTTGAATATATTTTGAGTTTGTAATAAGTCAGCCTTCTAAAATACTATCTAAGTTTATAAACTATTTTGTTTATACACTAATAAAAATGGATGTATATTTTTATGTCCTTACAATCAATGTTTATTTTTTGTTTTATTCTAAACTTTATTATTTGAAAAAAAAAAATTTCAGAGATTTTTTTCAAGAAAGTTTTGATTATTTGTAATAATTGATTTAACATTCTTTTTATTTCAAATAACATAAATGAATATTCTCCCTTTGTGTGTGTGTGGGAATAATTTTAAAATCTGTATACTAAGTTTATATTTCATAGTCACTATAAGTTATTAAAATTATAAAAAAATTCCATCAGACTACAAAAGTGTTTCACAATTATTAAGATATTAATCTAAAAATAATTTTGAACACTATGTATCTGAATATGGGTTGAAACTCAGATGTTCATTTCCAGCTATATTTAGATGTTTGCTATCACCAAGCTATTCATAACTACTTCTGTTATCGGATAAAAAAATCTTTTACTCATAGTGCCAATCTAAAATCATTAAAATATAACTTGATTGAGCTATATTTTTGGAAACAGTTAGTTAAATTATTATTTCAGTTTACAATTATATGGTATACCTCTAAAAACATAAATGTAATCCCAAAGAATATTAATTCCAAAAAATACAGAGATGCAAACACTAATTAATGAAATAAATAATCTAAATGCAGTTTGAGGGCCGAGTATCCTTAACAAAGGCAATTGTTATTTTTTTCAAAAAAAATACATACATCAAATCATTACATGGAAGTTATGAAATTGTCACACTAATTGTGCATATTCCAAACGGTACTTAACTGAACACTATTAGACTTTCTATTCTTCTCACTGTTACCATTATTAATAAACCAATCCTCTTTAATTTTAGGTTTTCTATTATTGCAATCTCAAACCATTTTTATTTCTAGGATTGCAAACATGACCAAATAAACATTCATGAGTCAAAAACACTGATGGCAATAAAAGATTCTACTTAGCTTTATTGGAACGATAGATATATTGTGTAAATATTACGTTAATGTTTGCTAAATATAAGGGCAATTATGATCCTGACACTTAATCAAATAAACAATACACGGATACATTCCTTAGGATCAATTCTATCTTTACTATTGTTAATCAAATGGTTTAATATAGTAAGTATAATCTCTATCTCACAATTTCTTCATATTGAAGACATAGAAGGCATACAAGAGATGGTCATCTGATGTTTATTATCCATTCATTAAAATGCTTAACATGTTTAAACAAAGTATATTTATTGTAATCTACTCCTATTAATTCAGGTATACACGTATGAATATTATCATTTTTATCCAGCTCAAATTTTACATAAATTACGGTGCTTATGCAAGGAAGCCTTGAAACCTACATATTTATATTCTGGATATATATAAGATTTAGGATTGATATAGCCTTTTAACATTAATAGGATTAATTCACATCGCATAGCCCCAGTGTAGTGCTAATACATTTTATTAACAAATTTATATATTTAATATTTCCATTAATTTCATGTTCAATAGACCAGTTTAAGTTTGGATCCTCATTCAATTTATTAAAAATGTCTGAAATCACTTCCATAGGAATGCAAATAAAAACATCAACATATATAATGTATGCAATGTTGTAATGCATGTTGAACAATTTTTTTCTCAACATGATGAATTGCCAGACTACGAACCAAAGCATTAACTGAAATGCCCATCAATCATGATTGTTTCATTTATAGAAATGACCACTGAAAGAAGGAGTAGGATCTTTACTAACCCAGTTGAGAACACCTATAATAAATTTTGTCTTTTGCTCCTCAAAGTTTTTTTTAATAAGCAAATATTAAGAGAAAAAACATGATCAATTGAACCATACAATTTATTTAATATCAAAAGAAGTCATTTTATAATTATCATAATTTGAACAGAATTCACAATATTAATGCATTCAAGAAATGATTTAATTTCAAATTTACAAAACCCCAGTTCATTCTGTAACTATCTAGAAAAGTTTTTTTATCCTCTTCATAATATGAACCTCCAAAGTCACTCATCAACCTTAAAGAATAATTTTCTTTATACAACTTAATATTAGCTAAAATATGGAATCAAAATACATTCACGTTGTTTATCTCCATATTTTTGGAATTCATATTTCTTGTGAGATTACATTTATATTGTATGTGTAAATGTTTTTTTTTAATCATCTTTAAAGCCAAATGTTTTTGCTTATATATTCTTTGCAATAATTTGGAACTGTTATATATGTCATTTTGCAACTGAAGATGGTCAACAAGTTTGATTGAAATGGTACAATGATTAATTAAAATAATCATAGGAAAAATTATTTAAGATTCAGTAATATATTAGTGTTAAGATCTCTATTCCAAGACAGATCCAATAGCCAATACTACTACGAGTAAGTGATAATGTTTGATCATTGATAGTGGCTTAAATATTGCTTGAACAAAATAATGAGAAATTTTGCCATTATTAATATTAAGAATCTGACTGGAAGTTTGATATCCATTTTATAAGTCTGAGAAATGTCAGGCCTGTGTTTAAATACGGTCAAATTGTTGATGGTAATTAGCTGCAACATTGATGTCTAAAACTATTGAAATATTTCATGTTTAAGATTGACAACATGTTTAGGACCAAATGTAGATGGAAATTATGCTTTTGAGAGGGTACTGATGAACATGAGCTATGTAAAGATTTCAAAAATCAAACATGTAAATATTATAATTATCTGTCAGGAATTTCATAAGCAGAACATTTATAGGTAAGCTGCCATTTCCAAGCTACTGGTTTCTGTTACGGATGTAAAATGACCATATGATCTTGGTACAGAATATTAAAAACTTGTTATATATTGGGTAAATGTTTACACTTTTTCAATTACTGAAAAGTTTGTCTGTTATCACCAAGAATATGTCAATCGACAACTTTCAAACATTAAATTATGGTGATGGAATTGCCACAATTTAGATAATCTTATTATAGTATTGTCCAGTCTAATCATTACTTTGAATGGACACATAATAATGTCAAACTACATGAAAACATTGGGCAATAATATATATCCTTTAGTGCAAACCTTACTTCTAGATAAAGCTATCATTTTCTAAATGATAATGCTCTGATTCACAAAGTCAATACACTTAAATATTAGTGAATAAAACAAATATACCATGGATTCTCCAATTAGCTGATGTAAATATTATTGACTTTTATAAGATATTCATGAAACAGTGAATTAAAGATTGGCATCCTCTGCCAGCATCTTCAAAAAAAGAATTGTGAGTTTTTTTATTATGTTTGTTTACTTTGCTGTTGAAAAGTAATATTTTCCAGTTGATAAGTAAATAAGATGTTAATAAAATAATCTCAAAATATTTATTGCATCTATTTACAACAGATAAAAGAATTCATCACATTGTTACAGTTGGCTTAATTACAAATTCGCAGTTGTTAGCAGTAATAACCACCATGCTTAGGGTTAATGCCATGACTTTTTCTAGTAAGCCTAATATTTCCAGTCATAAGTCCAGCACTATTTGCCGTTAGTAGCTTCCTATTCCAAGCATAAGCATATCTGACTGCACTTTAAAAAATAGTGGACATGTATCATATGTAGAGGAACTCCCGATTGAATTTTTGCTCTGAATGGCGATTCAGCAATCTTGGTTTCCATTATCCCATATTGTGAGTAATTAGATTTACTGATTTGAAGTTATATCATTGGTCTGTTTGTGTCCTTGATTGTGTGTCTATATTATTATTGTTTCATTGGTCAGCTATATTTTAAACTGAATCCAATATAAACAGTTCTATAGTTTGGACAAGTCTAAAAGTGAGGGTAAGCTTAAGATAAGCCTCCAACACTTTTTTTTATTAGCATTTAATTTAATATTTTTTTCTAAATTTTATTTCACTTGTAATATAAATTTTTCTTAATGCAAATATTAATCCTATACCACATTGATAAAGGTATTAGGTATTCTCTTTATTTTATCCAACCTGTTGCGTATATGCAGATAAATAGTAGTGAATTTTATAAGCTTCTCAAAAGAATTTGTCATAATTTATATCGTATTGGCAGTGGCGGAAGACATTTCTCAAAAATGTTCAGAAAATGTATAGGTTATTATAGTAAAAATTTCTTTAAAAATGACTTATAGAGTTATGTAAATCTTTTTTCTGAATATATATATAAGGGTAAGATATAACAGCTTTTTAAATAGTTTACTGCAACTCAATGGCCTTTTTAGTTTACTTTTACAGAAAATCCAGGAAGAGATGATATCCTTACCCAGTTAACATTATGATTAGTGTGGATTTATAATTTTCCTTCCTTGTTTAATCTCTGGCTAAAAAAAACTGATAAATTTTCAATTTATTTAAAGCTGTTTGACGCTTAAATGCAAATTCTTATTTAAATTTCATTTAGGGAAGATGTATGGTTTGGGTAATTGGTAGAGCATCCAATTTGGGATCGGGAGGTCGCAGGTTTGATTCAGGCATTCAAACTTCGTATGAACTCCAGAGCAATGAAGCTATTAGCATTTTTACCCTTTGCAGTTTGGCATAGTTGGTAGAGGGTCCGTCCAATTTGGATCGAGAGGTCCCAGAATCAATTCAGGTGCTCGCAGTTCTGGAGCTCAAACTTGTTTTGAACTCCCAAGCAATAAAGCCATATGTTTTTTTTTTAATGATTGATTTCAAATAAACATACAAATAGCTAGCAACCATTTATAGAAATGTTTGCACTGCCACCTAGTGTTACTGATTACTTAACTATCAGATATTCAGTGTTGAGAATAAAATAGAGATCTCATGATTATCGTTTTAAATCCCAAAATTTCACAAGATTGATCTTATTTTTATTAAAAAATGATGTTGTTGTCAAGTGTTGTTAGCCGAGAGGTCAGCGCAGTCGCCTTGCAAGCAAGTAGTTGGTTGCAGACGATTGTGCGTTCGCTTCCCGGTCGATGCTATGACATATGAAAAAAATGATGCTATCAATTATTATTAAAGATTATGAGCCTAACTAATAAGTGGAAAATTGTTTTAACAGTTTTGTAAATATTATAAGAAAAAAAAAATTCAATTTTATACAAAACAAAATGTAAAAGTGTATATAAATTACAATTTTACTCTGCCTTGAAATATAGAGGGCACTTTTGCCAAGAGTCTTATTAGAGATGCAAAAACCAAAATGAAAATGTTTGGTAGATTGCAATTTATGGATAATAAGAGAATAGCCAAAATAGTATTTAATTGGGTTATGAGTAAAGGACAGGCAACAAGATGGGTGAGAAAGGTAGTATGGTATGCAGAAGATTTGGATAAAGAATTTATGTCAGTATACTTATACAAAAGGTGGTATGATTGTGTTGGGAGAATTGTTGGGTATTATAGTGGCAAGGATTGGAATAGAAGAATAAAGGTATTAATAAAAAAAATAGGGAGTTGTAGAGATGGAGAACTAGTATGGAGAGTAAAAAGAGTTTAAATATATATATAGAAGTAAACAGAATATTGGGTGTGAGTTAATTTATGATAATAGCAAAGAAAATAGTTTACTATTTAAGGCTCGAAGAGGATCTTCAGCAACAAGGGAATATGCACAAAAATGGAAAAATATGGGTGAATTAGTCTGCAAGTTATGTAAGGAAGGCATAAAAAATATTAGGCATCTGATAATTGAATGTAAATGCATGCAAGCAGAAAGAGTACCAAATAATGAAGTTGTTGGAGAATAAATATAAACAAAAGTGATTGTATAGAAAATGGGTTCTTGGTTTTTATGTTGGGGTTTGGGAAAATATAATGGGGACTTAGATATAAAGGCCATGGAATTGACAAAGCTTATGTTATAGAAATGGGATGTAGTAGGATAGAGAAAAATATATAAAAAACTTAGGATGGGGAATGGAAAGGGAAAGTAAAGTGGCTATTAGGTGTCTCTGGGCATAGTGGCTGAGAGATTCCTGACTCCGGAAAAGAAGAAGTCCCAGTCCATCACATCAAATCAAGACATAAGTATATTATATATTGGGGGCTGAAAAATAAAGTTTTCAAAATATCATAAAATTCAATTTTATTTCACACATAAAATAATCGGAAACTAGAGAAATGATCCTTAATTAACAACTTAGTAATTGTTTTCTTGAAAATGCATATAAAGTGTCCTTAGGATTCTTTTTAAATTTATTTTAATGAAATTATGGAGTTTCTCCATGTGTGTGTATGTAATTTATAAAAGTTATTTACAACTTAAAAATTATATCTATTTTACAAATTTATTTTTAGGTGCTGGTTTTTTGTTCACATTTGAGAAGATTCATTTATGTAACAAGTTATTATTTATGGAAAATTAACTATTAATTTTAATATATTTTATTATTATTATTATATTGTATATGAGCAGTTAAAATTTAATATGTATAAAAAGACATGTTTGGAGACAATATCTTCTTTGTTTGAGCATGCTGTTTGACTGTCTGTGTTTGCCTTAGATCTGAAACAGAGAGAACGGCTCAATAATATGACCACATTTGGCCGGGGTATCGAAGATTCTCAGAATCACCGGCTAACCGAGATTGGGGTTCAACAGATGTCCTCCATCAGTAGTCTACCTTCCGTGTCTGAAGATGATTTGCCAGGTAGGGATGGCTAGCGCTGCTGACAGAGGATTAGGAGGGGGTGGGGTTTTTATTTTTTACTTTTTAATACTCTGCTTTATTAACAGCTTAATAACTAATACTTTTTTTAACTATTCTTTTTCTTATTGTGTATTACTAACATTATTCCATTACATCATATAAACATCAGCTAAAATTTTGTCACATGATCATCACATTAACATATATTATTTTTATCATTTTTTACCCAGCCTGGGTTCAAACCCACTTTGTGGGATCAGCAGGCAGATGTGCTATCACTACATCATGAAACTGTATTATTTAGCATAATGGTAGAAAGACTTAAAAGTTAAAAGCGCATGTATTGAAGCTTAGCCTATTACTTCTCGTGCTTGAATATCACATGACTTCCCAAACAACTAACCATTTGATTATTATTATTATGTAGTAGAATAAAATATACACTATTTATTTTCACTGTGCACAATTGTCTTAAATTTAAAAGTTTGTTGATATATATAAACAGTATTGAAATAGACAAACCTATTATTATAAAGCGTTGAAAACGTTGAAATTATTCAAACGGAAGAAATATTTAAGAAATAGCGCATTATCGGAGATTGACTTCCATTTGAATAATTTTGTATATAGAGAAGTAAACATAATTTAATAATTTTGGCAATTATGAAATTATTTGGCAGATATTTATAGTTTCAAGTTACTATAATTGTTTTCCCATGTTGTTCAGAATATTATCGTTTCTTTTGCACTATTTATTTAAATAAAATCTTTGTGCATTTCATACTAGCACTTTTCATTGTACTTTTTGTTAAATTTCCTGTCAGATTTAACTGTCTAGAGTCTTCTTCCTCTTTTTCTTAATCCTTTAATAAGTTTAGTATGGGTTACTTATTAAAGCATTAAGAAGTAACACTGAAGAAGTCTCTTAGAAAGTCAAAACTGTCAGCCAATTCAATGAAAAGTGCAAGGAAGAAGAGGACAATATAGTTTTTATTTACAATCATCCTATTGTGTACTTATTGTAATAGATGTTATCAAATGTATTTATATTCTAACCTAATATTAGTAAAAATTTGGACTAGAAATTATTAATTATTTGTTTGGATTTAGTAGTAGTTTTTTTTTTTTTTTTGATTCAGCAATTTTTTGAAAGTTTATTATTAGTCCTGTCTTTTCTATTATGAATTAGAAACCTTTTTTCTGTAAAGTACCGGATAATAACTATTTTGGGTCAATAGTCAAAATTGTTTGTTTTATAGATACTTTTAAAAAATAAAAAGTTAAAATAAGTTTTTAACTCTACAGGATAAAGATATTTTCAACAGTTTTCATAAAGAAACAGTAAATTGAAAGGCATGCCAATTCTGGGTGGTTTCTATTCTTATTTAAATTATCTAGCTAAAAATAGCTAATACTTAACATCCACATTATCATCATGGCAGTTTTGTGAACACCTCTTTGATGGCTTTTCTCACAGGACTAACAAATGAGCTCTTCGAAATCTAACTCAGTTGAAACATTTTCCATTTTTATTTTTGCAAAGAAGTTTTGCTTTAATTATATGTTCTGTTTTAAATTTATTCATTTTTCTAACAATTCCTTTTCTTGAAAGATTAAAATATGCTTAGATGATTTATCTTGGAATTTTTAGCATAGCTATAATATTATTGCAAAATAAAACTGATTTAGAATTTAGTTTGATAACAAAATAATCCACATTCTACTGTGCCTTAAAACTTTGACTGTCCCTCTTTTTTTTTCTCTCTCTCATTTTGTTGACCATTGATCAATTTTGCCAGTATTGTGTGTGAATAAATAGGTGTAACTGTATTCTAATAAAACACCATTCCTCAGGTTTTGAAATTCACTTTATAGGACAGCTTCCTTAGCATTAAAATATTCTATTAATGAATACTGTGCTCCTGCTTGGAAAAATAATGTCCATACTAAACTTTTAGATACTCAGATAAATAATATACTGGCACACTCAAGTGTACTCTTTTGTAGTGGCTTTCTGTTCTTTCCTGTAGGCTTGTACTAGATGTCAGAGAATGCATAAAAAGCTGTTAAGTAGTTTGCATCTCCAATAATTCAAGATATAATTTTGCCATCTCAAATCAAGATCCTCTTTTTGGATATTTAACCAACAATCTACAAATGAAGAATTATGGTTTGAAAAGTAGCAATTTTTTTTCTAATCCAATAATAAGGCCAAGTGGATTTAATCATTTTTAGATAAGATTCGTGATAACCCATGTTGTGCTCCCCTACTTTATAAATAGAATTTAATAATTACTGATTTATGTGGATGTAAAGAAACAAGCCATTAACCATATAGAGTATGGTTATATTGACATAATTGAAGCACATAATAAAGCAACTAGTAATTCTATCTCCTGGTTGGAATCATTCCTTTATTATATTTTGTTAAACATGCAACAATGTATATTGACCTCTCAAACCAAAATTAATTCCGGATCTACTATTAATTAAAATAAACATTCTTTCATTTAATCCACAAATTTTTGTTTTCACTATATATATTCATTTTTAAGATAGATTATCTTGCAACAGATTCATCTTGTCTCTCCTTATTAAATAAAATGTCTAATCAGTCAGTAAATAAAAACTTTAAAGTGTAATGATTTGGCTTCAAAACTGAAGTAAAATATCTGAAGATTATTTAGGTTATAGTAGGTGGATTTTGAATAAATGGAATAAATGCTTTCTTTATTTACTTTATATACCATTTGGATTCCTGTATATAAATGTATTAAAGTGTTTCAGAATGGTAGTGTATATCTCAACCACTTACCATGCACAGCTAAGATTTTATATCTACTTTGAATTTTAACTCTTCTTCAGGTAACTGAAGATTTCTGAGCAAATTTAGGATTTGTTTTGAATAACTAACTCATAGCAATGAACATCTAGCTACTTATAACTACAGAATAAAACAGTGATTTTACTTTGTTATTTTATTTCTTAGTAGGCAAGGCCAAAGAAACCTTTGCCCTGCTGTGTGCCATGTAAGACTATGACCTACATGTTTCCTTTATCATCATTTCCTGCTAATGCTGGAAATATAAATTCAGTTTTAGTATATTTAAGACAAATAGGGTTATGTAAACTTTGGGTAGACATAATGAGGTATTGGTGTTTAATGGAGCCCTAATTGAAACATTTGTTACTTGAAACAAATTCTAAAATTAATAGAACTCTTTATCTAACTGAAAAATTTATAGGCTCCACTGCAAACTTGAATTCAGGGATCTTGAGTAAGGCAGATGATACATTGAACTCTATATCATAAAAATTATTTTACATTTATATATAAAATGGTACTCTATTTTAAAATAACCAATCAGGTAAGCAGATTTTAGGACCCTTTTAAGAAAATGCAAATCTGTATTATCATAATCTAATACAGTATCTATTTTTAACAATGAGACTATTTCTCTCCCAATTATATACAGGTGTATCAGATGAAATCATTCTCATTAGGTGAACTGTAAATTTAAAATACCTGATCAATAACTAGAAGTAAATATTTTAGTATGATTAGAGATGATTGCTTAGCATATTAATAGATGTTTTTAATCATGCCCCACGTCTGTTTGATTTTTAGTTAGATATTCGCTTATAATGTATACCAAAAGCTCATTTTTGATTATTTATGCATGTAAATATATTGACAGCCCATTCGAAAGAACAAATAATTGGGAATACATTATTATTATATCAACACCAATCTATTTAGCAGATAAAAGACCTTATCTGACAAAATAGATTGGTGTTGGTACAACAAAAGGTGGGCATTGTTTGCAAATTCATTTAAATGATGTTTTGGAAATCATAGTTGTGAATTACTGTAATAACACATTCGAATTTGTTTGGACCACATATGAGTTTATATTTTTAGTGTTACATATTTGATAGGCCATAAAATAGTTTGAAAATCATTATATGTTGAAAGAGAAGTTATCTCCAATTGCTGTATTTAAATAATGTTAATATTTCACAGAAAATTACCTTTACTTTCCAAATATATTTACAGAAATTTCCCACAGTATATTTTCTAATATATATGTATATGTGGGTGTAGCCTAGCTTAATACTAAAGGCTATCTTTAAGTGTTAGATCATACTCAATTTCAATTGGCAAATTATAATCACATGTTCTGCTATCACTTATTAGGATATCCATTTTAAAGGACTCCAGAATTAATGAAAGGGTGTTTTGTTTTTTTTAGAAAATTGCTTGAATATTTATGAATACATGTAAATATAAAGAAAAAAAGAGAGAAGAAATACTAAAGTTTTGGAAAGGGACAAGAGAAAAGATCATATATTGAAAAAATAAAACAATGGATTTTATAATATGATTACAAATTATAATAATATTTACGATTAATCATTAAATACTGAGAAAAAGAAAAAAAAGATTATATATGAACTGGAAAGTAGGAAAAACTAAATGCTATACAGTTATTAGATTATGTAGGCAAAAAGGTAAAATACTCTTTTTTTAAAAATAAAAAAAAAGCTAAAGATTTTTTAATAGCCCATTTTAAAAGAGCAGTGAAGGTAATGCAATATTCATCCCCCTTTTCAGTTGCCAGGTAGTGAGTTTGATTGATTTTTCATTCTTGCTTTACTTCCTTGCTAAGAACAGTTAGTTATCCCTTTTCTTAAGCTCATATAATCTGCATTAAATAAAGCTGACCTCTGTTTAATCTTTTCTGTTTATAAATATTCATAATCTTTACTTAATCTCAAGAAAACAGATGAAAAAAGAATGAATATATATTAATATACTAATTGTCAAACTGTATATAAACTAATCGATCCACACATATCACTTGCTAATCCTACATATGATACGTTCAACTGCTTGCCTATTATGAGATTATCATTTTATTCTCTATCTGCTATGTTTGGTACAGCTTAGAGCAGCAGATACTGGAACTCTTCATTTTTATTATTGAAACTCCTTATGAACTTCTGAGCAATAAACCGATCGTTTTATTATTGTATTCTATCCTCAACCGTATTCACCCAATAAAAGCTTGCAACATTGTATCTTTTGTAGACTCTCATTGAGGGAATTTTATATAATTTAAGGACTTCCTTTCCTGTAAAAACAATACTTAAGTCCCACAAAGTGTATTGCTAATTATTTGTGTATTACAGTGAAGATATTATAATATCTCACTTTCAGACAAATTTCATGAAATAACTTTATGAATTTATTTAGCTGAGTTAGTTACTCATAGTATTATAACAAAATAGTCTTAATTTTTTTTAATGCAGTCAACTGCAGACTGGAACCTGCCAACATTCACTTATATGTTTCTATTTAAAAATTACCAAGATATTGATTTACAATATCAAATTGAAAATCATTGAACAATTTTTTCCAGTATTAATTGCTAAATTACCTGAACATTTTGAATGCTCATTAATAAATCATAGTTTTTGTATGTTATATGTAATCATTAAGAAAATTGGCAAGGATTTCACAACCATCAACATATTCTAAATCAAAGATATTAAGAAAATGAAGTTAGTTTTGTTTTAATCAGTTCAAATTAAATTTTCTTCACCAAACTTACATTTCATTGTTGTCTTCTTTTATAATAATAATGCAAAACAAAATTTGAACTAATATATGCCTAATTATGATTTTTAATATCAAATGTCTCAGTTTTTCTATCAACAGGAATGGTTCCTGTAGAAACTATTAACTGAATCAAAAGCCTTAACAAAATCTATAAAAGCAATATTATCAGTGCTCTTAACACATTACTGTATTTCCTTAACAACAAACCATGGTCTTAGCACATTTAATTCTTCAAAATCACATTGAGACTATTATTCATTCATCTATGCTTGTAAGCAACAATGTATTTATTTAATATAATTTCAATTCTTTATGCATTGATTTGTATGTATTTTTTATACACATTCTTTAATCACTTTTTACAATGCAATCAAATAAAATTTATTTCTTGATATTTTTTATAGTTTCGACTGATCAGAAGTCTTCATCAAGGCTACAATATTCAAAAATATATATGATCATACAATTTATATACACATAAACAGGTATAATTATATAACATTATATATATATATAATATGTTACATTATTGATTTTATAGAATACAAATATTTTAATGAACCCAGTAAATACATGTTTTATTATTGGGTTCATTAAAATATTTGTATTCTGTAAAATTTATAATTTAAAGTATATATAAAGTGTTATATAATTATATCTACTTATGTATGTATAAATGTATACTAATTATATGATTATATATACACCTGGGTCTCGTTTTACGCGATAGATAGGTTCCTCAGAAAACGCGCAAACGAAATCATGGAAAAATAGACGTAACTTACCTTGAAAAAGGGGGGATACGAAGTGTGATTTTTCAAAAATCGCGTAAAAGCAAAGCACCAATGTAAAATTACTTTAAAATTCTCGCAAAAAAAAAAATAAGGAAATAAAATATGACTAATAAAAAATTTCAAATTTGAAAAAAATTGATACAAGACAAACTTTTTTTAACTATCTTATTCAAAACAATATATTTTTGTGCATAATTTACAGTAATTTACATTTTTTTATACACATTTTAATTATCACTATTTGCCGATAAACAGGTTCGTTTGCAAACTGGTAAAAAATCAGATTCTTCACAAGA
This sequence comes from Epiperipatus broadwayi, assembly GCA_028023455.1. Lineage (NCBI taxonomy): Eukaryota > Metazoa > Onychophora > Udeonychophora > Euonychophora > Peripatidae > Epiperipatus > Epiperipatus broadwayi. The sequence goes on from JAQFVV010000037.1 coordinate 9,355,468, forward strand.
GGAAATACAACTAGCGCCAACGTCACTCTCATGTTGTGATAATGGTTTTCTGGTGACAATGTAATTAGTAATTAATCTAACAACTAAAAATTAAATTCTTATTTTTGTCTTTAAATTTTTAATTTTCAATTTTAATTGTGCCCACTGCTATTACTCACCTTTTAAAAATAAACTTGCAGACACTAAATGATTAATAATTGATTACATTCTTTTTTAAAAAGCAAAAACAGAATGTGATTTAAAATGCAAAATTAACATGCACAATGTTTGAACAAATTTACATTATAATCTTGTAAAACTTAATGTGTGTATACATAAAATGTGGAAATCATGATTTTAATTTCATTATTGCATAAAATCTTACTATTATAAAGCACTGAAAATATTGAAATTACTAAGATGAAAGTCGAATTCCAATAATGTACTATTACTTTCAATATGACGTAAGTGCGCGAAATTTATTATTTAAAGTAATAGCGCATTATCGGAGTTCGACTTCCGGAGAAACGTGAATCGCGTTAAATAAATCCGCGTAAAAAGAGATCCAGGTGTATATATATTTGAATATTGTAAGCTCTGATGAAGACAGCTAGTCAGTCGAAACTGCAAGAAAATATCAAGAAATATATTTTATTTGATTGCATTATAAAAATTGATTAAATTAAGATATATTATTCCTTTATTTTTTTATAAATCAATAGGAGTATCCTTAAATAGCATATTTTCATCCAATCTGTTTATTTTTAAAACAATTTCAATAGTTTCAAAGTTAATGAATCACTACCATACTTTAAAACATCCCCAGATATTTCATTTACAATCTTTTTCAATTTTTAAAATTACAAGCATTAAGTTGAATATCTAGGATCAAATCCAAATAGATTGGTCAGATAGGGATATCGTTAAAGTCAGTTTTTTGAATTCTTGTATTATTATTATTCTAAATTTGATTAAAATAATTCTCTCCATTTGTTGCTAATAACAACATCAGCATCATACAAAGAGTTTCATTTACTCATTCAGTAGGATTATGATATTGTTTTTTAACTCCATATACTTTCAGTGTATCAAGAAAAGTTTTGAATTATCATCACTGAAAATGATCACATCTTATTTGCCATAATTATTCGCCAATCATTTATAAATATTAATTCTTATTAAGTGCAATGTCAGCACGTAATACTTATATAAAGCTAAAGCTTTAGTACACGCACCTTGAGTGCTTAATTTTAGCAAGAGACCTCTACAAATCATAACACGAGATTCGACTTTATAAAGATAAGAGGGACCCCTCTTATCTCTAACCTATTTTTCTTAATTATATAGGCAAATCTAAAGCATTTAGATTTGGGAGCATGAAGCTAATAAATTCTTCACTGATTAAGTCCACTATTTCTATTAAATATTAACATTCGCGAAATCTTTCGATTTACAACGAGTCAATCATTTATAAGTAGTTTGTTTTTTGGCAGTTGCCAAACTTTTGCTTTTAAATGCCTATGTTTCTATGAAATTTATTTTATTTTTCCAATCGGACAGTCCTGTTTTCTTTCACTCAAACCACTAATAAAATAATAACCAGAAAACAAAATGAGAATTTATTTATAATAAATAAAATCCATATGTAATTTAGAGTAGTGACAGAATCAAGACCTGAGGATTCCAGGCAAGTGATAACTTGTCTTTTTGTTCATACCTCATGGTCTCTCTTGCAATGGACCATTTCATTTATTTTTATTTTTTAGCGAGCACAAGTTTCTCATACCAATAATACCTTTTTTAAGAGAGTTCCGGGCTTCAATAGGAGGATGAGTTTGAAATTTCAGGTTGATAGTTTTAGTGTTTGATCACGAAGTAGTTCTTTCATAGAACAAATTTCCAATCAATATCTTTGCAAATAAAACCTAATTTTTAATGCAGTTATTATTTTAACTTTGGAACATAATATATGATCTGTCTAACAATTTGTGACTATATTTGCTTTTGTAATATTAACTTCTTCTGTATTCTTACTGTAATAGTATTCTTAAGAGATCATTATTTGAATGTATGTTGGGTAAAAATTCAGTTACGGATTGCTTAAGTTCACTAAGTCAATACTGTTATTTACGATAATTTTGAATCATTTTTCCTACCAATAAGTTCATTAAAGTCTGAGGAGGAAAAAAAAAGATCTTTTATTGTTATGGATACAATCATCTTATCCAATAAGTAGAAGTCAAATTTTTCTTTGTTTGAACTTTTTAAATCTAACGTTGAAGCATAAGTATGATTAAAATGGGAATATTGGTGATACAGGACAATTTTTAATACTATTAGTTTTCATTGATAGGTTGATAATGACAACTACTTTACTGGCAAATCAGTACTATATCTTATTTTACTTGATTATTTGCCTATCTGAAAAAAGTATATATATATTTATCTGTTCAATCAAATATTCTTTACCTGGAAGCTATAGATATTTTTTGTATTTAGATTTTGAAGAGCTTATATCAGGCAAAGTTTTAGTTCTGTATACCTATATTTAGAAAAAAAAATTGAAATATCTTTATTATTACTAATCAGCTATATATGATGATCTAGCCAGATTTTTGTGACAAACCATTTTTTAGATCCTTTTCTACTTGTAATGTGCAAGAGATCAGTAAATAAAGACATTCAAATAAAATCGTTTGCTGAAATTCATGTAGCAAATCTCCTTTCAGAGCAACTTACAGATTGTAGTATTTCATGCAAGATTACAATTTATAACTTCCAATCTATTAAATGTCTCCTCCCTCAATACCAAAGATTTTGCTTGCTTTATATATTTTATAGATGTTTGCCATGCTTGTAATTAATTTATCAGCTTTTAATAAGAAAACATTTTGCCCCGTGAAGCAGCAGAAGATTCTTTTATTAAGGTATTGTTCATCGATTTATTGCAGTTAACTCTCATATAGGCAGATCATTTCATTATCTACCAATTGTGGATCCATTGTGATTGAATGTATATTCAATAAAATTGACAATAAAAATAAGTAAATTAATACCGACACACATTGTGTGAGAACATCATATTATACTGAGGTTCCATATGCAATACTAATATCTTCTAAATATATCATAAAATTTTGTAGCATAATATAATCAATTAATATGGTAGCATAAGGCTGCCTGAAGTCATCTAAATAAACAGAATCAATTGACAGCGTGATAAACTGAGATCCAGACTAGATGAGATTCATAGGTAGGGAGTATAGCATGTTGACATAGTCCGCTATTAGCCATCTTTTATGCTATTCAAGTAAATGGGTTTGATTTTTCAACAGTTACGATTTTCTAATTCACTAGTCTGAGTTTACTTCTTTTATCCATTGAACTTAATAAATGGCTTATGATAAACATTGTTGTAAAGGGTAGATTAATGTAATCCAGTGGTCATTGTACTCATTGTTCTATACTTATACAAAAGGTAGGGTGATTGTGTTAGGAGAATTGTTGACTGTTATAGTGGCAAGAAATGCAATAGAAGAATAGATGCATTAATAAAAAATAAAGATGGAGAACTAGTATGGAAAGAAAAAGGAGTTTAAATATATACAGACGTAAACAGAATACTGGGTGCGAGTTAATTTATGATAATAGCCAAGAAAGTAGTTTATTGTTTAAGACTCAAACACAATCGTTTGCCATTAAGGGAATATACACATAAATATAAAAATATGGGTGGTTTAGTCTGCAAAACAGGTAAGGAAAGCATAGAAAACTTAGGTCTATTAATTGAATGTAAATGCCTACAAGCAGAAAGGGTACAAATAATGAAGTTGTGGGAGAATAAATATAAACAAAGTAATTATACAGAAAGTGGGTTCTTGGTTTTTATGCTGGGTTTAAGAAAAAATAAGAGGATTTAGATATAAAGGTCAAAGAGTTGACAAAGATGATGTCATGGAAATGGGATGGAGCAGGATAGAGAAGAATGTAGGAAAAACAAGGTGAGAAATGGAAAGGGGTAGGTAATGTGACTAACAGGTGTCTCTGGGCGTAGTAGCTGAGAGATTCATGATTTTGATAAAGAAGCCATAATGCATCACAATCAATAATTAGTCAGTTTACATTATTGTATTAATTAATAAATGAATTATTTACCCAAGATTATAAAATTAATTATTACCCCAAATCTAAGATGCTTATTAAAATATGTATCATTAACTTTAAAGTTTATGTGCCCGTATTCTAAGAAGAATTTCAGCTTTTAAAATAGATAATAAAGTTTATAATCATTTGCTCATTAAAATAAATAAATATAAAATCTTTTTTTTTTTTTTTTAATAAATAAGTAACTGATGAAAATTAAAGTACTAGGATTAAACTGTTTCCTGCATAAAGCTTCTATTACATTATTGCTGGTAATTTAAATAGTGTGTGAATTTTAATTGCAAAAAATATTCTAAATATAAATTAAGAACTTTCTGTATAAGAAGTAATCAGAATTGAACTGATTGGACCCAAATACAGACCAATTAAATGTGAATTATAAGACTAGAAATAAATAAGTTAGAATATAATTTCTTACAATGATCACATTTGTACTTATCTAAGCAGAGATCATATAATAAATATACATGATAAAAAGTGATCATAAGAAGAGATGGATTAAAAATAAATGCATATTCTTGATTAAATATAGAAATAAAACAAACTCCTTTTTAAAACTTGCTTTTTATATGACTATAATGATGAAAAAGAAATCCAATGTTTCGACTATTTCATAGTCTTTTTCAGGGTACACAAATAAAATAATATATATAAAACGTTGGATTTCTTTTTCATCATTATAGTCCTATAAAAAGCAAGTTTTAAAAAGGAGTTTGATTGTTTTATTTCTATATTGGATATTTATGAACTATTTTGGAAAAGAGAACTGTGATTGATATATTACATTCTTGATTAAATAATGCTTAATGTCTTAAAACACTAATAAAGCACCATATCTGTTATAAATTCAATATATGCTTTTAGAAATAATTAATTCACTATTTTCTCAGAGCCATTTATTGTAAGTTTGAGTAATCAATTAACTGTACGTGATACTGCTAATTCTTACTACAAATTAATTTAGGGATAATGACCTTTATCAGCGAGAAACTTCAAATGAAAGCTAGTAGCCAAAAACTAATTTTAGAAGTGTGAATATAGTGCTACTATTTCGTAACCATTAGTTTCTTGCCCTTGCAATAGGTGACACTGGAATAAGTAAATATAACAAATTATTGCTTCTGAAAGCATCTCTAAATATATTAATGTTCATAAACTTAAACGTTTAAAAATTATTCTTGTATAGAAAATATAATGAATGGTTTTTAATGAGTCAATATTTATAGCTATTCGCCATGCGCTGTTTATTACGTCACAAATGTTAGTCTTATTATTTAGATATTATCTGTCATGTTTTATTAAGTAGATCTGTTTTAATAAAATATATACCAAAAAAGATTAGCTTTTAAGATTATTATAAAGTGAAAATCAGTTGGAAAAATAAAAAATATATAGTCATGTGATATTCAAACACCATTAGTAATAGGTTTGCTTTGGTCGTTGGATTTGATTCCGAATTTTGGTTCTAATGATTAGGGTACACTGAGAAGTCTCTGAGAAATAAGTTTCCTCTTCAAATTTATGATACTTAAAATTGCAGAATTATATTATTAGCAAACACGTATTTAGAGGAGATGGAATTAAAAATCATTTTGGGCAACAAAAAAAATATCATTTTTTTTATTATTGAATTAAAAAGAAATCGTTATCGTTGATAAAAACCTAAATTATATATATATTCTTGTCATAGATTTGAGATTTCTGTTCGCAATCCTTTAGAAAACTCCATAAATCTAAACTTACATAGAATTTAACTATATATATACATTCAGTATAAATAGAAAACAAATTCAGTTTTTTTTCTTCCAGTTTTGGTCATCATATTTTGATTTTAACCTTCTTTTACATTGTTAGAATTTTAACTTCTACATAATCTCAGACCACACGTTTTTAAATATTAATCACATATTTTAGAATTGTAAGTAATTACTGCTTTAGCTTTTTAGTTTATATGTATGTATATTTTTCCAATAAAAATTAATTATTTTCTTTCATTTGTAAACTGTAAAACATCTGATATATTAATTTCTTCTTTTTTAACGCTGCAGTGACACCTCAACAGGGTCGGAAAAAAGGTATTTGCCGGTTTTTAAAAGGTTTATTTTTATTTTTTTTTTAATTCCCACTGAATGCCTTTTTTTATGTATATATAGACCTACCTTTTGCATGCGTTACGTTTCTTCTTTCTTTATTAACACTTGTTTTTATAAGCAAATGTTTTCTAATTAAATCATTTTTATTTAATAATATATATATATATATTATCACATTAACATAGTTACTATATTTTATACTTTTCTACATTTTTTAATATTATAATGCTAGATCTTTTTTGATTAAATGTTTCAAAATATAAAAAACAATACAATAAACTAGTTATATAAAAATCGTATTTAAAAATCATGCTAATCATCTTAATCAAATGAGTATAAATATTATTTGTTCTAAAGAAAAGAAAACATTCACACATTTGGAATCCTAGGTTGTATTTTCACATGCCCATTATCAGTTATTTTGTAGGTCATATATGAATAATCTATTAAGAATTTTTTTTTTCATATGTCATAGCATCGGCCAGGACGCGAGCCCACAACTGTCTGCAACCAACTACTTGCTTGCAAGGCCGCTGAGATGACCTCTCGGCTAACAACGCTTGACAAAATCTATTAAGAATTTGTTAACTGTAAAAACTTTTAACTCCATTTTGGACTTAAACCTTAGGTCATAGGACTATTAAATGAATGTATTAAACAGTCCTCCACAACAGTATTCATAAACATAACCTTGCTTAAATAGAGAGCACATTAAAATTGACATTATAGCCTTAAAATGAAGTTGCTTAAATAAATTGTGGTAGAAGTAGTAGCATATAGTACCAAATCACTAATGATAATCAAATATTCAGTCCTAATACTCCATTGCTTAGTTTTTTTCAGCCATTTTTGGGCAGAGAACATAATCTAGCTACTTATCACTATTTCCAATAAAACAAAAATAAAAAAAGCCATCTTCTCATTTCTAAATGATTTGTTAATAAGGAAAGATAATAGCAATACTATTAGTCTTAGACAGAATTGGATAACCTACTACAGAAATAAATATTTATTTAGGAACCAATTTGAAGTAATTATCTGATAATCCAGATTAAAGCTGGCTATTTGATGAAATTATGAGCATGCTTTAGCAATGTAAAACTTTAAACTCATTTTATGCCCTGCCCACCTCCATAGTTAATAAGAATTTTAAAACAGAAACATCTCCAACACCGTCCTTAGAAAATCAATAGTCAGTTTACTCTTAGTGAGAATTTTAGTGGCTTTTTTAATTTTACTTTCTGGATATTAAAAATGATATAACTAATTGAGTTATCTATGGACTGGCTGGTTGAAAAAAAAGTCCTAAGATAGCTTGAAAATTCTCAAGTTTCTTGGAGAAAAAAATTCAATTCTGCCTAGATTCGAACCCCAGATTAAGGTCTCTATGCCATAAAGCTGATATATTAAAAAGTGAAATGTTTATATGGATAAGTAAAATGTCAAAGCAAATGGTTAAATATCATTGATGTATTGTGTGGTTTAGTGCATCAGAAGAATTGCAGATTTTGGAATTCAAGATTCTTAGTTTGTTGCCCAGTTATGTTGTTTCTGTTTGTTCAAACTTCTTTCAAATTTCCAATTAATAAACAATTCATTTTTTTTTATTATTATTATCATCATTAGTAATAATTTGGCATAGCTCATTGCTTTAAAGTTTTTCTAGCAATATTGATTAATTTAACAACTAAAACATATATATATATATATATCAAATTATTAAAACAGGCAAAACTCTCCATATAGTAGTGCCACTCAGTGCAAGCCAGAGTAATTAATGAATGCCAGAAGGCTTGTGCATAAAAATTCCTATCTAGTGCCTACACATGCAATATCCCCAGACTAGTTTCTAGCTTGTGGCTTTCATCAGTGAGGAGCCTTGGATTTGAGAGCACTGCACCTAGATCTTAGGATCTCCTGCTCTGGCATGCATTGAATGGCACTACTGTATGGAGAGTTTTGCCTGTTTTAATAACAGTTATGAGCAAGATAAGAAATGGTGATCATGTGATATCAAATTATCTGAAGGCAGATACGTTGAATAAACAATAGATACTGCAGTAGGCGATAACATTTAATTATCATTCATAGTTAAATTTCTGTTTTGTTAATATTTTGATGATAACAAATGTGTAATATATATATATATAAAAACAAAGATGTATAGGAATGGTAATTTAATATTATAAGGACATTTTTAAGAAAGAAAAAAAAATGCATAGTAAATACCCGATAATTTGAGAGTTGTACATTTGAGAAAAATATCTGAGCAACCAAAGTAATTCCATAAATATTAACTTTTATAATTATATCTATGTGCATTTTATTTGAGAAAAGATGAGTTCTGTGCGTTTAATCTTAGAAAAATACAATTATATATTTCGAATTATCAGTAATTTTTTTTTTACATATAAAGATTATTAGATTAATTAGTAAATTAATTTTATTTAAAAAAATGGTGAAATTGCATTCTTGCAAAATCATAATTAATATTTAATTATTAAATATCTAGAATACAAATGTAAATTTGAGGTCTGGGCATATTTTCAATTTAATTTTCTAAATTTTTTTCCTCTGCTTCATAAATAGTATTTAATTTGTAAATTTCGCCATTTTTATAAGGAAATGACCATCGGTCGAGAGGTCAGCACAGCTCCCTTAAAAGCAGTTGTCCCGGGTTTGTGGGTTCGCTTTCTGACGGATGCTATGACACATGAAAAAAGAAAGGAACATCCTAGATAATTCTAAACAAGTAATAATTATAATAAACAAGTTTGATAGTTAAAATCTTCCTAAACAAATAAATATGTTCAATTATATGAAATAATTTTTATTTTTGCTTTGATTTAAGATTTTTTTCTACTTCCGAAAGAAATAATCCTCACCATAGCAATTATTCTTATATTATTTGTCATAAATAGATCTGTGGCTCTGTATATTCATCAGAATTTTTTTATTCGGATGATTATTAATAAATTTTTATGGAGATTAGATTGTATGGTGTCTGTTGATATCAAAAAAACAATTGCTCTTAAATAAAAATTGAATAACACTGTTTTCGAGTTGTGTTAATGGGTCTAGTGCAAAATTGTTTTATAAAAAATTCTGTATAATTGAATATATATATGATTAATGGATATAGAATTTAATTTTTACAATAAATATTAATTTATTTCGTTACCATTTTTAACATACTAAGTAAGCACAATTGCAAAAACAGTTTTATACTTGTTTGCAACTTATTTATCAATAATTTCAATATTTATTTAGTAATTCAACTATTACTAATTTTCTTTTCTGAGCCAACATAATATCTGGTAATTAATTATTACACTCACAGAAAAGGTATTTTGTTAATATTTAGCTTTACTGCTGCCTAATATGCTTTTAGTATATTCGATATATCATATTCATGGCGTATTATTAGATATTTACTTATAAAATCCTATTTGCAGATAAATTGCTTTGGAAATTTTGGAATAGATGAAACAAATTTAGTATAAACTAAATACATTTTTTTTTTCTCTTGTGTCATAGCATCAGCCGGGAAGCGAACCCGCTAACCCAGGACAACTACCTGTAAAGCAACTGTCACTGAACTCTCGACCACAAATGCTTGACAACTAAATACATTTTTACCATCATTCTGATATTAATTACAATGTTTCAAGCGTTGGGGGGCCTAGCAGTTAGCATAGCTGCCTTCCAAGCAGCTGGCCTGGGGTTCGCATCCTGATCAACGCTTTGCCATATAAAAAAAAAAAATTACAAAGTTTCTTATAACCTGAACACATTTTTTTTATTTCAAACTTTTAATTCACTACAAATTTTAAATGATTTTTCTGGAATTTATAAAGTATCAATAAATATTTTATTATTAATTAACTAATTTATTTTGCAACAATATTATAAATTAAAAAATTTAATTATATTAAATTCACTTTTGTCATTAAAAAATTACATTTATTTGAATTGGTTACAAAATTTTCCAGTTTTATATATTGAAAATATAAATAACGGATGTTCTGGTGGAGATAATTACGTTGTGTTCATTTTTTTAATTTGTAATTTTATTTTTTTGTTTTTGCAACATATATATCTTTGTTGAAATTGGTGTTTAAAAAATTAAGCTTTGAAGATTTTACAAATTCTTGCAGTATCAAATTCCAGCTTAATTAAATAAACGAAATTGCTGAATAAACGATTGAAGATTTGGTTAGATTCTATCTAACTAATGAAGAGATATAATATAAGTAAACATAAAACTAAAAAAGAAATCATGAAATAATTATGCACACAATCTCCAGTGAAAATATGTAAATAATACGTGATTATTAATTATATTAAATCTTCACAAATTAATTTTGATCTTGCCTGCAGATTTAAAAAATTTTAATTATAAGATACAATTTTTTTAAATTAGATTTTATTTACTTAACATTACTTGTCAACATGGGCATGACAATAATATTGGCATCAGCAAGGGATTTGGCATTCTATCATCAGAATTTTAATGGTATGGATGGCTGAAGAGTTGGGGTGGGTGGGGGTGCAGTAGATTGAAGCCTGTCCATTAAAGTTTGAAGATTTCCTATCTTAATATAAACCCAGAACTGATTATATATGTTTAGGAGATGATGATCTGGACCAGCTAATGAGTACTGGTTCAGCACAAGATATGCATATTGGAGATTATTTATCTTTTTTACGTGTGTGGTCATGCGTGCTGATTGTATGAGAAAGAGTGGATAGGTAAAGAGAGCTTAGAAGTCTGTGTTCAAATCTCCTATAATTACATTTAAACTCAAGTATATGAATTATTAGCTTAAGACATCAGAAAAATATAAACAATCCCTATGATAAATTTCATTTAAATCAATTTCTTCAAGTGGTTCGAATTATTTACAGATTTCCAATTTTATTACACTATACTTATTTATATGAATAATTTTATATTTTAATTATCATCACTTTTTGCTATGTGCATATATTTAAATAAATATTGCTATTATACTATTTACAGTAACTGTGTGTGTGAATTTACATTATTAATGTTATCTTTTTTAGGGTACCATTGGGATTGTTCCGATTGGGCTCCTAGTCAGAATTTACCCAATATTACTGAAGTTCCGATCAGTGAAATACGAGATTCTCCTAGTTTACATAGCAATGAATCTAATACTCACGTGGACCAAGAAGCTGAAGATACTATACATGAAGAAGATCCAGAATTACATGAAAATGATTCTGAATATGTCGGTGATTCTGAATATGCAGAAAATGAATTTGATGACAGCAACGAGCCATTTGTCCGACCTTCTAGTTTTGAGCACATGCTCTCTATGAAAGATATTGAGTATGCTGATGAAGATGATTACAACTCACCACATTTGAATTATCAAACACATCCAAATCAGTATTTGCCCAAATATAATTATGTTAATGATCATAATGCGGATAACGATAACTGGCCTGGCCCAGCACCTCACCATAGGGAAGAAAATGGGAACTGGAATGACAACGATCGAGCAGCTGCTGCAGTTGATGTTGTAGAAGATGTTCCTGCTTACGGATTTCCTCACCGAGGTGTGCGATCATTCCAACCTGATGATTATGAACGCGGTAGTGAATACAATGCGGACTATTCCACAATATCAGCTCTTGATGAAATGTCTATTTCAGTGGGCGGATATACTTCAACCAATGTATCATGTTCGGATATCTCAGGTTTATGTGATATAGATGATAGCGAAGTCAATGGTAGTGACTGCGATAGTGGAGATGATAGCCGGTTGTCAAAAATGTCCAATGCCCACCTACATACGCAAGTTTAATAATGACTGGTTAAGCATATGCATAGATCAATTAGAAATTTCTTAATAACCATAAGCAGCTCATTTTTGAGTTGCTCGAAGGAGCCAAGAACAGAGACAGATAATGAACACAAGCAGATCAGTGCCAAGGCTGTGGACTCTCAAATATTACCCAGCATTACTAGCTTGTGCGGTTCAGTTATAAAGTTTTAGTTTATTTATGTGCCAGTTCCTATATTTTGTTTAATTACTATTTTGTTTTAAATGTTTGGTTTTTTTTTTAATTTAAAAAATGAAAATAAGAAATCCTTAATATTGAATCAGGAATTCTAAACCTTGACTCATGTAGAAGTTTGTTTAGTTTAGCGTAAAGACTAACAGATGTTTGTTCACACTTCACTTTCAAAAGGATTTCTTTTTTTAATGTTGTGGGGGTTTTTTGTTTTGTTTTTTATATATTGGACCAATTCTCATCAAGTTTTTTTGCCATTCAAACTTTCATTGCAGTTTAAAGCATTTTTAAACGATGTAATTCTAGTACATTATATTTGTTCCTCTCACATGACGAGATGAAATGTTATTCTTTCTTTAATATTGTTATTACAGAAAAAAAAAAAAATGTTACAAACCAATGGCTCTATACTAATAATGAACTTTACCATCATGACTAAAATTAAATCAAAGAAAAGCAGATACTAGAAATAATCCACATGATTGGACAAAATAAATTCTCAGGTATCAATTCATGTTTTTGTTTCAATCCTTCTATTATTATGCTGTTATAGAAGGACTATTCCGATTTGAATATTCTGGTTAGTCTTGTTATAAGTATTTAATTTTTTTTTTATTACATTCTTTGTAACAAAGAATGTTAGGCAGTAATATGATATAATTGATACTATGTTATTATTAGTGATAGATTATCACTGGTATTTTAGTATCATGGGTGATTTAATATAGTCGGTTAAAATATATTGCTGGTGATTTGTTATCATCGGTGATTCAAGGTTGCCAGTAATAATTATTTACCTATTTGAGATATTTATTTTTAGAAATGATGGTTCAGTTTCATTTGTTGAATTTTATCTGTTTTTAAATTGAAATGGATCCAGAATAGGTGATACATCGGGGATAGTTGGACAATTGCATTTACTTTCTTATCTGAAATGTAAATTATAAAAAAAAACATAGAAATAAAAGTGCAGTTGCTAGTTTTCCAAAGGTTCTTATTTGTATGATAAGAAAAATAAATAAATTCCCTGAAACTCCTATTGTAGATAGAACTTCTTTGTATATTTGTACGATAATAGACTGGATCTAGAATTGGAGACCATATTTGTTTTTTTATTTTATTATTAAAATGATAGCAATTTTTGTACCAGTTAATGTAAATTATTAAAATGTGTTGTATCATTTAATTTTTTTATTTTTTTTGTGTGAAATTGTTGATTTTTTCTTTTTTTTTTTTTTTTTTAAAAAAAAAATAAATTATTTTACAATACGTTTTTTCTGGGCAGCTTTTTTTTTTCCAGCTATTATAAACTTTTTTTTTTTTTTAGATTTTTCATATAAAACGGTGTACAGGCGGTCTCTATCACACAGATAATGAATTATGTACTTTATTATTACTTTTGAAAAATTTATATATATATAAATCAAGTTGAAATGTGTAAAGAAATAATTAAAAAAAACATTTGTTTTGTAAAGAAAAAAAAAATCAGACAGCCATTTATGGTGCATTGAAATAAAAAAATATATATATTACATGAAAAGTTATGTCTTTTTTATATATATTCACATGCATTAAATCATATCACATGAGTTTCTCCGTTACACTAAACATGTTTTCAGGAACAATTATCTTTCCTGCAGAGCCATCTATTATAAGTTTGAATTATTAATGGATATTATATGTTATTCCTATCAGGTTTATATTCTCAAATTAGTTAATGGTTTACAGCCCGCATTAGATTGAAAGTTTTCACTGAGGAAAATCGTAAAGCAGAAAATAGGCTTTAATATAGATTTAATGATGCTGCATCTGGTGTTCGTTAATTATTTAAGCTTACAAAGATGTGAGAATGGAATTTAAGTGCTTCTGAAAACAGTTTTTAGCATAATAGCGATAAGGTTATGATTTTGTAGAATGAAGCATCTTGGAAAAAACAAAAATGATTTTTTTAGCAGTCATCGCGCGAGCGAAATTCATCCAAATTAAGTCGGTAAATAGATTTGTGTTTGTAGAATTGTTGCAAAGTTTATGAAAACAAGCTACATTAGCCTATCTTTTCACTGGATAAATGTCTAAATTTATATCGTAATATTAGACATAGTAAGCAAGTTTAGTAAATTAACCCATTTTGCCATTTTTATTTTACTTTTTATAACTCTGATTTTATATTTAAATAAAGACCGACTACCTTCTTTGGTTTTACGCATAATTTTTTGTTTAGTATTGTTGAGAACAGTATATTGAGGTGAGGGGATTTTTACATTATTGGAAAAGCAGTCAATAAACACTTTTTTTTTTTTTAAAGATTTATAATAAATCTATTAGTAATTAGATAAAATATTGTAAAACAATATATTCTATTTATTTATGCAGCTGAGTAAGGGTCTAAATGCATGCACATTAAGTACATATGACAATTTTTTTTAATTGCTTTTTTTGTTGCATATAGTACAAAGCTTTTAAGTTTTTCTATAAAACAGTTGCCATCTGGAAATTTTTTAGATCGTAATAGATTTTGAAAATAGGTCACATATATATAAGTCTGTATTCTAAATATTTTATCTCTTAATTTTAATTCTCTAAACCTAATACAGTATTACTAATTCTTTGTAGAATATTATTTAACTTTTTTTGAAAATATTTTGTTTTTGTATAAATAACTTAGAACTTTGGATGTTTTTTTTTAATACCTAGTTGAACTATATCATCTTTATCAAAATCTACAGATACAATCACTGGCAATTTGGAAAAAATAAGGAATTCGTAAATTTCACATATATATTACACATTTCTATAGCAGTAGTTGCTTAATAGTCTCATATGCTCCAGTAGCATTGTGATCACAGTATTAGCATTTGCACTTGTGATAATGTTGCACTATAAATTTGGAAATTAAAATTTTGTTTAAAATGGCTGAAAAATTAATAATGATCACAATTCTGCTAAGGTCGAAAGAAGCTGTAAAGTGTTTATGTAATACAATGGAAAATAATTTAGTTTTGAAAAAAAAAAAAGTATCCTGAAGAAGGCTACCTTATCGTCGAAAACTAATAATTTCCGGATTAGTGCAAATAAAAAAAATCGTACTATAATTATTTACATGGAATATGATAAGTATTTTGTGAAGACAATAACAAAATGTTCCAGTAGATAATAATACTGCAACAGAAATAGTTGATTATATGATGAATGCAACAAAAAACCTTTTGAAAATTAATTTTGTCAATCCATTTACTATAAGTGAAAAAATGATTATATAGATCTAGAAATTATGAACTTAAAAATAAAACACTTCATGGCTTCTAGCAGCTTTAACCTTCTAGTTTGAAGCAATTTTAAATGAAATTAAAATTTTCTAATTGTCCATATAAATGCTGTCGATGCAATCAAAAATGTAATCCCTACCAATAAGTTTTAAATTCATGAAATAACATCACAAAGGTATTGGCTCTTGGGTTTTAATATGGGATAAATTATGAATAGTAAGTTTTATTTTTGAAATAAAATGAACACATGTACATACAATAGATTTGAGTTTATTATGTTTTCAGAGCTCTTCCAATTTGTTACTTCACAGTCTATATATAATTACATTATTTTACTTTGTGTTGAAACAGCATAAACATGTTAACAATAACTGGACCACACACAGATGTTAATATAGATAATAAAATTCTCAATACATCACTTTCAAGGGAGTGGATAAAGTAAGTGATAAAACATTATTAAAAAATAATTATTACTCAGTACAATTCAAATATAATTCAAAACTTCCACATTTATTATCAGTAATATAGGTTTTAAAAAAATCTGAGTTAATAATATTGTGATTAGATAAGATGTACTATTTTTATTAAATAATCGTACTTAATTATAAATAATCTAAATGTTTTATTCTTACAAATTAAACAACAAACTGGCATGTCTTGCTTTGGCAAATTTTATATTTCAATTGATATCTGGAATTGCAAACGATTTATTTATAAAACTTAATTTTTTTTTTGAAATACAAGCATAATTCAAATATTTGGAATTGATATGCAATATAGAGAATTTGAACTCAGACTTTCAAGTTTCTTTAAGCTATTCACTCTATCTCTTACAACCGTTATAAATGACCACACACATGTAAAAAATATAAATGATCAATGTATGTATTGAATACTGAACCAGCACTCGTCAGTTGATACGGATTATTATCTCCCATATATATATAATCAGTGCCAGTTTATATTAAGATAGTAACAACTCTTCAGCCATCCATACCATTGAAAATCTGATGATGGAATGCCCAAATCCCTTGTTGATGCCAATATTATTGTCATGCTCATGTTGACCTTAAATTACTCTGACCCTTCATTATAGGATCTTGTCCATTTAAATACACAGAAGAGGTATGGGCAGGATACAGGCTGAATTTATATTTTTGATATGCAAGCATAATTCATATACTTAGAGTTTAAATATAATGTAGGGGATTTGAACACAGATTTTTAAGCTCCCTTCAGCTATCTAGTACCTCATACAACTGATACACATGAAAAAGATAAATGATCTCTAATATACGTATTTTGTGGAGCCAGCATAGTTGGTCCAGGTCATCATCTCCCACACATATAAGTAATCAGTAAGTAAAACAAAACTTGCAATACCTTAAAACAGAAAAAGTTTTCAGTTCAAATTAATCGTTTTCAATATTTAAAAAATGTAGCATCTCCAAGTAATGAAAATTAGAAGTGAGAAGATATGATTATTTTTTTAATAAAATAACATTCAAATTAAAATATGTTGAAATTCTGTCTTATCTATGATAACAGAAAAGAAAAACAGTGAATCTATATTAATATATAAATGTGAAAGCTTGTTTGTTACTTTATAACTCAACAAATATTGCACCTATCTTGCCCAATTTTTTTTTTTTGTGTGGAGAATTTGATAAAGAATGAAATTTTGCTTTATGGTATTTAATTGTTTTAGAAAACTTTGATACTTTGAAATAAAAAATTGCGTCAGAAAATATAATGTCATAAAATGCAAAAAGAGGGCAGCACTGATTGATGTTGTGGCCTTTGGTTACATATTTAATTTCTTTCTTGTAAGTAAAGCTGGAAAAAGTACACTTAAAATTTCGTAATAAAAAGTTATATATTTTCCAATGCTGCTGTTAGTAACTAATGAATTATTATTTGCAATATCAAAATGGTAATCATTTGCAGGGAAGTATTACATAAATATATATAAACTGCCAGAACAGTATTGTCATTTACGATCACATAGATAAATAGATTTCTCACAGGATGAGTTACGTTTTAAAACTGCTCAAAAATTTTAACATGCGGGTACGGTATGAAGGAAATTTAATTTATTTTTCATAAAAGATTAAAATTTATTCAAATTAAAAGCATTTTATTTGACATACAACATTGTTTATAAAAATGCATTACAATAGTAATTTTATTAACGTTGATTCCTTGTATTATTTCACGTAAATATTACTTAAATATATTTTAATTATCAACTACATTATATTCCTTTAAGAATTGCATTCAACAATCAGGAAAAATACTAGGGCTCTAAAACAAAGAATTCAGGAATATTATGCCATTATCATTTGTCCTTGAACTATTATATATATAAATTTGAAAGTTAGTTTGTTATTTAAGATATTGCACCAATCTTAATGAACCGTGCACAATTTTTGGTTTATGGTATTTGTTTTTAAAAATTTGGTAACTTTCTACTAATGTGAGAAAAGCCACAGGGACAGCTAGTAATAAAATAAAATATTTATAAAAAAAAAATTAGAGAAATACTTTTACTCCCATAAATGTAAAAAAATCAAAAAAATATCAGTTTTTATAATATCTTTGATGCGTGACCAAAAATATGTGTGACTCTTCTATTTAGAAATATTCTTATATTGTTTCTGAAAAATGAATGCTGCACTCTTGTTTTGGTTACTTAATATCAAAAATACTGTAAAAACTGAAAGATTTTATTTTTTATACCTTTTAATATATTTGTGTGAATAAAAGCATTTTTTTTAAAAAAAAAACAAAACTAGACAACAGAATAAACATATAACAGTATGACTCAACCTCACCACCCTATCTGCCATGCCAGGGCGCCATTAGGCTATTCGAACCTAGAAAATTTATAAAGGCAGCAGATAAATACAGGTGAGGTTACTTTTATATTGAACAGAAAGTCCCAGTCGCCAACTCTCGAAGAGCTGAGCTTATATAATCATAATGTACATTTTAAAATTTTCTAATTCTTGATTTTAAGAAAATAAAACATTTTTATTATAGCATACATACATTAAAAGAAAAAAATTCTGGAAACTAAGTTAACGATTAAATATATTTATGGGACATTTTATAGATTTAAGTTCTAATATTTTGCTAAGTACAAATATGCTACATAGAATATGCATATAATTAACTCTATTGTTTTAGCTCCAGGCTACAAGTTCGCATACAAATCAATGCCAACTTATTGATATACCGATATAATCAATCCAAAATGAAGATTTTAGACAAAAAACCATGCTGACAGGAATGTGCATCTGTAGTATGATATTATTAAAGAAATAATGAACCTCATCCAGTACAGGAATGTGCATCTGTCTGGCGAGATGATCATTGGGAAATATATATAAAAGAAATGCTCCATAAATGGGGAATAGTGGTCTTTACTGGCTTAGTGTTCCAACTAGAGTGTGAGGAGATCAACGCCATAAGAAATATGTCTACGAACATTGGCAGTTAAATGGCTACACTTTTGGATCATGCATTCAGTTGGGTACTATGCCTTGTATGGTAATGTTGCTCAAGGGAATGAGAATCCAATGTGCCTCCCCAGATTACATTGACATAAAACACCCATTCCTAAACCAGCACCGATTCAACTATGAAACAAATAGTCCAAACACACCTTAAACTAAAAATCTTACAAATCTATGCAGCCATTTATGCTTATTTTTAAATTATTAATTTATGAGAATGGAAACTAATAATAGCAAACAAAAAAATATATAACAAATAATTTAAATTTCTGTTTAATCAGATAAGAGACTTTATGAATTAGATATTGTTAGATTGAATATTTGGAAAGTTCTTATTTTTCAGATAAAGCTCATATCTTATTTACTACAAAAGTTTATACTTTCCCTGGCATCAGATTATTGAAGTCCTACTTTGCTGACCTTGATGCACAACTCCATTTGAAGTCCATTTAATATTAATGATTTTGGGAAGACCAGTCCACTGCTTTCCAGGAACCATCACTCTGGAGGGCATCTCAGTTGGTACAAATATGGGAAATGAAAAGTTATTGCATAGCCCCTATATTTTGGAGGTCCCAATACATGTAAATATGTTAAATAATTATGTAATCAACAAGAACAATATAAAAGAACAAAACTCCACTTAGCAAGTTTTCTTTTCTTCCTTTTATATCCTTTTAAATTCTTTATCATCAAATTCCAGGATTGACCTTGCCTGGCTTCACGCTGATCTTATTGGTGGTGATGATTTTCTCTGTGGTCTGTGTATTCATTCGCATTGTTTATTGGGCAGTTCACTTTTGAGTAGGAACATCAGATTTTATTACTAGGAATTTTTTTATTGATCTCTTATCTGACTGATCATCGGTTAAATGTCCAAGGGCCTGTTTACTATTATGCCATTAATTTAAATTTAAAAAAAAATCATTTCCATTCTACTAAGAATTTAAACATAATTTTTGACTAGAAAATAACAGTTTTTATTATTTTCTTTTACATTCCTTTAAAAAAATCTTTTGTCTTTAGATTTTTTTTTTTTACTTTAGCTAATTTTTAAGTAATTATTTGATAGATTGCCATCTGTGCAATTTTATATATAAAATTATTAACTTTTATATTTATCATCTTTTTTTATTTGAAAGTGATGTATACCTTTACAATATATTGACAAATCTAAATTTATTTTTTAATGTTGAAGTAACTTTAAATGCATTTATTTATTAAATAGGGAAACCCTTTTATTTACTCAAGTAAAATTAATAAAAAATATTATTTAAAGGATTAAAAATTTATAAACTTAATTAAGATGGAGTCTTTTTTATTCTAGCTTAGCTGATCATTTTCTAAATCATGATACGTTTAATTATACTATAATGACATTTAAAAAAGTTATGATGTCTTAACAAAGTTTTGAATTTTACAAATAATGTGGGATATGTAATTTTGTTTGCAAAGTATTTTTTGTAATTATGTAAATAACAAAAACTATAACATAAATGGACTATTAAAAGATCAATATGACATCATTTTAATTATCTGAGATTTATTCTTAATTATTTTGTTCCGGAAACATTTTCTCCCTTTATTAGTCTTCTTGGCCTACGGTAATACTTATAGATGGCAGTACTGTTTTTTTTAAAAAATTATTTGTAAACTTTAAAAAATGGATTGCCATCAGAAATACATACGTATGCAACCAGATAGGAAATTGGGAAGTGATCGAAAATTATGTTGTAAGATTTCACTGACAAAAAAAGAGAGTGAATTAAATACAAGCATATAAAATATAAATTATGGAGATAATTTCTGAACTAAAAAAAAACAATGGATGCATGAAAAATTAGTTTATGGTATAATATAGTTATTATTTGCAATGATCAACATTCATTGCAAAGACAGGAATTAATGGTGCAAAAAGAATAGCTGAATGTATTGTTTCAATAAATGTTTAAATATATATAATAACTAAGCATACAGAATGAAACACGGCATTTATAAAACTAAATATGTAAAATTACTCTTTCCATCTTTTTTTAATATGTCACGTGTTGCCCGGGAAGCAAACCCGGGACAGCTGCTTGAAAGGCAGCTATGCTAACCACTAGGCCACCAATGCTTGACTATTTCCATCTTTTTAATGTAGCAAACAATGGAAAAGCCCAAAATAGCTCTATATGGTTCAAAATCTCATCTTTTAATTTATGCTATTATACTTGTATTTTTATGTAGGACCGTAATATCTGATAGTACAATATCTTAAAAGAGTTCTGTGAGGGATGTGACTGTGAAATTGCAAAATCAGAAGAAAGCATGCATATTACCTGAGAAATGTTTTCTTTATCAAAACAACTACTTATTTTACATAACGATTCAAAGTTTTAAAATTAAAAAATGTAGGAATATGCAGTAAGCAAATGAAAAAGTGACCAATTCTCCAAACAGCATGCAGCACCATCTATACATCAATGAATATGCTATGTAATATGTGACTGTTTAGTACCTCTTGATAACACTCTGTCATGGTGTAATCTTGCAAATAAAAATGTTTTTGTGACAATTTGCTGCACTGCCATACATAGGTCAATGTTGTAACGGTCAGAAAACGTGTGACTCGTAAACATAGTGCAGAATTCGACCACCATACAGAACAGCAGCACCATCGAGTAGCGAAGCCACCTGTGGTACTGAGTTCGAACATAGTTTATCGGTTCCACAATACAATCCACGAAACAATGCATCTGATGCGACATTAGTAAATATTTCCTTAGGCACAGTGGTCAGGGATATGCAAGAGACTCATGATTTTATTCTCGAGTTAGCCAATAATTAAACTAATATTAATTAAACATTCATATTTACATAATCGAGGAAATATTATATAGAATGGGTATCGAATAAATGAAACGTAATTGCAGACGTATAGTTTAAAATTATTTATTAATACATTTTAATAAAACAATCATTAATAATATTTTATGGACTAATAGCTTCAGTAGCGGGATTTGCAACATGATTATATTTTAAAGAATACATTTATTTATTTACACATTATTTTATATTGGGAACTCAGTAGCGGTATTTCCGATACTGTAATGTTTACAAAGGGAATTCACTTATTGGAAGCAAATCTAGCTACCTAAAATTCTCGAGTAAGTATTTCTAATGCATGCCTTGGGGAATTTATACCTTTGCAATGCAAGAGCTAAAGTAAGATTTAAGAGAGCAGCGGACATATATTTATTTAATTAAACTATATATTTTATGACTAAGGGCAACATTTATTTGAGAGGAATTACAAAGATAATGCAGAGGCGGAGGAATAGAATAATAGAATTGAGCAAAGGAACACGTGGTACGCTTTAGAAGGCGAGTGGAATGGCGTATATGAAACTGCAATGCGCGAATGAGTTTATAAAACTGTCGGGCTGGTCTCTGCCGTGGCCCGCGAGTAGGTGTCCATAGCAAACCGGGACAAGCGGTACAGTGCAATTTGCCGCTGGCTGCATGACGGCAAACCTACGGGGCTTTATTATGCCCGCTTGTGTAGGATGACGGGGTTAATTTCAACCCTGAAGAACGAATATTTACGCGGAATAGACACGACTCTAAAGTAACACGTAACTTATAACGTAGATAAGATTTAAAGGATTTCTAATTAGGCCTACTTTCAACTTACTAAAGAACGGGGATCAAAGAAAGAATTTCTGGAATTATTCATGATGATTTAATATATACAAAACATCTAACTGGGAAGATACACAAGGCTTGCGTTGAGCCCGCTCATAAGAACATGAAGCGTGCGATTTATATGAAAGTTAAGTTATTAAAGAAGAAATATTAATGAAAATTTGAAGTCATTGTTTTAAATGATCATAGATTTAAACTTTGAAAATAGAGACAATGGGCGCAAAATAAATAATAAATATGATAAAAGTAGATTTTAGAAATCGCACCCCAGATAGAGGAGGTAGCTAAATTATTAGAGAAATTTACATATTAAATTAATTATTCAATTTAGTTATACAAATGGTGTTTTTACATTTTATAATTTAGATAAGTAGTGAAGAAGAGCTTAGCATATAGAGACTCTAGGTTTGAACACAGACGGTACCTGTTTTATAAGGTTTTCTTATTCCATGAGTTTAGCGCAAAAGTCACGAGTGGCAGCTTTCTTGTATTTAGATTTTCATTTAATTTCACAGCGCGCGTTTTCATTTTTTAGGCAGCGACTTCATGGTGAATTTATGACGGCAATAAAGTTCGCACCGATAGGCACTCCCGAGGGAAACTAGGGCTTTACTCGGCAACCTTGGCAGGAACAAAGTTTTTATATTTTTGGAGACTCTCGTGATCGGGCGGCTAAGTTTAAGGAATGTCTCCAGCAGCTAAGGCCCTTTTTACTTGATTCACTTTTGTTAATATTTTTGGTTCTCTAATTTGCCCTGGGAATCAGCCTTTGTTGTTTTTAATTAAAGAGCTGTTTCTTTGTTTATTTTACTTTACTAATTACTTTTGGGATTTTCTTTAATTAACTTTATCTATCCTGACCGTGCTTTTAAATTTAAAAACAAAAGGGAACAAAGATATTTTAACTTTTAATTAAATATTACATCAGATATTTTTAGAATTATTATTAAATGAAATTTAAACAAAGCAATAAAACGAACTTTATAATCCAAAATAAAGATTAAAATTATACAAAATATATAACTAAACGAAACTAAATATATTATTTTATCCCTATTTATTGCGTTAATTTGAGATCGAAAGTGGTGTTTAGCTGAATTACATATTATACTTTTAATATTGTTACACACACATCGATACAAAAGTTTAAATTGGGGGGAAACGGCAGGAGAGACGACGAAAAGGGAAACTAAGACGAAACAACACTTCAATGTTTCAGGAACAGTTTTCCTATGGGATGCTGTCATATTTGATGTCATAATTTGTTAATTAGAAATATTAGCACCTTTAAATTTTGGTGGTAAATGGTTAAACTGTATAGCTTGGAGAGAAAACCAGTTCTCTTTTCATTGGCATGATGTGCAGATGAATGGAATGTTGGGACTTTTAGTAAGTGGGAAAAATATTGTCTCAAATAAAAAAGAATAGTTTATGCATATTATACATTGTTTAATGACCAAGAGCAAAATAATCTTTCTTGCTTGAAAGGTCTAATGATGTTTGTGCTAATCGAGAGTGAAAAGTTATACAAATGTTATATTGTACGAAATGAAAGTTGTTCAAAGAGGTGAATGCTTCTCAGGCATATGTTAACTAGCAATTGTGATGGTGAGATATGCATGAAAATGTTAGCAATATATATATTAAGAGTCCAGAAAAAATATTGTAGGAAGAAATGATAGGTTCTTGTTGATAAAATGAAATTATAATCCAAAGTTTAAACATTGTAGTAGGAAAGAATGAATGCTACTTTAAAATGTAACTTTAGGTTTTGCATTTTAAAATGATTTAAAATTAATAACTGATGGTTATCTAAATCCTAATCTTTTACCTGGATTATAAAGGTAATAGCTCTAATACTTTACCAATATTCTATTTTAATTTTATCTATTGATGAAGAAGAAATTAGATTGATGATGGGATACAAAATAACATTTTCTGATAATATGTCATTGTTTGGTTTGAACATTATAATGAATTTTGTAGAAGATTAGAAATGAAAATGAATTTAAATAAAATAAAGAATACCATCACTAAAATGTTTAGAGAAATAGTTGGATACATTTGGGAAATTGAATAACTCAAAGTGAAAGCAATGATTAGAAAGGGAATAAATAGGCTTTGTTTGAAATGGATCTTCATATGGATAGAGGGATATGGATCATTAGAAAATGATTTCATTTTTAATGCCATATGTTATTAAAGTGAAAGGCTGAAACCTCGTATGTGCAGCTCTCAAGTTGCAACATGCGACAGAGATTTTATAAGAAAAAGGTGGAACCACCTTCTTTACTTAAATTTCTATATAAATCAGCCAGTCTGAAGCATTTTGACTTAAGAGCGTGAAGCTTTTAAACATCTTCACATTTAACTCACTGCGTATTATTTCTGTAATTATTAATTATTGTATTATTGCTATATGTTATATAACACACAAAATATTCTATTTACATGTGAACAGTCACATGACCCTAAACATTTTTGTTAAAGAAAATCGCTTTAATTTTTCAAAATGAGGCAAAAACTAATTTCAAAAGCAAATTTTTTTAATTGTTTGTTGGAAAAAAATATATACAGTTAAATTTAAAATTGAAACTTATATATACAAGCAATCCTTTGAGTATATAGAATTATGATAGAAAAGTAATACATTCTCTTTTATAAAATCAAAGTTCAGTAAATGAATAATGAAATTGCTTTACAAAATGGGATGTAATGAATATGTGACGTTTCACACTAAAAAACTCAATTATTCAAGAGTTTTGTTATTTCTTTAAAATTTGTTTATATCTATAAAGTGGAGTGGGTAGTTATTATTTTAGTAAAACTTCCAAATTTTTTAAATTCTCTATTTTAGAATGTGCCATTAACATACATCTATAAAATAAATTATGAAACTAAAAATGGCAGTGTTAAAATTTACTGAAAAATTATTTTAGATTTATTTATATATTTTTCCATAAATTCAACTCAAGTCAATCGTTCTTAATGTATATTTTTACGTTGTGAATAACAAACTACTTCTTTAACAATTAAACATATAACATGCAAAATCAATTTTAATTACCCCCCCCCCCAACAAATGAGAATAGCCTTAATTAGTTTACTTAATAGGAAATAGCAATGCAATGAAAAGGCATTAGAAAATCTAGAATGTTTTCTAATAGAAAAAAATTTACCATTGCTCCTAATTTGAATTAGGATTCTTTTTTTTAAACATTTCCAACAAAAATAGTAAAATTGCATCATATTTTTGTAGTGTTGAGAACATATGCGCTTTGTGAAGCAGTAAACTGTAGTTTATTTGTTTTTTAATATAAATTTTGTTTTACTCAAAGTCTATAATTAACATGAAAATAATTAAAGATTTCTAGATATGTTATATAATGCGATGTAATGTACTATGGATTTTCCTTTATCAGAGTGAGTAATCTCTCGGCCACTATGCACAGAGAAATCTGTTAGCCATCTTACCTTTCCATTCCCCACCCTAAGTTTTTCCCCTATCCTTCTCTATCCTACTCCATCACATTCCTACAACATTATTTGTCCACTCTATGGTCATTATATCTAGATCCCTCTTTTCCAAACCAGCATAAAAAACAAGAACCTGTATAATCACTTTCTTTATATTTATTCTCCCACAACTTTCTGCTTGTAAGCATTCACATTCAATTGACATATGCCTAATATTTTCCATGCTTGCCTTACATAACTTGCAGACTAAATCACCCACATTCCTCCATTTACGTGTCTATTCCCTTTTTGCTAACGATTCTGTTTGAGCTTTAAACAGTAAACTACTTTCCTTGCTATTATTTATTTGGTTTACTTATATATATATATATTGTAACGTCCACTATGTTATTTAGTGTTTTAAACGAGTTAACTACTCGTACTCGGTGACCAAATTACGTCCTATCTATTAAATTTGTTTCGTCATACAATTCAGTAAGATTTAATGGACGCAATTATTTTTCCTGGTCACACAACACTCTTTTAACTAATGTAGCTACTAAAATAATGGGGATCAAGTAAGCCAGCTTTTAATTTATTTGAAAGGCGCCAGAGTTCTATATCAGAACCCACTGGCAAAAATCCCTTTTTTATTTATTTAGCTACGACGACATTTTGGAATCTCCGGAGGATTGTGTTTCAGTACAACGTTGGCAATTTATTTCAATTATAATAATGTCTAAATTGTAATGAATTTAGAACTATAAGAATTAATAACAACGTAAGTTATATTTTTCTTTATTAATACGAAACAAAACATTAATATGATTGAGAGAATAAAATATAAAAAGACAAATAAAGATTAAAAATACAGCTAATATTTGTTTCTTCTATTTGTACGACTCGTGGCGACAGTTCATCATGCTTAAGAGTTCAAGAAAGTGATCACTAATATATGCTTTAATAAGTTACTTACCGGTAAGTTTGAATGTTAATGTGCAGGATTTCTAATGTTGACCATGCATGGATTTCTTGAGAATGGATCTGCAGTCCAGTATTCCGGCGATCTTTTAAGTTTTTGTGGTTAAAATCTAGTAGGCGATGGCTTCTTCACTCAGGTAGTTCGCGACACAGGTACAAAGCAACTCCAGCAAATGAACTGCTACTCCTCGCACATCTTAATATTTCAGTCTATTAGTAACAGTAGTTTGGCCCACTTTCATAATTTCTTCACATTTATTTTTTATTTTTACTGCTCTCTGCAGGAAGGAAGATCTAAGAAGAAGCCTCTGCACCAACTGTTATTCCTTTTGTCCTGTTTATTTTTTTTTCTGCGCAACTCCTATTGACACCTGCCAATGTGTTCCAAATTTAAAATAATTTAACCTACAAAGTCTTCCTTTTTTTTCTTGATCGCCATCTTTAATCACTTAATGAATGTTATCGCTTTGTTTCCATGCTGCTGATTGCCTTGCGATAAAGATTCTTTTAATTAAATTATTTGTTTTTTTTTTTTTTTGTACTTTCTACATTCCTTCTCTCTTTTTAATTTCATTAAACACAAACCAAAAAAAAATATATACACTCACGTTGTTTAAACTAATAGATCAAATATATTTACTTAAATATATTTTTCGTTAGAAATTTATTAATTTAACTTTTAAATTGCCAATGCTATTTGTACTAGGATAAAATACACTACAATATATTTAAACTTTTTATTCTCCATACTAGTTCTCCAACTCTCTATTTTTTATTAATGCAGCTATTCTTCTATCCCATTCTTTGTCACTACAATAAGATTGAAATGTAAAGTATTGTCATCTTGCAATAAACTTTACTATAGGATTATTATTTTAATATGTTTGTTTTTTCAGGATTTATTTCACATAAGTTATGATAAAAAAACTACATTTAAATTCTGTTTTTAAAAGAGTTTTTATGAAAGTTAATGTATTATAATAAACCAGTGACAAAGATTCTGAAGAAATAAGTTTATTAAAAAAAACTTAAATTTTAGTGGTAACATCATATTAATTAGAATATTTTATAATAAAAATTACATTATTTATGTTATACAGTAATTAAAAAAGAAAATAACTTTTTCTTTCTTTATAAACTAAAAAATATCTGTGATCATATGCCAATATGACAGAGATTGACCAGAATATATGAAATAGCAAAATAATATATAAATTATTAAGTAGTATATAAATGATTTTTATTAGACTAGAGATTATCCAATAATGAATAATATTTCTGTAATATAATTTTCACTATACCATTCACACAAGGTACGGACTAGTTTTTATCCATTGTTAAAACTTTGTGGAGGGATGTCATCATAAACATATGATCCAAGACGTGAAAAAATCTATGATTCCCGAGATGCACATTGGCTACTGAACCAGAACTTATCAGTTGGCCCAGACCACAATCTCTTACACATATCTTTATTATTGTTCAATGTATACATAGATAGCAAATTACTACGGTTTAATTGACAAGTCAAAATAATTGTCTTCACAACTTTGACACAAATCTCTTAGTGAAAGTATATTGATAATTTTTATTAGTCATTTATTAGACTAGAGATTATATGACAATGAATATTTCTATAGTGTAATTTGCATTCTCATACAAGGTAGGGACTGGTTTTTATCCTTTTTTTTAAACCTCCACAAGGTATTAAAAGTGGATAGAAACCAATTCCTATCTTGAGTAGAGTGATGTACTTAAAATTACACTACATAAATATTTATTAAATAGTTCTTTTGATTCCAACCACTCTTTTCTTGTTAAATTCCATCCCAGTGCTTAAGATCTGATTGGTTACTAATAGTCACAAGCGCTTGAGAAGTTTGCGCTCTCTCAATTTAATAAATTGTCTTTAATCTTGTTTATTAAATCATGAAACTCAAAATGGGGTCCTACAGAAATGATTGTTTCTGCTTAAGGTTTATTGATCAGCATTATTGAAGTGTAAACATATTTGAAAATCATTTTGTCACCATATGTGGATTTTGAAATTAGATAATTCAATTTACTAGATTTAACCACATTTTGTAAAAATTTGCTTTTTATAAAAAAAAATCTGAACTCACTAATTTATGGGTGGCCATATTTTCTGGTCATTTAATCTTATACATAATTTTTTTATATATTATTGATTTTGTTTTTGTAGTTTTCATTAAATAAATATGTTAATCCTCCAAATTAAAGTATCAAAAGCAAATTTCATTAGTAATCTTATTATCAATATATGTATTCAACTGAACAGAAATTTTTAATGTAAAAATATTTAATTCTATTAAATAAACTGATTATCCTAAATAATCACATGCAGTAATAGAGACAGATTCTGGGACTTAAAGTACATAGTTCAAACTCAATTTAGACTCTTTTGATCCTCAAAACTTTTAATGATTACTGAGCAATAAAGCCGTTCATTTATTTTTTTAATAAATTGGTTAACTTCTTTATTTTTTTCTCATGTGTCATAGCATCAGCCGGGAAGTGAACCCACTAACCCGGGACAACTGCTTGTAAAGCAGCTGTCGATGACCTCTTGACCACCAATACTTGACAACTTCTTTATTTTAGAACTAAATATATTGTTGTTTACCAAAGCAGATAGAAACCAGTCCCTACTTTGCATGAGAGTGGTGTAATGCGAATTACAGTATAGAATTATTATTCATTGTTGGATAATCTCTAATCTAATGATTAACTAACAAGAATTATTAATATACTTTCATTAAGAGATTTGAGTCAAAGTTGTTAGGGCAGCACATTTGACAGTTATTAAATAAACTGTAGTAATTTGCTATCTACATATATATACTGAACAATGATAAAGATATGTGTAAAAAATTGTAATTTGAGCCTACTGATGAGTGCTGGTTTTAGTACAAAATGTGCATCTTGGGATCATAGATTTTTTACACATCTTTGATTATATTATAATTACATCCCTCCACAAGGTAATAAAAGTGAATAGAAATCAGTTCCTACCTTGCATGGGAGAGGTGTAGTGAAAATTACACTACAGAAATATTATTCATTAGTGGATAACCTCTAGTCTAATAAATGACTAATAAAAATTATTAATAGATTGTAACTTATATAGTTTCTTTTTTCAATATAAAAAACTCAACATTGCAAATTTATATTCACTGAACATTTAAAATATGAAACTATAAAAGCTTTTATTTACTGTTTATATCCCATTTTGTCAATTTCAGAAATCTGTACTTCTAGAAATAATATTTTATGAAATAATTTGTTTTACGGTTTAACCTAATTAGATTTAGATTTTTATTATTATCAGAATTAGCTTATATAGTGTGGTTGAATACTTTATAAATAAATAAAAAAACTGTTTGGTGAATAGTTCACGTGATTTCAGTCTAATGATAGCATATTTAGTTTTATCAGATTATTATTGTTTTTTTTTTTTTGATAATCAGTCAACATTTTAAAGAGTTTCATTATTATAATAAAAAGATTGTCAAAAAGATTAATGACATATTTTAATTTCATTGTGCACTGAAAAACTACTATTTGTTAAAATATGCTTTGATCTAATTATAAATTATTGTGCACATACAAGTCCCAATGGACATCGATTTCTTATTGTAAAATATTTCTATAAATAATAGTACAACTTTCACTTAAAATAAAATCTAAGCACTAGTTAAATTTTCTCATAAGACATATTTTTTTGAATAATAAGGACTTATTAAGTATATTTATTGATAATTCCATATTAATTAGTATAGTTCTACTTCAGTAATTTAGGTAAATTCATGGTATTTGGTCATCTGTTTGAAGTAGGATTGTGTTTACATAAACTTATTTCTATTCTTTAATTATATACATAACTATTTTGATTCCATGTGTTTTTCCCTTTATTTTTTAATTTTATTTTTTATTTTTCTGTCTATCTTCATTTGTTTTTTCTGGGGCTAGAATAGCTATACTTGTTTATGAATGGCTAATAATGATAATGAAAAGTTAGTATGATATAATTTTTATATATTATTTTGCTGTTTCTTTAATTAGTTAACCTGCAATGGCTACAGCTAATATGTGAGACCAGTATAAATTTTCAGATGTCTTAATTTCATATAATTTTTAAAATTAAACAGATATCCATCTCAGTACCTTCATACAAAAGTCTATTTTTCAAAAATCAAATTAATTTAAATTTAGCTCATGTAGTATAAGTTTTATGCCTCTATAGTCTAAACGGAAATAAATTTCATTTTTGCAAATTATAACTAATGCTTACAATAATAAAAAGCAAAATTATTGCATTATAATAATTGATTGTAAGAAAAAAAAAAATATTCCAATTAAAAGCTATTCTAAACAAAAGTGATTTTATTTCTCCATTTTTGCAATTTTATAGCTATATATTTTTCATTTTGTATACAAATATTTTATTCTTCATTATAAATAATGCTTATAATTAAATAATCAAATTTAGAATGATAATTATATAAAACACTTTTCCAAAGAGCAGTATGAGATACCATTTGTAGCATTTATGTTACAAAACCACACTGTAACCATTGCAAGTTAATATATTCTGACAATAGTCTATTGAATCAAAAATTTATAAATTTAAATTTATTTAATTATTTTGAAGGCAATAAAAATTATATTTAAAACAAAACATACAGAAAATAATGTACTTACATACACTTTACATGCATAGACATGTACTTATATATAAAAAAAAATATTGATTTTCAAAAAAAATCTATAAAATGCTATGAAATAAGATATGTTATAGAATAATACAGATTGCATTAAAAAGTGTGCAATCGAAATAAAGTAATTTTACTTAATCTATACTTTCCAAT
The DNA here is from genome assembly GCA_028023455.1 of Epiperipatus broadwayi. Classification (NCBI taxonomy): domain Eukaryota; kingdom Metazoa; phylum Onychophora; class Udeonychophora; order Euonychophora; family Peripatidae; genus Epiperipatus; species Epiperipatus broadwayi. The sequence continues at coordinate 9,387,549 of JAQFVV010000037.1, forward strand.
ATGTCATCCTAGTTCTGTATATTTGCAACTAAGAATGCTTATGCTGTTATGTTTTTTTGCAAATGGTTTTACCATTATTGTACTTTAGTTTTTGTGCAACCTTTGTGCATTCCTTTAACAATGGCTGGAAGAAAATGTCCTTTGATAGGTAAGAATAGCCATTTCATAAACAATCTGCGATTAATTTACATATAAAATGATATGCTATTAAGAATGTAATTATTTTGGTTACAATCAATTATTATTTTATATTGTAATCTATAATATAGTTCAGCTAAAGCTTTTACTATTGTAGAGAAGTACATGATTAATTTTGGGATATTTGGCCTATATTTCAAGTTTAATCTTAAGAATAACGTTTTTCATCGCTAAGTATAACCTTAGTGCAACATATGATCTACCATATGTATATTTAAACTGAAGTTGTAATTTGAGAATACTTCATCGACATAGTCTATCACTGTTGGTAGAAATTTTATATAATTAATAAAGATTTGTAAATATTTAATATAAATTGTTTTAAATAAGTGATTATTAATTTACATTGGCTTTCAACATATTAGCAATTTAGTGGTTAGAGTTTAATAATATAAAGAAGTTGCAGAACAAAACATATTAGGAAAAAATTAAACATAGGAAATAAGTAGATTAAAATACATATATACATTTAAAATTTTACATTTGTTCAATTTTTTTGTTTGTTTGCCTTGATCCATTTTGTTCTTTGAAAGATATTAGCTAGAAAAGAGCAATCTAAAACGAAACAAAAAATAGTAGTTAGTAACTGAATTCAAAAATATGCAAACAATCACATACACATACACATCATTAATGAATACGGGAGGAGGGGGTATACATCATTAAATTGAAAAAGTCTATAGAAAAGCAAATATTAATGTTTTATTGCTTCAGTGAAACATATATTTTCAAGAATGTGTAATGGCTATTATATCAAGTAACATCTAGATTTTTTTTGGACTAAAATACATTCTTCTCTCTTTTCATATAAAGCTTACTTACATTATAGCACTAAATATATATATATATATAATATTACAAGCTAAAGATAATGGGTGTTTTTTCCTCTTTATAGTTTATTATTTATTATGAACATAAATTTACCATCAACATCATTTTTACCTATTATCAGTCCACAGATGAAGGTCTCCCCAAATTTAATCCATTTTCTTTGAAGTCTAGTCTCTCTTCTTCAAAACATTCTAGTACTAATTTGCTTCTTTCATTTGACCATTTCACATGTGATAATTTTTTTAGGTTTTTACAATCTCTTGGGATTTAAAACTTCAATTATTCATTTGCTATCACCTCTTCTAGCCATCTGTGCAACTTAGCTCCATTTCAATCTCTAAATACTCTCAATGATGCTAGTAATGCCCATTTTCCTTCTCACCCATGTTATTCATTTTTGATCCTTTCATGTTGCTTCTAACATACATCTCTCCATATTTTGTTGAAGTATCTGAAGTCTCTATATTGATTTTCTGTTAAATATCCAAGTCTCAGTTAAGAACTGATAAAACATATCAAAAACTTACCTTTTTTAAACACATGGATATATTTCTTTTCAATATTATGGTGTTTTTTTTACCAAAAGCATTCCATCCAAGTTTAATTATATGATTATTTTCATTTATTAACTTTCCATATGCACCAATAATTTGACCAAGATATTCTTCTAATTCATGATTATCAATATTTAGTTGTTGTTTTTTTTGAGAACTTTAGTCTTTTTAGAACCTGTAGTTCTACTTTCTTAATTTCCTCTGATAACTCTTGCAATATTTCATAAAAGTATGCAGCATTATTTGCAAAAATGACCACATCATCTGTACAATCTTGATGACTTAAATAATCTCTATTTCCTTTTATTCTTTCAGCTTCCTATTTTAATCGACACATTACGTTTTGTCAAGCTGCTGTAAAAGTTTTGATATATGGATGGAATCACTCTGTCCTATACCTTTCTTCATGTTATCTTCATAGTATAACTATGTAATCTAATCACTACAGTTGCATTTTGATAAATATTCTTGAGAATATGAAAATATCCTAGGTCTATATCTTGATGATCAAATGCTTTAATCACTATAGAAATGCTTATACAATAAAATGCATTTTTATAATCTACAAATCCAATGTATAATGGCAAATTATATTCATTGATTGTTTCTATAACTTTTCTTATTACTGGGATATTTTAGTTAAGAATTATCAGTCAACTGAAAAGAAATACCCTGGTATTTTTTTGAAAAAGTCAGTAAACTCTGTATGCTCGCTGATGTATATTGATAAGCATCCCATCTATGTTTGATGAATGATCACATATAAAGAACAGCTACAGGGATAAGAATATAAGCACTGGTATTTAGGAATTTGCCTTGTTCGATAGGGCCTCAAAAATGAATTAAAAGGTTTTCTTTCAGTTAACAATAAAAGTTAATAAACTTTCTGTAGGCCATAAGTTTGTAGAAATGCATATATATCTTTTATAACCATATGTATATATTGTATATATTGTAGACGTTCGTTAAATTTATTAAACATGAAAGTAAATTAAAAAGTTCACATTTAAAAATTTTCTTTAAGAATTAAAAATTGAAATTAAATATCATCTTAAACTCTTATATATTAAATCGCACAGATAATGAAAAATTATTAAAATAAAACTTTATTAAAGAAAAAGTATTTTAAAACTAAATTTTAAAAAGATTTGGAGATGAAATTATATCTTTAAATTTATCTTTAAATATATTTTTGATTTGGAAACAGGTTAATTAATCAGAAATGGAAATGATTGTTAATTAGTTAAATGTAAACCAGCCTTGAGCATTTAAATGTAAAAACACCGGTCAGATAGGAAAACAATAGAAACTGTTAGCAAATAAGAAGAAATCCCTATGAATCAGACCCAGCAAAGACCATCGCATCGTGACGTAATGTAAATTCAATCCTTCACATTAATATAAAAGGAAAATTTTGGAAATTATTAATGAGTGACTGGAAATTGATTATTACGATGTGACTATATGTAGTAGTACGGAGTTGGAGGAATTGACAGACGCACAGTCAATTCTTTCAGCTGTTAAAGAAAGGAGAAATGAACTATCGTTTCCTAAATTGAGGACCAACTAAATTAAAAAACCTCCGAATGAATAAATAAAACAACGCTAAATGGATAACAATTTTAGGACGGCATGGAATTTACGTTCATGGCAAGCAACGGATAAAGTTGGACGTTTTAAAAATCGTAAGAACTTATATATTCACTTGAAACAATAAGAACTCTAAATTTTAAAACTTTTTATTAAATGATGCAATAGAATCCTATCTGACCAAACTAAATTCTTTATTAATAGTGTTATTTGATGTATTTTTTTTCTTATTTATGTAAAATCATTTCCATTTATTTATTTTTGTATTCTTTAAGTTTTTATCATGATTTTTTTTTTGTTTTTCGTTAAATTAATTATATAAATGTTAAACTTAAGTCGCGTGAATGGCTGTATAGATTTGTAAAGTTATATTAGGGGAGGGTAATCTTAGGTTATTTGTTTCGTGGTTAGATTGGGTCAATGGATTGGATATATTGGTGTGATTAGTAGATGTAATATTGATTCGCTACGGCAGAATCGCTTCATCGCCGCACCTTCCGTTTGCCTATGGAAGGAATTATAAGTCGGATACCGCAGTTCCTTTCTATGGAGTTTTTTGTTTTATTGCTCTTCTTTGCAGATAGATGTAATATTCCTATCTCATAAGAGGCAATTTCTTCTCTTAACCTTTTGTGCTGCCGTATTTTATTACATTGAATACATCGATATATCAGATGAATTGATGCCAGTTTGACTACAGATCGGAAGAGCTAAGATTAAATAGGGATAGAATGTTTATTTTCAAAAGCAAATTTATGTGGTCTATTCATACTCGATCCTAAATAAAAATGCAGTAAATTTAAGTTGTTTATAGACGCTTGCATGGATTGGTTATCGGTTAAGTATGTTTTGGGTTTTCATATTTGATCAAAATATATAGACATTCGATAAATAATGATACCTTACGGTGAGTATCTAAAATGTATTTATTCGGATGTCTTTTAAGTTATTGTGACAATGCAAGTATCTTACGGTGAATACTATGGGTTACGTATAAATTTCCCTCCCAATTGTCAGTAATCAATAATTTTGTATTTTGATCGTTTATGTTTACTTTGAAATGTTTTGACCGTGAAATCTATTAACCGGTCTATATTCAACGTGATAAACAAGCTTTCATAAATTTATCTGTCGAACTTAATTAAAATGTAAAATTAGAATGTAATGGTAATTAAAGGTAAATTAAAGTCAAAAATCAAAGTTAAAAAAATTAAATGTTAAAATGTAAAACTAATAATAAAATAATTTTAAATCTTATATATATGTGCATAAATAAATGTTTGTATGCTAATTACTGGCAGTGGCTTATTTTATTTATTTTTTAATGTTGAAATCTAATTAGATAAGATATGATATTATTAAATCTCTGCTACTCCCTGAGCTAGTGACATGGGCTAACGACCGGAACCAAAATATTTAAAAAAAAAAAAAAAATTTTTTTTTTTTTGACTTACGTATCTGCCTACTTATAAATTTTTCTAGGTTCAAATGCCTAGATGGCGCCCTGTAGTGCAGTTTACGTTAAGTCACCTTTTCCGGATCGTTACAATATATATATATTGTGGGTATTCATGCAATAGACTAATTATAATGCTCTGACAAATATATCCCTCTATCAAAATTACCCCAGAAACTAAATCAGACTAGCCAAAGAAATAAACTATAAAACACAACCAATGGTTATTTATTGTTTACATTCCTCTATATAAATTTATGCACTCCATATAATTTTTCATTCATGTTTAAATGGCCGGTTATTACTTAATTGTATAAATGTTTGCATATATGCATACATTTTTAAAAATTATATCTAATGGAGTTAACTTCATAGGCTTTTCTCCTTTTTGAATTTTTAATGTATTTTAAAAATTAAATTTTTTTTGACAATCTAATTTGTAGTCTGTATTAAATATGCTAAATGTGGGAAATATAGTGATAATTTATCATTTTTTCTGTTAATCTAACTCTTATGTTTTTGTCTTCTTTATTATTCTAAGGAGGACAATAAAGCATTGTCAAATGAGGCTTTTATGTATTAAAAGTATATTTGTTATATAATCTTTTTTGGTTTTATGTTTATTTAAGTACAAAAATAACAACAAGAAGTCAAGCATTGGTGGTCGAGAGGTCAGCGACAGCTGCTTTACAAACAGTTGTCCTGGGATAGCGGGTTCGCTTCCCGGCTAATGCTATGACACATGAGGAAAAAACAACAACAAGACATTCATTTTCATTTTACAAGAATACAAAATTAAATTTACATCTATTCATTCTTTTTTAAATAAGGTACATTTAGTGACATATATCTGAAATACTTAAAATAATGTAGTTATAAAATCTTGAAATGTAGAAATAACTGATTTATATCATAATTTTATTTATTCTTCAATTTTGTTAAGCTATTGATTTTTAATGACTTTTAATGACTTAATTGAAACAAATATGAAATATCAAAAAAGAAAATAATGGTACTTACGTATTAGACCAGCTGCCCATGTTTGTGATAGCAAAGTGCCACATTTTTCTTTCTCCAGTGGGGAATGATGTTTGTGATGGAAGAATGCCATATTAAAGAGTCAAATTTTTAACAATATGAAAAGTTTAAATTTGTATATAAAAATAATAAACACATTACGATATTAAATAAAAACAGGCTGCTATGACTTTTTAATACAGAATTCTGCCATTGCAAACACAAGCAGCAGGTATAATACGTAAGTGCCAAAATGATTTTTGAAACCTGAGGGGGGGATTGATTACTAAAAATTAATATTTTTAGAAATCTTAACTTAAAGCTTTATCATCCGTTACCCATTGATTACGCAAGCTTATGATAGATGGCTCTAGAATAGGTGAAAAGAATTGCACCTGGAAGCATAAGGAATAGTGATCATGTGATGTTTAGTTGGAATATGAAGTTATGTGACATCGTTTGTTTGTTAAATATTAACAAAGATTTTTCCATATTTACTGATTCTTCTTTTTTTTCTACACTTTTTTATACTTTGAAGTTTTGTCTTAAAAAAGAATATCACAAATTAAAAATAATTGAAAATCTGATAGTTATTAAAAAGTATTTAGTTTTTTAACTACAGATTATAGTCAAGCATTGATGGTTGAGAGATCAGCAACAGCTGCTTTACAAGAAGTTGTCCTGGGTTAGCGGGTTTGTTTCCTGGCTGATGCTATGACACATGAGAAAAAAACTACAGATTATAATATATATATTCATGTTACATTTATTTTAAGGCTATTATTCCGCTCCTGCTAAAAAATCACTGTTAAAAATTCATTTTATAATGCTCTATAATATTCTAAAATACAATCAGCCTCCCATAAAAATAATAGAGTAGTTAATTAGGCAGAAATCTTACAATGATCAAGCAATAAATATTGTACGTTGAATTTAAATCAGGAAATCTTCACATACCAAACTTTTTTCTACTACTGCACCTAACTTCACAAGACAACAAGCTATGTTGAATATCAAGTATAGAACATATGTTGCTATAGATATTCAGATTTTATATTCTTGTTTTTACATCATAAATATCTTTATAAGATGTGACTCAACATCTTCACACACGGCAATAAGAAAAGTGTATTTACTGGTATGATTTTATTATTGCATTTTCAGAATATTATAGAGCTAACAAGAGTTCTTTTCACCCTAGTCTAGTGCCATCTATTGCCAAGCTTGAGTAATCAATCGACATTAGATGGTATGGTGCTATAAATACTCCCACCCTCAAATCGGTTTCAGTGTCAAGATTTAAAGCTGAAACTAATGCACTTAAAACATCTAGCAGTCATTTTTTACTCTTTTACCTTATTCAGATTAACAGGTTCAATTTTAAGAAACCTTAAGATTTGAACCCAAGCTAACTGACATTAATTATTTAGAGCTGATACTAGCTCAACTGCTATGTATTTTAGATTAATGTCAACTGAAGGCCCTTTTTTACTCTTTGGCTAGAAATGGTAATATTAGCAACAATATCACATTATCTTTCTCATATACTTCCAAGACAACTACTTCTCTTACGCTAGATTATGAGCTTAGTAATCAATGGAAAATATACATGAAACTGAGGTTTCTAAAATATGTAGAAATTGACCTGGTGTCAGATCTATACAACTATGCAAACAAGTTAGCTTGAATTTAAACTTTATGGCTTTTGTTTTAATTTTATACTATTAGCTTGAAAAAAGTGATGATTAGGTATATAATTACATTAGTTTTAATTTGGAATCCTTATTCTTGCTCATAAAGATAGTAGAAATATACCATAATAGATCAATTGTTGTCCACTGATTACTCAAGCAGAAAAAATAAACTGCTCTTGGAAGATCACGAGAAAATCATATGATATTGTTAATGGCTACATATTAAGAAATATTTTCTAATATTTGCTTATTCTTTTTTTTTTTTTTTTTTTACAAGGCATAAAAGATGCTAACACAGTGCTCTAATTAAAATTGATTGCATAATAATTAAATGTAAATTTTAATAGTTTAATAGAAATTGTGAATGTAATAATTTCATTCTTTTAAATTTATCAACGACTACTTTTCAATATTTTACAACAAAGAATTATTATTGGTAAAGTAATTGTCTTCATAAAACAGAAATTGACTAACCAATTGATAAACATTGACAAAATAATTGTTTAATAAGAAATAAATTGTACGATCAATAATTAAACTTCATGGCAGCTTTTTTTCAATGATTAGAAAAACCAGTAAACATCACATGATCACCATTTCTTATGCTTGCTTATAACTGTTATTTTTGTTAGTTTTATAGTTAAGTAGAGATAAAAGGTGGCTGCTGGAGAGTTGCATTAGATCCTACAATCTAGGTGCAGTGCTCTCAGATCCAAAGCTCCTCACTGACGAAGGCCACAAGCCAGAAACTAGTCTGGGGATATTGGATGAATAGGTATTAGATGGGGATTTTATGTACAAGCCTTCTGGCATCCATTGATTACTCTAGCTTGATGTGAATGGCAATACGTATAGTGAGTTTTGCCTGTTTTAATTAGAAAAACCCTTGAGAACCACTGATCCACATAAATCAATAGTCATAATTGTTAATAATGATGTGCCCTACATGATTTAGTGCAGTGGTTAAGTATCAGACATTGTAGCATAAGATTCTTGAACTGATTCTGGTTCTGTTTATCTCTAGTGTTCAAACCTCTAAGCTTTAAAGCCATTTTATTCTTTTTTGTATACCATTATGATCATCATTATTTTCAAATCGCATATTGGAATTTAAAAATTAATAATCAGGTCACAAAGTGAATTATCATTTCATTTATATATATATATATGTTATGTTGCTTATTGTTATTATTATTATTTGATTTCTAAATGTGATTGAAACTAATGTTTATTCAGTATTAGAATTGTATTATTACATGGTGCATAACACAAAGCCAACATGAAAAAACACAAACAATTTTCAACTACAGAAGAAAAAATACAGTACTAGTTTCACACAAAAAATATACACAAAATGGCTATTTCACTTTAAATATATGCTTCAGGTATACATATCATAAAACATCCATGATGATAAACAAAATACAAGTGTATAAATAAATCGAAAGACAACATGTAAATAATTGTATAAATATTACAGAAATTGGAATAGGGAAGAGATAATTAAATTGTTTGAGATCATAAATTTAAACTAAGAAGTAGGAGATGAAAGATTCATAATGTTTTGTTGAGAAAATGGTATAACAATAATGAACATATTTCTTTCAGTTATTTTAAAAACTTATATTTATTTCATAGAAATTATATTTCTTTTTACAAATTTTCCCCATGTTGTGACCAAATTTTAGAATTATTATCAAAGGCTATTTATCTTTAATTATCTGAAAAAATAAAATATTAATATGATGAAAAAGGAAACAAACAAATTTTCTAAATACAGCATTATATGCGGGATTTCACATGACCCACTATTCTCAGTGCCATCTCATATTGCTGACCCACCTGACCACACACATTTCGAAAAGATAAATAATCACCAATATACGTATTTCATGCTAAACCAGCAATCATCAGTTGGTCTGGATTACTATCCTCACACATATATATAACCAGTGCTCAGCTTTATATTAAGATAGCCAATCTTCATACTTTAATGGACATGTATGTGATCAGGTGGGTCAGCAATGTGAGATGGCACTGAGAGTAGAGGGTCATGTGAAAGTCTGAGTTTGAATCCCGCGTGTATTACATATATAAATGTAGGTTTAAGTCTGTACAATGTATTGAATACAACATTAAATAATACACAGTAAAGTGAATGATTCTCTCTCCAAACTGCCTGAGATGCCATCTTGGAATCAATGCATTAGTTATGTAGTGATATAGTTTAGCTATTCGCTAAACAAATTTTAAAGCACTAGTGTGATTGGATCACAAGTTATAACATAAAATGACAGTGTGTTTTCTACCTTTGTTGATCATTTTCAATGCATTAGCTGCCATCACAAAACGTTCTTACAACTCATGATTTCATTGCTTGTTTGTATCACTTCAAAGTTAGTGTTAGTATGTTGTTCCATCATGAATAACAGTACAAAACTCAGTATCACATTTTATGTTTTAACTTATGATCCAGACAAACTAACACTTTAGAATTTTTGTGTTGAAACTATTTTACTACATAATACATACATTGACTTAAAGATGGCGCTGCAGACAACTTGGAGAAAGAAGCAATTACCTTTTCACTGAGGTACTATACTGTAATACAAAAACATAATTATTGCTTGTACATTTAAATTATTGACTTTTAGAAAAATATTAATCGTAATAATTAATAATGCAAATTAATTAAACCTATAAGCAAATAATTAAATCTGGAATTAATTGATTTAAAAGAAAGTTAAAAAGATAATCCATCTTAAAAATGGTATTAACAATTTAAATAACACTTAAAAGGGAATAAAATAATTATCAATCTTTTGCTGAAAATGTTCTCTAGCTAGATGTTCATTGCCAATCAGCTATAAATGAAGATATAAGAAATAAGGCAAAAAATCAAACATAAAAAATAGTCACAGATCACATGACCCCATTCTCTTAAGCTTGTAAGATATAAGCAATTGGCAATGCTCATTGTTTAAAAATCAAACATCTTTGATAAAAGAAAGCTAAAGCTCCAGATTAGTCTGTACCTTTAGATTTAAAAGAGATCTAGGACTTTTAGAAGGTCATTTCAACTTTATAACAATGTTTAAATCTGCATGCCACTTACTAATAACAGTAAATAGAAATTTGAATTTTATGATATAATCTTATTTGAAGTGTAACTATTAATTTAATTATTAATTCAATTAGTTAGACATGTATGTAATAATTCTTTCATTGCTTGTCAAATAAACAGTTACATTTATTAACTGGTGTGGCATTATAAATATTATATATATATTGTATTTATGTTACGACCATTTGCCACTAGGCTTTTATACTCAACAGATCAAAACATAAAATTGACTAACAAAAAAATATTTTTATATCATTTTCTAATATATGCTTTAATACTGTATTTTGAAAATGTCATTTGTTTCTTTTTTTAACATATTTATATATATATTTTTTTAGATAATTAAGGACATACTGTGTACACAGCATTTCACACTACAAAGGTAACTTGTTCTCGCTACAAAACTGCCTGCAGTGCCATCTTTGAATCAATGCAAGTATTATGTAGTGTCATAGTTTGTCTACTCGCCACAACAATTTTAAGGCACTAGTATCTCTGAATTACAGTTATGACTTGAAGTGTGGTAGTATGTTCATTCCTTACCTCACAACAGGAAAATGTGGTAGAATTAAATTTTAATTTAAATTGGGAAAACTGCTACTAAAATATTTGAAATAATTCAATTAGTGTATAGCAGTAATGCCACAAGAAGCAAGGTTTTCAAGCAGCTTACAAGATTTTGTGATGGCTAGGAGAGTATTATATAAGCCTCAGTAATGAAAGTAGAATATAATCAAAGCATGAATTGAAATTTGTATAACATTACACAATTTCTGCAAAATAAATACTAATTTAAAATGATATGTTGGAAATGTTTACTTTTTAAAAGTTGAACCTATTTTGATAAGAAAAAACTAATGGATAATTTTTATCAATTAATTAATAAAGAAGACATTTAACATTTTCAAAAGAAGAAATTACACATGAAAAGTTCAGGTAATAAGAATATATTTCAATTAGATTACATTAAAAGAATTTACATTCATCTGGAACTGGTGTAGAAATCATGTTTTAACCTCTTTTTTGCTGATTATGTTATTGGCTGAGTGAGGTAAAAGTCTAAACTTTTAATTGGTCAATTCACAAACTCAAGCGTCAAAATGTATTCATCTTTTAATATTATATTCACTTTAGTTTCGTTTGTAAAAAGTATATTAATAATTTGTCAGGTTATGAAAGTGAACAAAAGTTTTTTTAAAAATAAATTTTTATTTATAATTATAAAAAGATTTGATAGCAGCAAATCTAAAATGAACATTACTCACCAACCAAAAAGTTTTGCCGACGTCAGTGATTTCTTTTCCAATTTTACGTTGCGGATAAGTAAATAATTTTTGCTAAAGTCTTAACTATTTTTCTAAAATAATTTTACTTTTATCATATTTTATCAAAATAGTTTATAATTTGTCAAAAAATACTTTTAAAATGGTCTAAAACATTCACTTATCATTTTTGAAATGAAACAAAAGAAATTGTAGCAGTAAAAGTTATTGAAAACCATTTTCTTTGTTGTCGAAAGGTAACAGCCAATCAGAATTAAGAATGGGCGGAGCGCTTTTGTTAGACCTTTAATATCAGTTTTATTGATTTTTTACTTGCAAAATAATTCAAGAGAGGGCAGCATCTTACAAAACTTTTTTTAACCTTTAAAAAAAACACAAAATCTTAATGGTAGTATTAAAAATGCCTGATTTAGAATGACTGGAAACCGTCACATTTCTAGCCGTAACTAGCAAAAAGTTGATTAATGGTTAAGAATTAAGATTATCTTTTAAAGAATTAAAATAGTAGACAAGAAAAAAGTGAACAGTTGATAAAAGTATTACAGAAAAAAATTCAGATTTATTTTATAAAAATATAAAAATAAGCAATTATGAAAAAGTAAATTCAAATGAAACATGGGAAGTATTCAACAAAAGTTTAAAGAATGTGACAATAAAGAAAACAGATTACAAAAGTTTGTAAATGAGCAAAAAATACTTAGAATGATAAAGAGTAAATAGAAAATATGAATTCTAATAGAAGAATATATAGAAGACTTAATAGTGACTTGAGAGTTGAAGCAAGTATAACAGCAAGAGAGTAGCTAAAGAAAAAAAGAAAGAAAATATAATTTTAATTTATAGCAGAATAAAACAGTTTGGATAGGAAAATAGTAAACAAAATAGATGTATTAAAATGATGATGAAAATATATAAGAAACTTATATAAGGGACATAATAATATATTAAGCGATGAAAGATGTACAGATAAGAATGAAATAGATATGCAATAATAAGATTGCAAAAGGTTTGGGATTTAAACTTGCAAAGCATAAAAAATTAACAAGAATCCAGTTGGATTATTAAAGTCGCTAAAAAAGAAGAATTTGAGAATAATAATAGTTCATGATTGTAATATAATTTATAACTTATCAGGCTAATAGTTTTAGTAGTGCAGTGTTTAAATTGTAATTATATAGAAAATAATTATCCCTTCTCACTATCACCATTAAAAACATTTGAGTTTGAAAATAAGGTAGTTATTCTTATTTTTTCAAAGTCTCTATCTTGTGGCTAGGCAAGAGTATCCTTGCAGTTTTAATATCACTGTTTAATGGTACTAGTGGTGAGGGATGATTACCTTCTATATAATTACAGGCTAATAGTAATGATTTTCAAAAAGCCTATTCAATGAAATGAAAGAATTTTTAAATATTAGCCTAACCCTTTTACTTACACTGTTAATTCCGTTAAATCAAAATTTATTTAAGATCTCGTCTAAAATATATATTAAATAAAGCAGTAGATAGTCATCATTATTTGCTCTACATTTCTTTTTATAAATAATTATTTAGGAAGTCATAAGATATTAGAGTTCTGGAGTACTGTATATTATTGCACAGAAGCTTCCTATAAATGGTCATTTACATAAGATCATTTAATCTTACAAATATCTTCTAATATTGTAATGATATGAAGAAATTGGGTGAACTTACAATAATGGCACTCATCATTTTCAACCCCAAGTCAAAAGACTAGTCTAATTTAAATATTCAAATACTATAATGAGTACCATCAACCTCAAGTTCACTCCAATTTTTTCATACCATTACAAATAGTGCCCCACATTGGGTGCCATTTGCAATGGTATGGAAACGTAGGGATGAACCTGGGGTAGTGGAAAACATTATTATCAATCCCAGTTAATGAATCAATCTAAATATACAATTTTTCATACCTTACAAATAGTGCCCCACATTGGGTGCCATTTGCAATGGTATGGAAACGTAGGGATGAACCTGGGGTAGTGGAAAACATTATTATCAATCCCAGTTAATGAAACAATCTAAATATACAATGAATATAAGAAATAGTAATGAGAGAATGAGCAAGAGAGATCAGCAAGAAACTAAGATTAACTATAAATTCAACAACATTACAGATAAATAATTATTGATCACTAAAATGATTAATAATAAAAAGAATCAATGATCATCCTTTTTATTGGATTTGAAATGGGCCTACTATAGATCAGGCTAAATATTCAACTACTGTCAAAATTAGGGCAGCAATACAACCCAATAATTTGGATGCAGTGACTCAGATGTTAAGCCATCAATATATACATATATAATCAAATAATGTTGGGGTACTAAAACATGCTGATTATCATCAATTCCCTAGCCATATATTACCATTAATGTACTGGCCAACTAGAAACTTAATTTCTAAAAAAAAATAATAAAATGAAATGCAAAATAAAATGTAGTGCCTGGACTTTAAAGGATATCCCTTTTGTGCCATCCAGGATTACAAAAAAATAATCAAATCATCTGGATGTCCAAAACCACTATGCATAAACCCCAATCTATATAACTGATCTTATGCATGAATCAGTGAGCAAGAGCTCTAATTGTTACTGTGAACATGAAGATAATACCAATGTATAATAGTTTAAACTTAGTTTAGAATTGAATAAATTCACAGGAATAACTTAATGAAATATAAATCTATTAATAACAAGAACAATAAAATTAAATTAAGGTCTTCTGAGTATGCTATAAATTCAGCATATAAATGTCGAAAATAAGAAACTGTGAGAAGAAAATATGTAAAAGAATAGCTATGGCAAGGTGGCTTTTCTACAAAAAGAAATTATTTATGAAATCAGAAACATTGGATCTTCACCTTCACAAGAAGGTAGATCCTATAAGATTGGATATTTTACCCATAAACTTATAATAGACTGTACTTTCTCCTTATCTAAGTAATCTTAGTGTTCAAAAGGCTTCTTTGCATTTTCACTATTGTAATTGTAACAATTTTTGTTATTTTTCACCACCCAAAATCCCATAAAACTTTTTTTATTTTATTTTTTTTCTTATTCACTTATTTATCCTAATAATTATTCAAAAATTTCTTCTTATCCAAACAAAATTTCAAAGACGATCTAAAACTTTTTATCACATAGCATCTATATCACATCTCTTCTCCAGACTTATCAAATGCATCACTATAATTATGATATTTCTTGCAAGATATTGAATGCATGCTTAGTGGATTACATTAAGTGTACAAAAAATCCTACACTGAAGGAGTTCATATATCTTGTTTCCCAGTAAACAATTTTCAAGCTTTTCTTAACTTGTGTATTCCAATTGCTTATATCTAATAGTAAATGAGTTAGTTTATATAAACATTTATAAAAAAATTAAAGAAATAAACTTTTAGTAAATATTTATAAATTAATAAGACTAATATAGTAAGATACCTATTTTTTTATCCCTATCTTAAAAAGAGGTTGTGTTTACAATGAGCAATAAAAGATCACTTATTGAATTACAAAAAATTCACAAATCCAAAAAAAACCCCTCTGAAATCAAGAATTTAAAATTAATAGTACTTTCCTGTGTATTTCTTCTAATTTAATTTCTTCTCTATAAATTTCATATCTACTTGTTAAATACTCAGAGATACTATTAATAATATCAACAGAGTATCTATTATAAGTAAATTCAACATGAAATTTACAACTTAAACCACTAAACATCATATGATCACTATCTCATACTAGCAAATAATTGTTATTAAACAATTCAAAACAAAAATCTAGGTGCAGTGCTCTCAAATCCAAGGATCCTCACTGATGAAGGCCACAAGCCAGAAACTAGTCTGGGGATATTGGATAAGTAGGCACTAGATAGGGATTTTATGCACAAGCCTTCTGGCATCCATTGATTGCTCTTGTTAGCACAAGACGGCACTACTATACAGAGAGTTTTGCTTTGTTTTGAAATGTTTAAATTTACAACTTAACAATATAAGTTTATTAATATCTAAATATGAAGTTAACTGCAATTACTAATCGACTTGGATAATGAACAACATAATTTTATGTACACATTTATAAGAAGTATATATAGAATGTAAATTATATGTTTAGTATATTTATATTCATATGTTTATATTATGTTGTACTTCTGAAGAAGATTGCTGGAGCAATTGAAACTGTAAACTAAAGAAAAAAAAGGATGGTAAATAAAGCATTGTGTAACAGTAGTAAAGTGCATGGATGATTTACTATTATATAGTACACATTTATTCTGCAAATGCACAGGCTTACCTTTTTATGGTGGGATTTAAACCACTTCACACTCACACTTCATGTGCATTGTCAGTAGTTATGTGCCCTTCCTCTTCTTTGCTCACACACAGCTTGGATAGATTCTGCAGTTTTTATATCTCTAGAATATTTTTAAATCTACACACAGTAGCATATATTAGTTTAATGCAAATTCAAATGCATGATTTGCATATGTTAATTTCCTAGAGTGTTTACATTTTAGGGAATTTTATTCATTTCTTGTCTGCCTATAATTACACGAATTACAAATGAACTTTATTTACAAGGTATACATGTCTATATAGACTCACAGTGTTAGATTTAGTCAGAAAGTATATGACTATGCATTAATAATATGTTTTTATGCATTATTTATCACATGTTAAATTAAAATATTTTTTCTATTTTTAAATTCATTTGCTTCTAAAACTTTCATGTTTGCTTTAAATAATTTCACTTTTACTACTATTATTATAAATAGTTTAAGTGATGACTTTACTTTGATGACACTACAGTATGAGTTTATTATATATTTTTAATTTCTATAAATCCTTTCTCTCAGTAAATTATTTATTTTCTTTCCATTTCTAAACACATTGAAACCATCGAATTTCACGAATGACATTATTCTGTGTGTAATGCATTTCATTCATCTTGTAATTTTAGGCATAATAGTTTTTTTTTAATTTTGACATATAGTTATATAGCTTATTTTTCCAGAAACCTATTTATCCATCTTTAATTTTTAAATTATGCATATTAATAATGATAATCCCCTGGGTGGTTTGGTGCAGTGGTATAGTGGCAGATTCTGAAGCCTAAGGTTCATGGACCGAAGTCCATCTTCGTCACTTCCTGCGTTCATACTTTTTATGAACACCTAAAATAGAATTGTTAGTTGGCTGGTAGATCACATGATATCATCAAAGAACCTTTGTAATAGGTTGCACATGGAGTTGTAATCACTTATAATTAAGCCACTCTGAATAAATCAATATGAATGACTAATGATTCTAACAAGCATGAAATAAATATTTTAAAAAAGTATAAAATTACCATGAATCTACTTACTTCATTTAAGATCTAAATTCAACATAAGTTTGATCATCTTTGGAAATTTTTTTAAAAGGACTGTCTGGCCCAAGATATACACCACCATGATCTGAATTTGTCACTTCATCTTTTTGAGATTTGATATTATCATCATCTACATTCTTCGTAGGGGTCTCAGGTCCAACATATGCACCATCTTTAATACTCAATAACCCTTCTTCAAGAATTTGCGCTACTTGGAACCTTTCCTAAATAAAAAAAATTAAGTACTGTAATAATGAGACCAATTAATAGAATGTTACTATTTATTACATTATGAATATAACAGCAAGAAAGTGTGTGTGCAATGCTTATAAATAGAATATATCATAAGTTTAGACCATAACTTTTAAGTTACGCAATTGTCTAAACCAGAACATTATTTTAGCCAGAATCTTTAGAGCTCTTACTTCTCTGAGAGTTCCAATTCCTGTACCTTTGGTAGTAAGCAGTTCCTTTTTTTTTCTGTTTAACTTTAAAAACTTTATAAAATAGAAAAGTACTTTAAGATTAACAAAAATAATAATTAATTAATGATAAAATAAATAAAAAGTGAAGTGTATGTTAATAGGTGTGCACATACACATTCATTTAATAATAAATTAAATTTACTTCCTGGTTCTCAATCCAATTTATTACTTATTTAAATCATAAATGTTATATTTTAATTATATCAATTTCATAAAAAAGTTTTTAAAATTAATAGTTATAGTAATAATGCAAACTATAAACTTTATATATCAAAATTTAAATAGAGAGTATATTATTATTAAAAGATAAATTTAAATTTTGTATTATTAAAATTCAGAAAATATTGGTTTAATAATATTAGTTATAAAATCATTTTAAAAGTGTACAAATTAATTAATATTCATTTTTGTGTCAGATATCTGGAAATAATTAACCATTCAGATATTGTGAAAATTTTCCTATAAATATAGGATGAGCAGATGATATAGAAAAAAAAATTAAGAAAATTTTCAAGGAATAAACTATATTTTTTATTTTAAAAATTTTAAGTATAAATTTATTGAAATCTTATTATTTTAATCTTAAAAGTAATAATTATAAATGTAAAAGCATGGAATATATCTTAAGTCATTTATTTGTCAAGTTCATTATGGAATAAGAAACAAAACTATTCTCATTGGTATACTACAGGAGCTGTCTATAAACTTATGGTAATGAAAGGAAATAAAATTTTATTCAAGGAGATAAAAATGTATTTTTATAAGAAATCTTGCAGATTAGCAAGCCATTTTTCCTATAGAAACACATATGAGACATAAGGAATTTATTTTTTTATTAATTTTCATATCGCAGAATGATAAACATTTTCTATTAATTATAATCCTTAGTAATGATAAAGATAATTATTTCTATTTAATAAAACTATGGACATTGATTAATGACTTTATTAGGGTGGTGATAGCTTAAAAAAAGAAAGATATAGTGCAGAATAATTTTTATTAAAAGTGTTGTGTTTGGTCTGGAGTGCAGACCCAATCTACAGAAAATAACACTAGTACCAGTATTATAATTAATATAATATTTATTATATTTACAAATATCTACAATACAGAGTAATATTTCTAATGTGAATTCTTGGATCTGAGTCTTAACAATCTACCACTTCCATCTACACCTGATAGCTTGCCTCATGGGTAGGGAGAATGACTTTCAGCTGTATTAGACAGCTTCCCTCAAGTCGGCAGTAGTTTTAGCAGCATCTGGTCCTTATGTGGACTTGCCTAGCTGCATGACCAAATAGCGTATTACTATCAAGAATTCTTACTGCTTGTTAGGTTAGTAGGGCTTCAACTGAAGAATGTGTACCATCTTTGTAAGTTAGACAGCCAATCTCTCCCTTTTTCTCCAAAAGACTGACTATTTATTGCCAGATTCCTAACTTAGACTGCAGCATTTGGATTCAATGATCATACTCACTTATTGGCCTGTACTAATCATAGTCTATGTGTTTATCTGTACATCAGCCTATTGGCCAATAACAAACAATGCTCAATCCGATCAGATAAAAAAGGAATCTGGAATAGTCCATAACAAAAAGTTTATCTACTTGCTTTAATATTATCTGGATAATGGAATTACGAACATATTAAATATGAATTATTTGGAGAACTCTAGAATTTTACAATTCTACTAACAAATATTTTAAAGTATGCAGAAAGAAAGGAAACTTTGAAAAATATAATAAATGTTTTATTAAACAATAAAATGTATATTTATTCAATGTGAAGGAATTTTATCAATGATATAAAAAGTATGAATTTTTGATATAAGAACTTATTATTAGTATTGATAAACATTTATTTGAATTTTTCTTCATGTTTTTTTATTTATGCTATGAATAACAGAGAAAAGCACAAAAGAGAGTGAAGGGGAGGAAGAAATCTTTTTTTTGTTTGTTTCAAGCAGCAATTGATTGTGGTTGTCATAGTAACTAATACTCCCATGGAAAATATGAGTTTATCTAGTTCAAGAAGTTGAAGAAAACTTTTTGTTTTTATTACTTTACTATATGAACTATAATTTTTAAGTTAGCATTAATAATTCATAATTATTTGTTGTTATTTTTTAGATTTAAGATTTAGAATTTTGGATATGAAAAAAGAAAAATCAAAATTTTTTTTGTTCTTGATTCTGCTTGCATATCATCTATAATGATCATAAAATATTATGATTAAATTAACTTTATTTTATTTTTTAATATAAGATATTGGTATTGAATTATTTAAGCCATGATCAGGTAAAATAAATATGTGTAATATTACATAAAGGTATATGATAGAGGAGTGAATATATTTATTATAATTTTAACATGAGTTTATAATTAATCTCTGAATAAGTTAAAGTTAACTGACTTATTATATTTATGATAAATTATGTCAAACTATTTGTTTTTTTTTTTAATCTTCTTGTTATGTTCAAAGTATGAAAATGTAAGAGTAAGCTTAGATATTATTTGTGAAATGATAAATAATATTTTTATGCAGTGCTAAGTATTTTATATGGAATGTTAGATATAAAGTAGTGATACAGGAAAGTAGTTTTATTAAGGGATCCTGTAGAGTAAAGAAAGTGTTATTTAATGTTACATATGATACAGTATAAAATTAGGATATTTGTAATACATGGATTATGACAGCTTAAAATAGAAGCCAAGAATTAAGATAGACACAAGAAAATGTGGCCTTAAGTTACATAATCCATTATATTGTTGTTTCTTATAGTTTTATAAGACATCCATCCCATACTTGTAATCGTGAATATCACACTGATATTTATATCACATTAAGGAATTGTAGTTTTGAGCAATGGTAATAGCTAAACATTCAAATGATGATAAGATAAATCCATTTAATGCAAGAAGAATTAGACATAGAACAAACAGGAGGCTAAAAGAATGTAAAATAAAGATTTTATGAATGTTTTTATTAAATATCAGAGATCAAAAAACAGAATGGATATCTGAGTTATAAGAGATGTGATGCTGAAAAGAAAACCTGTTAATGATTCATACTGTTGGAAGCAATATAACAATGTGCCATATCTTAATGAATATTTAAATAAGTAAATGTTTATTTTATAACTAATAATAAACATAAAAAGAATATAAATTATAGAGTTATAATTATATAATAATATTATAAGAAGACTAAAAGTAAAGTAATAATAATATAAATGAATAGGTTTGGGAGTGTGATAAAATATAAATTGTATATTTTATTGATATATTTTAATATGGAAATATTAAGAAATATCTTAATATTCATAGAGTCAAGTATGGAAGATACTATATCCTAGTTGTTATTTTCAAAGTGAAATATAAATGGCTTATTGTCGGGTGCTCAATATACATAGAATTGAAGCACTATCCAATACAAAACAATCAAAACCTTCTCTTCTCTCCTTATTGGATTACATTAAAAGTGGATGTCAATTTTTCTGCTGTATATTTTATGGTTTATCAAATGTAAGATTGTGTTTAACCAATGACAAAGAACATTGTGAACTTATTCTGCAATATGCTCAAAAGGTGCAGGCTTAGAGATAGAACACTGGCATCACCAGATATTCACACCGCAACTTGGAACTTAATGACCTTTTCTATTGGATAATCTGAATTTTTTTTAAGGAAATGTTTATTCTATATAGGACACCAAACAATGCCTACTAGCTGTCAAGGATGATTATTTTTTTGGATTTAAATAATAAATATAGTTTGTACATTAACTACTATGTTATTTCATTGTAAGATTTAGCCGTGAATAAAGATTCTTTGTTTTTTAAAAAAAGTATTAGTTTTGTTTCTTAATAATCATAATGAATGCTTAATAACTATTATGTCATATAAAAGAAAATAATTTGATTATAATTAATAATGATAAGTATTAGTTAATAATTTTAATTTAGTTTTAATCAATTTATAAGAGAATTTAGTTAATGATTTTAAATAGAAATAATTGATTAGTATATTTGTTTTTTTGTTTTTTAAGTGTAGCTAAATGTAAGTAAAATCACTGTTTGCATTTAGTTATGTAGATTAATTTATTTATGTTAAGAAGCAATAATAATGACTTGAGATGTTGATTAAGTTTAAGAATATTAATAAAGAAGTGTAAATTTTGCACATGAAAATTCAATGTTAAATATAATTTATCTTAATTGTGAGTCATGAGAGTATTATTGATATTTTAGTGGAATAGTGTTTAGATGATATTACTATGCCATTGAGTGTATATTTTTTGGTATATCCTTAATGTTAAAAAGGGGTACCTTACTGGATGGTTAAATAGAAAGTCTCATGATTATTAATGTTTTATGATTAAAATAATTTATCAAGATTGATCTAATATATTAGACATGACATGAATAGATTTGTATTACTAGAATTTACTGTAAAGGAAAGGATTTAGTTTGACTGAGTTAAAAGTTTAATTATTGTTACTTACATCCATCAAAATTTTTATCAAAATCATCTTTTATTTTATATTTACATCTACCATACCATAGTAGTTGGGGGGGGGGGTTTGTCCAGTCATGATACAGTATATATAATAAACACTTTTATTTATTGAATGCAGAAAATTGAAAATAATTGTTTTCTTCAGCCACAATTCAGATTTTTTATATTTAATTTGAAATAAAATTGTGGAGCCTCCAGAAATTGGTTTAATTATTTTCTGAATGTCCCATGCTTTTATTCCAAGTTAAATATAAAAATCCAAATTGTGGCTGAAAAAAACAGTTATTTTTAGCTTTTCAACATTTATTATGAATTATTTTTTTTATAAATATTAACTTTTTAGTGCACAATAAATAAAATTATTATTTACAAAATATTTTTTATAAATATTATTTTTAATTTTTTAGAATATATATATTTTTTATAATTATTGCTATTGGAGTTTTAAAATGAAGAATAAAAAAAAATGCCACATTTTTGTAATATTTGGAAAAAAAATTGTGCATATTAAAAATTGATTCCAATGTTATTTTGTTTCTGAAAGAATCACTTTTTTTTTTTTTTTTTTAAAAACTTTTACAATCAATAGAAAATAAAATTTCACTATTTAAAAAAATAAATTATAATCAAAACAAACTGAGATTTTTAATTTCTATTTTAATTAACCATTTACATTTATTAATAATTTTTTTTGCAACATTATACTGCCCTCTTTAGCATAT
Source organism: Epiperipatus broadwayi (assembly GCA_028023455.1). Classification (NCBI taxonomy): domain Eukaryota; kingdom Metazoa; phylum Onychophora; class Udeonychophora; order Euonychophora; family Peripatidae; genus Epiperipatus; species Epiperipatus broadwayi. Next base: position 9,410,418 of record JAQFVV010000037.1, read on the forward strand.
CACAGACAACTTATTGAGCTGATATCAATATGCTGAAATCTGGCCTGACAACACTGTTAAATCTTTCAACTGCTCGATTCGTGTAAACACAAGAAGATTTGATGTCACTCTAAATCGGTTACCTTTTGTACTAAGTATGAGAATTTGCACTCATTGTAAACAAGGAAAAAAGTTCTGTAAGACTGCCCTCTCTTGAATTATTTTACAAATAAAAAATCAATAAAAATGACCAAATATGTCAAAACCAAAGCACTGCCATCTCTTCTTTCTTGTTGGCTGTTTAAATTTTGACAACAAAGAAGATAGCTGCCAAAAAGTAAAGAGTTACGATCGGTTTTTGTTTTATTTCGAAAATGATAAACAAATGTTTTAGATCATTTTACAGTATTTTTTGACAAATTATAAATTATTTTAATAAAATAGTGCTAAAAAAAATTATTTTAGAAAAATAGTTAAGATTTTAGCAAGAATTATTTATTTATTGCAAAGTGGGAAGAAATCATGACGTCAGCAAATCTTTTTGGTTGGCGATTGATGTTCCTTTTAATTTCAGCCGCTATCAAATATTTTTCAAATTATAAATCAAAATTTATTTTTGAAAAAACTTTCGTTCACTTTCATAATCTGACAAATTATTAATATACTTTTTACAAACGAAACTAAAGTGAATATAATATTAAAAGGTGAATATATTTTGACAATTGACTTTGTCTTCAGTTTGTGAATTGGCCAATTAAAAGTTTTGATTTTTACCTCACACAGCCAATAATATAATTTGTGGTTAAAAGGTTAAACTAAAGAAACATTTCAACAACCCTGAAATATTTCATTATTATACTGCATAGTCATTAAAATCTAACACATACAAAACTGGAAGAAAATCCATTTGGTAGAAGTATGTTTAAAATTGGTTACAAAATGTATTCTAAACAAATTAGCAAATAAATAGAGTTTCTAAGTTAAATAAAAGCATTTAGGTCTGTTTTTCACTGCTTGCATTTTTTTAATCTAGATTTCAAAATCAGTGGTCCCTTTTAATTAGTTGGTTCAGAGACTGGCTTATATATACAGAAATTTAAGCAAAGAGAAAGGTGCAACCACCTTTTGCTTATAAATTCTCTGTCTTGTGTTGCAACTTAAGTGCTTCTTATACAGTCATTATTACATCTGATTGACTGTCATATAAGCATTTTAAAAGCACATGTGAAATGTTTTCAGCCTTTCACTTTAATTATGAACTGCTTGCACTTAATAAATAATATTTACATACATTATTGTCAATTCATAAGATCTGAAATATTACTTCATAGTAAATCGAAAGATTTCGTGTTATAGATTTATAAATAATATGCAGTGAGTTAAATATGAAAATGTTTAAAGCTTCATGCTCTTAAGTCAAAATGCTTCAGATTGGCTTATATAACTTTAAGTAAAGAGAAAGATGGAACCACCTTTTTCTTATAAAACCTCATATACATGATGCAGTATCTTTGTCTGTCCTTCTTTGTAAATTAATAAAACTGTGTACATAGCATGGTAATGTATTGGTAAGCTGGTCCCTTCTAAACCCATAGAGTGACTTGTTATCTTGGGGAAAGATATAATCCAAGTAAGTGAGTGCATACAATCATCTCCATTAGTTGTGACTTAAGAACTCCATATACACTCATTATTACATCTGATTGGGTGTCATATAAGCATTCTAAAAGCACATGCAAGAGGTTTTCAGTCCTTCATTTTAATTAAGTAATTAATTAAATAAAAATATGCTGGACAGAGACTATTTTCCAACAATAATGATTAAGTGTCATTTCTTGATTTAATATCATAATACTTAGCTTCTTAAGCTCACCTCAGATAAAAAACAAAAATGTTTTATTTCATTTTCCATAATGTATTATAACTTTCAAAGCAGTCATAAATATGTTTTACAATGTATTCATTAACCTTATCATAGTATATTTAAAGGACTTTCTATGAAATACAAATCCCAAGTTAGTCCAAAAATAGAATGTCAAACTTGATATCAATTTTTTAAACTCAATTTGATCATTTAAAATGAAATTATTGACTGTAAACATCCAACTGAGTATTAACAAGACTGTACAATTATTTATTTCATAAAATAGAATAGCTTTTCAAAAAGTTCTGGCCAACTAACTATTCTATGACCTAGTTCTTTAACAAAAGAAAAACAAAATACTTACCCTTCTCATAGCAAGCCGAATGTCACTTGGAATATCAGGTATCAAAAATATTATAAACATCACTATGAAAATTACAACATGCTAAAAAAAAAAAAGACACAAAAAAAAAAACAACAACTTTAAAATGTTATATTTTAGAATATATCTAGGTAAAAGGTTAATGCATGAATTGGATCTTATATTTTCAAGATTTAACACTGAAAACACAATAAAAATCTTTGTATTAACAAACTCCACTTCTCCTCTCTTTTTTCATTTTTCATATAAATAAAGATACAATAAAAGACAAATGACCCCCAAGATGCATTTCATGCTGAACCAGCACTCATCAATTGGCCCAGATCACCATCTCCCATATATATCTTTATTATAAGAAGTATATGTATGTATGACGATTTTTCACATTTTCTTTTTCAACCACCAAACTTACTCCACACACAACCTCCTTTTCATTCACTTTTGATAGACTTTTTTTTCTCAAAATATGATTTATTAACATAATATTAATCTTTGAATTTACATGTTATATGTAGTGATATACAAGATTCAAACTATGATTTACAATGCAAAACTTGATTTACCGAGTGAACAGAAAACCTTGAATTGTATATGCATATATCTTGCCATTCATAGCTTCTCTCATAGTTTACTAAGTAACCCTTGACCTTAATGGCAACTAGATAGATCACAGCTGCCAAGAATCACATCATCCCCACCATCCAGATGAGAAAGTAAAAACCCGTATTAATCCCTGTAGCACTCATGTCCCAGCCCCCCTCCTAAGGACTAGGAACCAGGCCTTGGGGTATTTCCAAAGCTCAGACTCTCTCATTCAATGCCCTTACTAATCTCCACAGCATCCGGATCTCCTCCAAAACCCAGGCTTGTGAGACTTTCCAAGCACCAGAACCTGCCATCCAGATGGCAGAGATGAGTGGTACAGTAGCCCCGATTTGAAGTTTAAACCATAGTAGAAATCTCTGGCCTGAGTCACCCAAACATGAGATTCTCTCATCCTCACTTTTGATAAACTTAACTGCGTTTATCATTATTCATTCGTTAAATTAGAGTTTTTCTCTAGCACAGATATATATTTTAATCCAAGTTAAAGATTAATATATCTGATTTTCTATATTCACACACACACACACGGATTTTTCACCTTTCTTTTTCGTATGTGTATTATCATTATTAATGTACTTCCCAAACAACAAAAAACAACCCAACATAATAAAAAAACACCCATCCTTCTACCCATTAATATATAAAAATAAAAAAAAAAGCATAAAAAAAACACCACCCAAAAAAAAAGACCAAAAAAAAAGCAAATATTTGAAATTATTGATATTTTATCACTCTTTTTAAGGAAGGGGAGAAGGGGGGGCCCCCAAATCCAGCCGATAAATTTTTAATAGTAAGTTATATTTTCTCTAATTAATAATTACAATTAAGTATTTTTTGTTTTTACATATAAGGAGAAATTAAAACCATATTCATTATTAATGTATTAATAAACTCCACTTCTCAAAAAAAAAAATCTTGTCATTATCAAATGGGAATCTTACGTTTTTAGATTTTTTATTATCAGGTTTGTTTTGTAACTACAAATGTTTTTCAAAACAAGGTCAATTAAGTGATTAATAATTATTCATTTTGATTTGTTATATAAGATCTTAATTAATTATTGGCACAATTAAAAACAGTACATTTATTGTAAAAACAATATTAGCCGAGAGGTCATCGCACCCTGCCTTGCAAGCAAGTAGTTGGTTGCAGACGGGTGTGGGTTCGCTTCCCGGCCGATGCTATGACATATGGAAAAAAAAAAAAGAGAGAGAGAGAGAGAGTTGTTAAGTTTTTTTTTTTATGTCATAGCATCGGCCGGGAGGCGAACCCACAATCGTCTGCAACCAACTACTTGCTTGCAAAGCGGCTGCGATGACCTCTCAGTGACAAGTTGATGGCGATTTGCATGTTAGGTAAATAGTTATTTGTCACAATTTATCTACAAAAAAATTTAGCTCTTGCAAATAATTTTTAAGGAAGAAAAGATGACTGATTCTGCACTGTGAAGTGTTGAGTTCATAATTACAATATTAGTTGATTAAAACAAGTCCTGGGTTAAGTAATTAAAATTCTTGGATCTCTCTTTAATTGTATGCTCCCAGTTCTGAATATTTTGCACTTCTTTTTATCAGCTTGGTCAATGTTTTGTAGATGGTTCTAAATATACTACCTCATAATCTAAAAATGTTCATCATAGTTTCTGGACAACCTGAAGATTTTATACTAAATGGTAACCCGCATAAGAACTGACTGACAAAATTGTTGACGAAATATAATTTTTTTGGATTTAGAACTAACGATTTATATTACTGTTTTAAAAGTCGATTTAAAAAAATGTACCTATAAGAGACTTCTACTTAAAGATGAGACCATTTAGAATATAAGTAATTTATTTTTATACAAACTTTAACAGACCGTAAGTATGAGGGGGAGAGGACATTACATATTTAACTGTATAAATTTTGGAATTTTTCTCTCTTTCATAACTTAATTTTATTATAGAATGAAAATATTATTTTGACATTAGAATACTATTTTTTATTTTTGTTGTAACATATCAGTTGTATTTCAAGCATGCAAAGATGTAAATGCCGACTTAGATAATATCAGTCATGAATAAGGATTTGAAAAGTGTTATTGGCGCTCACATGGAAATTTAATATGTTTCAATATCGTGTTTATTTTGAAAAAGAGAAATAATGTATTTCTTTTATATACTAAATTTATGGATCTTAATAAGATGCAATTTTAAGAAAATTGAGTATTTGTATATTTCTTTTGTTTAAATTAAAATGGTGACCTGTTTGTAAAATCATTTATTAACTGTTCCATAAACCACTGATATATAAATGGAAAAATAAAATTGGAGATATTACTTGTTCAACACTACTTTTTTTCCAATGCCTTTGAGTTTCCATTGCCATAAGACTTTCTCCTGTAACCATTATGCAATAGTTGCATGATGTAAAACAATCTCAATTGAGATCACAGCTGATCAGAGTGGTTCAAACTCTTTTCTTAAGTACTGTTACATATACTGAAAGTTTGGTTTCAAGATCAGCGTAACTATGTATTGAACATGACTGATATTAAACCATAAGGCTTAACCCATTAGTTAGGTTATAACATGTTTTTTAATGTATGGAATATTTGATAATATATTGCATCTGTCAGAGATACTAAGAACTATGAAGTCAGTTTGGTATGGCTAAAAAAATTATTTATTGATGAGTGTTACAAACATTTTGTAAAGCCAACTATTGAAGATTCTAATTGATTAATGTTAAAGACATTTTTTAATTGTAGCAACATCCATATTTCCATCATTTGAAAATTTTTTATCTTTATATTTCTTTATTTAGTAATTTATAGATTCAAATATAAGTATATTATCTATACTAAATTTAATATAATTAGAAGAGACTTGAACTCAGACATGTGCACATACATGTGAAAAAGATAAATGATCTCCAATGTATGTATTTCATGCTGATTTTAATAGACAGGCTTCAATCTTCTCCATTCTCCGACTCATCAGCCATTCATATCATTGAAAATCTGATGATGAAACATTCAAATATTGGCATCAATGAGGGCTTTGAGCGTTTCATCATCAGATTTTCAATGATACAGATAACTAAATAGTTGGAAAGTGGAGAAGATTGAAGTTTGTCCATTAAAGTTTGAAGATTGGTATCATAATGTAAACTGAGCACTAATTGTATATATGTGTGCAAGATAGTGATCTGGACCAACTTACAGCACAAAATATGAATATTGGGGATCATTTATCTTTTTTACATTAAGTGGTTATATGTATCATTTATATAAGATGGAGTCCATAGCTGTAGGAAGATTGAAAGTTTGAGTCCAAATCCCTTCTAATTACATTAAGTTTAGTATAAACAATATACTTATATTTGAATATTACATATTCTGCCCATCCTTCTTCTGTGTATTTAAATGGACATATTGAGGTTCTAAATGTGAAGGGTCAGAATGACTTGAAGGTAATATGGGTATCACAATAGCATTGGCATCAATGAGGGTTTTGAGCATTATATCATCAGATTTTCAATGATATGAATGACTGAAGAATTGGACATCTCTTACATAATCACAGAATCTAGAATAGGAGTTAAATGTTCAATGAGTTTAAAACTAGAAAGCATCATAAACATAAATACATGTAACCATATACATACTTCATAGATTATAACCATCCAAAGTTGTCTATCCTTTGATCCATCACCTCTACCAAAGGATGAAGTAAATGCTAACAGAAAAGCATTAGTAATGATACCGGCAATATTTACAAACTGAAGAATTGTTAACCACATTCCTAAAAATAAAAAGATATAATGTGGTGAACTAATAAACAGCATAAAATCAGTAAGAGTATAAAACTCTCCATACAATAGCACCATAAGTGCAAGCCTTTGTAACTAATGGATACAGGAAAGTTTATGCATGAAATCTTTACCTAGTGCCTACTCATCCAACATCCACAGACTAGTTTCTAGATTGTAGCTTTCATCAGAAACTAATCTGGGGAGGTTGGATGAGTAGGCACTAAATAGGGATTTTATGCACAAAACTTCCTGTATCAATTGATTACAAAGGCTTGCACTTGGTGGCACTACTATGGGGAGATTTTGGTACACTTATTAACAGCATGTGTAAGCATATGAAATGGTGATTGTGTGATGTCTTGACGGTTGTATAAAATCAAATAGAAATTAACAACTACTACAAAAGTACTTAAATTTACTATTTCAACATTTTTTTTGCTTCAAAACTTGTTATGGGACATGTTAATAGAGAGTATTATATCTCAATAATAAACTTCTTTTAACGTTAAATTAGAAATATTTTTTATTGCTGAAAATATAACAAGTGGTCCAGTGACCTTTGTTGTCCTCCATAACAGAGCAATTACTTTTTAAAAAGAATTACTGTGATTCTGTGATGAAAATTACATTAACATCTAAATATTTAACATATCAACATTTGAAAAAAATATGCTTACTAAAAAATATGTAAAATGTTAATGGGTTTTTGTAACAAAAACAACTGATTTGGGTTTTTGTAACAAAAACAACTGATTTTGTTGCTCTGTGCAGCTCAGGTTGAAGATGACAGCAGCAGAATCGGATATGTGGATTGTTATATATTAGAAAAATGTTTAAAATTAAAAAAAAAAGGTAATAGAATAACATTCTAATTAATGCAATTCATCCACTTTACTTTGAATACCTTTTAGCAAAAACTTTTACTGTACATATATGCGTACACAAACGTACATTTTGATTGTTCTGCAATCTTCTTCAGAGCCATTGTTATTTTAATGTTGTAAAAGTTAAACATTAAAGTAAGAGGCTCTGGAGAAGACTGTACATTGGTTGAAATGTAAGATTGTGTATGCATATATATATATATACAATAAAAGGTTTTGCTAAAACGTGTTCAAAGTAGAGTTGATGAATTGTATTTATATAAGATATTATAATACATTAAATATCAGCCTTTTACAGCTATTGTACATGTGCTTTTACGAGTGTTAAATAATAAATGAATACTTTTATTCTTTCTTAAATGCTTTATCTTGTATTGGCAGTGAAAGTATTCATTTATTATTTAACACTCGTAAAAGCGCATGTACAATAGCTGTAAAAGGCTGATATTTAGTGTATTATAAGATATTATAGCAAAATAAAGAAAGTGGTGAATTTTGTAATATTCTAATTAGTTAATCATTTAACATCATTTGATGGAGTGAGAGGGTGGTGGGCTGGATCTCAAGATCCATGGATCATAGCCAAGTTTTGACATTTTCAGTGTAATTAGGCATTCAATTATTATTTAGTTGCCATTTTTGTGCTTGAACATCAAAATGTGATTCTTTTGTTTGATAATTACAATAAATCACTTTATTCGTTCTGAATTACCAATCCCTTGCTCTTTTTACAACACATTATTTTAAAAATTCATTATACATTTGTATATAAATTAAATTGTAGTAAATTGATACTGACAAAACATGTGGAAGGTTATGATTTTGGCCAACTGATAAGTACTGGTTCAGCATGAAATGCATTTATTTTCTCAATTTTTTTTTATTCGTGTGATTAAAGTATATGTGATGAAATGGAAAATTATATTTATATTAATTACTATCTACTAATGTTTCAATGTTAAATTGAATTATTTAAATTTCTAAAACTATCTGTCATATAGCAATGTGAATAGAAAAAAGCTAACACCTATTTACATTATGTGGCTGATGTTTAGTTCTGGAGATTTGATAGTTAAATTTGTCGAGAGTTTATAGCATTATCAGATGCTAATTTATTATAGTCTGGATATATATGTGTATGTTTAAATGCACGTACATATATAGGTATAAACTAAATGAGCAAAAGTTAAGATTATAAAAAGATTATTTTTTAAAATGAATACCAGTCTAATTAATGAGAGTAGAATACAACGTTAATGAAATAAAACAAAGAAATTCAAGTTAGATTTTCTTTATAAGATAAATGACAAACTATAAAAATAACTCATTAATTAAAGTCTGAATTCTTGTAAGGAGATTAAAATGAAGAATGACCTAAGCGGAATATGAGCCAATCAACTGCAGGGATGAAAATAATAAATGTCTCAGTGCTAATTTGATGAACAGGACTTCACTTGATTCTTGAAGCTTCACCTGTGCACATAGACATATATATTGGAGCAAAACATCTGCCATGGCACAATGACTTCAAGTGTGGAGAGCGGGGCTCCAAATGTATGAACAATCAACTAGGACTTATATAGGTTGTACTGATATAAATTTATTATTTATGTATGCCTTCAGACCTTATGTTAAATTATCGTATGTAAGTAAATAGTTAAAATGCTATTAAGGATCGTTCATTAAATTGTCTAAATATTAACTGTTTAGTAATGATTTGTATTCATGGGAAGTACACTCTTAGATGAGATAGATATAGCAATGGGCACAGCCACAGTCTTTATTCGAACTCTTAATTAAAATAATGGTTAAATTTAGATAAAAGAAAGACTAGGCAATGCAAATAGCAATCAGTGAATTTGACATCAGTGAAGCAAGTAGTTGGCCCCTGTATGTTCAGCATGTGGAAAAAATACTTATTCATTAATAAAGTTAATGATGATAAGCATAGATTGCTTCGTTATTATGCTTTGCGGGGAAAGAAGTTATTGAGATAGTCAACAGGCTCACTGAACCTCTAACTCTTGAAGATAGTACATACATCCAGATTAAAGAGCATTTCTCAAGTCACTTTAATCTCCAACCCTCTAGGCATGTTGCTAGACTGCAATTCAGAGCCCAGAACCAAGGTTGGGATGAAAGTATAAAATATTATGATAGTGCTCTTCATAATCTTGCAAAGAATTGCATCTATGGATCATTCCTGGATGAAACCTTGCTGAAACAATTTCTTACTTGTATATTTAATGATAATTTATGTCAACAATTATTGGTAGTGATTTAAATTATATAGAGGCTATAAAACATGGGATAGTTTATGAACTCATGCTTGATAAATCTCAAAAATTCATCAAGTTCAAGAATAATAGCAAATCACAAACAGATGTTTGTAAAACAATAAAGAAAGAATTCTCTACGAGGAATGATAGTGCTAACAGTAAAAATGCATTTATATATTTTTGCTGCAGGAAAATGGGCTACAAAGCCAGCAATTCTTTTCATAAATGCGAATGCTGCAATAATTGTAAAAAACAGGGCACATGTAAAAAATGTGTAAAGAAAAACATAACAATCCCAATATGGAAAGTAAGAGTTATAAATGTTTATATCAGGGCCAGGCAATTCAGCAAAACAGTATTAAAATAATGTCCCCCTAGGATGACAAAAATTATGTTAAAACTAAAGCTGTGTGATCAGCCCATGTTTATGGAAATGGACGGTGGTAGCAGAATATCATTGATATCAGCCAATGATTGTATACTGTTACTTCCAAGTGTAGGAAAAGACCCATTATTCAAAAAACTGACATGAATGATAATACCATTACAACGATGGGTGTAGTTGAAGTGCCCATATGTGAAAGTCAGGGCAAAATTAATGTACTACTACTATATGTAGTACTTATCCCTATCAATGCCATATTAGGATGAGACTGGTTCAGCAAAATGGGAGTAAAAATAATAATTACTAAACATATTAATAGCCCCGAGAGAAAAAAACTGTCCAAGGGAGTTAAGATGAATTTGGGTAAAATAGATGTATTCAGAGAGCAGAAAAATTTCCAGCAGCCAATAATTAACAAAAGCAGGTAAGAGAAGATCCATGATGACCAGAAACATAAAGAAATGAAGTACAAAGATGTACTGAAATAAAAAAAACAAAAAAACAAAGTGGTAGCTTGTTAGACAGCCGAAGACAATGGCTAGCAATGGATTATAAAGCAGATTAAAGAAAGCTGGCTGACTCAACATCCCAGTTTTCTTCACAAAGAACTATGGAACATCCAGAAACACCTGTCAGTACACAAAGGCTGCATCATGAAAAGCAATTGTACATTGATTCCAGTCAAGGGTAGGTAGCATATAGTAAAGTATTTGCATAATAATCAGCGAAACATCAGCAGAGCAGAAGCTCTAGCTCTTAGTCATGTCTGGTGGCCAGGTGCTTCTGCTCTAGCTCTTAGTCATGTCTGGTGGCCAGGTATTAATGTAGACATGTGGAAAAATAAAAATGATTGTGATTTTCAAACAACTACATTTCCAGAGAATGCAGCTAGTGAATTGAAACATAATTCACAACAATGTGCTAAAAGAAAAATAAAAGTACCCATGTATCTTGATAACTATGCATTGAACTCTGAGATTAAAAACTGATCTCTGAACTTGGAGAAAGTAATGATATGTTTGTTTAAATGCACATACATATATAGGTATACACTTAATAAAAAAAAGTTATAAGTTTAAATAAATTAAAGAATTTTAAAAGACTGATTCTTTCAAAACAGTAAGTAAAAGATTTATAACTTTAAGATTCCAAAAAAATTATTTTCTAAAATGAATATATCTCATTAATGAGAATATGAGCCAATCAACTGCAGCAATTAAAACAATTAATGACTCAGTACTATTTGATGAATTCTTGGAGCTTCATCTGTGCACATAGTCATATATATATATTGGAGCAGATCGTCTCCCATAGCACAGACTTCAAGTGCAGAGAGCTGGGCTCCGAATATACGAACAGTCAGCTAGGATTCTTATAGATCGTACTGATCTAAATTATTATTTATGTTTGCCTTTGGGCCTTCTTATATTAAATTATCATATGCATGTAAATAATTAAAATGCTGTTAAGGATCGTTCATTAAATTATCTAAATATTAACTGTTTAGCAGCGATTTGTACTCGTGGGAAGTACACTCTTAAATCAGCTAGACATAGCAAGTCTCTAGTTTAGTTTTATACATTTAATTAATTTGTATTATAAAATTATTTATGTGGATAAATTTTTCAAAATAGATCACCAAAATATAAACAATATTAGGACTTGGCAAAAATGGTAGAATATAAAACCATCAACACATCACATGATGTTAATGGTATAATATAAGTAAAGATTTACTCAATCATTAAAAATCCTCATTAAAACTGTTGGCCACTATTCAGCTGAAATGCAGAAGTATCTTGAGTTGACCTAAACAGTATGGTGGTTTACCGTATGATAGCATTTTAATTGTCCGGGACTCTGTTATAAAATGTCTAAAGTGTTTTATATGCAATCTTAAATCATCTCATAATGCTTGCATAAATTTTATTTACATTTAGATATTTAAATCTTTTTTAGTACTTCATCTGGGAAAAGTCAATTGCCATGAGATCTGTAATGATGATGGATTTCAGATGTGAATTGATTATTGGTATCCTTGTATAAATTGGTGCTATATCTTAATTTTTCATATGGAATTTTAAATGTTTATTATTGAATTATTAGTCAGTTCATCTAATTTATTATGGCAATGAATTGTTAGATACTCTACTCATAATTTATCAAATTACTATTTTTCTTGTTGAAAAGGAGATCTATAATACCACTGAACATTACATGATCACCATTTCTTATGCTTGCTCATAACTGTTATTAAACAGCCAAAACCCTCCATACATTGATTACTCTGGCTTGCACTGAGTGGCACTGCTGTATGGAGAGTATTGGCTGTTTTAGATCTATAATAATAATAATAAACAGTTAATTTCACTTGCATCTTGAACTCTATGTTCTAATTAGTCATTGTTTATGTGCATATTGATTCAACAATATTGGGATAGGGAGGGACGCAAAATTATTACGTTCGCGTCTGACATAGACACATTTATAAATTTAACATTTGCTTTCATTCACATACAAAATGGCTAGATCAAAAATTTAACCTGATTCTGGTGTTTGGACGTAACATAATATTACAAGCAATTAACTATTGCATTGTGTACACGTACATACGTATATAAACACGCATACACATGTACACACCAAAATATATAGATATTTTTGGTCCCACGAACATATTTATACTCATAATTAAATTTGATATATACACTTGTTGCGTGTACTACTAGTGGCTACAAACTTTGTAAGAAAAATTGTAAATGGACAATTTGTAATGAGATAATATATTACAAATTAGCTACGATGTATTTAATTTTTTTAAAATTAAAGTATAGTATATATATATAAGCTAAGCGTATCGGTTGTTTAAGATGGTGTGGATGACTGAAGGAAGTTTGATGTATTTAAACTATAAATAGGTCCACAGATGGCAGCACGAACAATTTTTATTGTAGTTTTTTTTAAGTCAAAATTTATTAGTTTCATACGAACATTTAAATCATTTAAAATGACAAAAAAAAAACAATCATCAACTATTTGTTATTGTTAGGTACCTTCAAATCGACAGCAGTTCCTAACAATCACATGAATAGTATTTATTTTACGTTTCATGATTTACAATATACAGTGTAAATAGTTTATGATTGTTTTGTCGAATGATTTTACGTTGTTGATAGAATGAGATTGTGATCAAAATCATCCATATTTCTATTGTTCAGCACAGATATTAAAAATATGAATTTTTTAAAAAACATAAAATAATTAGAACAAAGCAAGACAACGTAGAAATAAAATAATTATAATAAAAATTACACATCCTCCTTATGAATACTGTTAGAGGAAAAAACGTGAAAATTCCGTTCAGATTTAAGTTTTCTAGATATTTAATGATGGCGGCTTAGTTTACTAACATTAATAATGCAAAAGTTTTTTAAATAATCATATCTGGAATTTTTTTTTTAAGTTCAATTATTGCAATGCTTTTGATTTAATATGCATATAATTTAAAATGTAAAATAATCGTCTTTACTAAATAAGCTGCTTTAAAAAGAAAGATTATGTTCACAGCCTGATTGATATTCCAGTCTTGATCGAATAAATCCTGAACATTTTTTCAAATGACAAGTAGACTTAAGTTTTTTCTGGTAGATAATCTTTATAGTCCACTCACTTAATTACTATTTGGAAAGATGTGTGATATATCTTTGTATTTTATAATTTTTGTATAATAGATGAATTATATCTGTGTGTTAAATATATTCTGATTTACATTTCATGCATTTTTTATATATACTTTATTACTTTTATCATATTGATTTCTTGTAACTTATTGAATTTTACTACAAATAAATAGTTTCTGTAACAGTTACCAATTTGTCATTTGATGATGGATATGCCCCATATATCTTCTAGGCCCCTTCTCTGGATTTCTTTATTTCTTGAACTTCTTTTCACATCCTCATAAAGACTTTTTTTCTTTCTTATTTCTTGCATTCTATTGTTCTTTCTAATATGTTTTATATGACTTCTTTACTTTTTTATTATATTTCCGGTTCAAATCATTTTATGTACTTTTTTAAAAGTTTTTTTTTTATATTTTTTCTACCTATGCTTTTCAGATTTTATGTTCTCTGTAATAAATCTTTATATTCATGTTTTTAAAGAATAAAATAATTACTAAATGCAATTATATAATCACAGGCAAATTGAAAGTATTAATTGTTTAAGCAAGTACTTTTTATTATTAATTAAAACTGTAATCAAAATAAACAACCCTAAGTTTGGAAATATTCAGTTTCATCAAGATTTAAATCATAGAGATTAATTAGTATGATTGGTATTTTCAACTGGGAAATTTAATAAAATTATTTCAACTAAGCATCGAAGGTATATCTAAATCAAATGTGGGTTGTCTGCAAAGTAATAATATTCTTTATTTCAGGAGACTCGTCATTTTTCTAATAATGTGTACCTGCTTAATATTCTAATTTATGTTAGGTTTTTTTTTTTTACCAAATGTATGCTAAATAAATATGGTACAGCTATCTTTATTTGATACTATCCAGTAAAACAAATAGCTTCCCACTGAAAATAGTTCAAATGTTACATCAATCATTATTGAAACAAATAATCTTTATGTATGCAAAGGTTACAAATATCTGAATGCAAACTGCTCTTGTCTTTCTCTCTTAAATCTACCCACATCTTCTATATTCATAAGATATGCAATTGTGGATAAACCAGAGTGTCAACTTTTAGAATGGATACTGTTAAATAATGTGCACTAACTATATGACACCAAACAAAAAGAAAGGTTACTTTTTCTATAAACAATTTGAATTACGTTAAGATTCTTAATTTTTACTCAGTATGGTTTAGTATGGTAGAAAGGGGACTCTGGATTGGTGCTTGAATTTCCAAGCAATAAATTGTCTGATTATATAAATACTCTTGAAATTCATATTTCCATAATTGAAGCCATTTAGAGCCATAATGGAGTTTTTAAAAAACTTCTAAAGTCCATAAACTCAATATTCCTTTCATTAATAAAACTATCCTTTTTTGATATGATAAATTAAATAAGATTATAATAACTGCCACCAAAGAATCAAACCCTCGAGAATATTTAAAGCAATATATTTCAGATTGAAACAAAACCAGCAATGCTCTTTATAATCTACATTTGTCTACTAAAATTTCAGAAATTATTGATAAACTTTAAAAATCCTCTTAATAATGCTAGAAAGCAAAGATGGAGAGAGAAAATGAAAAAATAAAACCTTACAAGATCTTAGTTAAGTGTCCTGATTCCTTCTATATAGGCTTAGTGAAATACTCCAAAAATACTTTACTTAGTTAGCATATTTCCATGCAGAATTATTTAACCTTCTATACCAGTCAAAAAACCCACCAAAAGAACTGGTAGTCTGATTCAAACTCAGTCAAACCAAACTGAATTTAAACCCAACTCATCAGCTCAGATTAGTATAAATTGACAGCACAGTGCTATGCGCCAAGAAACTAGCTCAACGGTTGGTGAGGATTAGAGACCCCTGAACTGACACTAATATCGGATAATCAATTAACTTAAGATACTTTTTTAAATCGAATTCATATGCATATGTTCGGGTTGCCAACACAGATAGCGAGCATTAACATTAAAATAATTATCGAATAAGATAATTAAGAAACTACGAAACCAAGTGTGTTTTAGAAAATATTTAATAATAATAGTTTTTGTTTGAATTTTAAATAATGATTATATTAATTAATTCTAGTCCTTAAACAAAGTTTATAATTATAATAAGAGTGGTGGTCCTTATTATATGCCAATGAGTATTATGCAATGAGTATTATGCAATATTTTGGAATTCTATGTCTATGCCCCCAACAAGAAAATAAAGGCAGATAAAGGTATTCAGTTGTAAAAGAAATTATTACTCTAATTTTATAAATGTGATATTTATTTTCACATTCCCAAATCCATTAATGAAGAGCAAGATACGTATTTTAGGGCATAACTTTAATCTTTATTGGAAAACTTATTTAATTTAAGATAACTGAGAATTTGTTCGACTTTAATTGAAATCACTTTGTCACGAATTACGAGCATCAGAGCGGGCTTTACCGGAACAGAGAGGCAATGGTGCTGATGAATTATGAGCTATAAATTAAAATTGAAAGACGATAGCTGGTCGATAATCGAAGTCCCATGGCAGCTTGCATCTGACAAGTCTTATGTCCTTTAGGTAGACGTGGAACACAGAAAGCCAGGCCAAGTCGTAACTATGAGCCTTTGGTGTTCCAAAGATAACATGAACAGGAGAGGAAGTGCTTTCTTCCTCAATAATTTAAAATAACAGAAATATTATCATCGACAAGCATGCGAAACGAACGATAGCCCTAAGCCAGCAACGTTGAAGATGATGACTTGATAGTTACCATTTGGAAAATAAAACCCAATTATAGAATGCTCTATGTGATGACTTGATCAAATGAATTAAAGTCAAAGGAGCTTTTAACTAACATTATTTTAAGTATTTGTAAATCATATTAATTATGCCCCAATCATCGTGTCCTTCCTGAATCTTAATAGAAAATAACAAAGTTGAATTAGAATATATTTATTTGATTCCTTTATCGGCCCTTTTGCAAAAAACATTTTAGGATTATATATGAATAAATATACATTGGTGAATACGAGAAAATAGCTGAGGCATAGATTAGAAGTGGAGTTAATTTATTATTAGCCAATTATAAAAATAACAAACATTAATAATTTCTTTCGACTCAATGATTGATAGAACTGTATTAATCTAGTTCTAATGGGCAAGAATTAACTATCAGAATTTAGTTTATATTGCTTGTATAAGGCAAAGAAAACAAAGGAGATCATCGAGTCGAAGGATTATTGGCATATAATTAAAATAAATGACATTAATAAATCACAATAGTATAGTAAATGAACTGCCCTAGTAATGAAGGAAAGTTAAATTTAAAGACTAGAGATTTAGAGAATTAATAATTTAAAATAGCATAAAAAAAGGTGTTACACAGAGATTATTACATTAAAGAAAGAAAAGAGCTCTTAAAGGGAGTGCAAAGTAAAGTTTGGGAACTGTCCAGAAAGTTTAAGGTTCATTATGGAAATATATTACCCATTTCTTCTGGGCTGGATCCTTAGTTTGCACATCTGGGTGAGGAAAACATAGACACCATTTGGTCGATTACTTGAAAAGCATTTTTACAATTTTAGCAGCATGATTGGTCCGGAAAAGATTCAGAAGCTTCATTGAAGATTTTTAGGGGACTTCAGGAACAATAGCCAGATTCCTGACGTTTTAGCCCTTCACCATGATTGAAACACTATTTGATTTTATTTAAAAACGCACAGAGTTGACTTCTCTACAACAAAGATGGCTTCTTCTCTCTCCAAACTTTTCAGAGCTATATATACTACTGTATTTGATGCCTTCAGGCTAGTGCTTCTTTCATTATCAATGTCACAAAATCTACTGGTTGTTTTTATTTAGATACATTCCTTCGATAAGGCTTTCAAACTCATTAACTTGAATTCATTTTCTAATTAGAAAATGAATTCTTAAAATCAGAAAATGATTTTAATTAGGAAATCCTTTTTTTTTTCTAATTAATAAAACTTTAACTATTGTTTTTGGAAAGGGAAAATCTGAAAGCTTATCGAAAGAATCACAAATGCCATAACTAATGGCAGGACAATCCGAATTGAAGAATGTAATGAAGCCATTACATAATCTAAAAATCCTGATTAGAATATCTATAGATTACTTTCTAATTTTTGTAGACACTTGGCTCTCTTCATATGCTAAATAAATAAACCTATAATAATATTAGGAAATATGCAATTAAAGCCAAGTGATAGTCGAGTTCCATCATACTGCAGAAAACTTTTTATTTGTTATTATTCCAAGAAAACTGAAACTGATCCTTTAATAAGCTTTAAAGTTAAATAACATTATGAGGAATCATTCAAACTATTAATGAAACTTACCCATATCTTGAGCAATATGTCCAACAGGTCGTCTAGACCACCATAACAACCGACAAGCATCCATTCTCATATCAAAAGCATTTGTCAATAGTGCCAAAAATGGAGCCAATGGAAAAGAAGCTGCAAACAGCTGAAAAAATTAAATACTTTAATGTAACTTTAATTTTCACTTGTTATTTTGCATACATAATTAATGAAATGGGATATATTTCCCTTTCTAGTTTATTATCTGGTTTAGTGCACTAAAATGCCCTCAGCCAGAAAATATATCCCACTTTCCCAAGTACATGCACATATGTATGCAAAAGTATTAAGTACTTTAATGTAATTTACATTTTATATCAGAATTACTACAATTTGCCCTATAAGTATCAAACTTTACAGTTTCATATCTTTCATCCCATTATCTTTAGATAAATATATTAATAATTATTACTAATCATTTATTAGACTAAAGATTATCATAACATTCCTAGCATTGATATAAACTTTAAACCCAGTTAAAAGTAAAATATCTGCAAGTTTTTTAAAATTATTTTTATCAATTGCATTCACAGCAACTTAGATCATTCTCTTTCATATTAAGTTGCCAACAGTTACATGAATGAAGACTCATAAATGCATACATAGTAAGAAAGAGTGGTTGAATTTCTGCACTCATGCATAGTTGAAATATGATGAAATTGAGATGACAAATGCACTGATAAAACAAAGAACTGAATACATTTTAAGTTAACATTAGCTTTGTGTCTTTTAAGATAGTTTTCAATTTTAAATTTTTTAAATTATTATTTAAAAAAAAAAAAATTTAAGACAGTTTAAATCATAAATTAAAAAGAATGGACAATGAAGAATATAATGTAAATTAATACTAAAATGAATCAAAAACACACTAAACAATCCTTCTAATCAAAATATAGCAATTGTTGAGGATTGCCAATTCCTCTACAAGCTTTGTGATAAATACTTTGCCAGAGCCACCACTTAAAATATCTCTGTCAGGAATCCCTTCCCAAACCCCTGACCATGGTTTCATGCTTTGGCACTCCTCAGAGAGGTGTCAGGGTAGGTTCAGACACTAGATCTAAAAATACCAACCCAAAGCCAAGCACTTATCTAAAAGTTATCTATTGAGTGGAAAATCTGAAATTTTCAGACATCTACATGTCTTCAAACCCAGCTATCCAACTCAAATAGCAATATGGTGCTGATAGATCTTCAGCCATACCATACATTAGTAGTCTTAGCAATATAAAATTGCATAAGACCTATGGCAGAGACTATAAATAGTCAAAATAAGATTCATAGATCACATGACCCTATCTCTTAAGCTTGTAAGTTATAAACAATGAGGATTGCCAATTCCTCTACAAGCTTTGTGATAAATGCTTAGCCAGAGACAGCACTTAAAATATCTCTGTCAGGAACCCCTCCCCAAACCCCTGACCATGGTTTCATGCTTTGGCACTCCTCAGAGAGATGTCAGGGTAGGTTCAGACACTAGATCTAAAAATACCAACCCAAAGCCAAGCACTTATCTAAAAGTTATCTATTGAGTGGAAAATTGGAAATTTTCAGACATCTACATGTCTTCAACCTAGCTATCCAACTCAAATAGCTATGACTCCAACCCAAAGCCAAGCACTTATCTAAAAGTTATCTATTGAGTGGAAAATCGGAAATTTTCAGACATCTACATGTCTTCAAACCCAGCTATGCAACTCAAATAGCTATATTGGGCTGATAGATATTCAGCCATACCATATATTAGTAGTCATAGCTATTTGAGTTGGATAGCTGGGTTGAAGACATGTAGATGTCTGAAAATTTCAGATTTTCCACTCAATAGATAACTTTTAGATAAGTGCTTGGCTTTGGGTTGGTATTTTTAGATCTAGTGTCTGAACCTACCCTGACACCTCTTGGAGGAGTGCCAAAGCATGAAACCATAGTAAGGGGTTTTGGGGAGGGGTCCCTGATAAAGATATTTTAAGTGCTGGCTCTGGCTAAGCATTTATCACAAAGCGTAGAGGAATTGGCAATCCTCATTGTTTATAACTTACAAGCTTAAGAGATAGGGTCATGTGATCTATGACTCTTATTTTGACTATTTATAGCAATTGTTAGTATCAAAAATTTGGTAATTAATAGACTTCATTAACTTTCTGCTTAAAATAAGTGCTGCTTACAAGAAAAGATAATGAAAATGCACACACATAGTCGTCATTTGTGACTGGATTGAATGGAGGCATACTATAAAAGACTACTTTTCATCATCAAGCCAGTGTCAATCAATGAGTTCCAAATAACTAAGCATATTTTTAAAAAAAATATTAGGATCATTATACCAATGATGTGATGTGATGTGATAACAATCATCAGTATTTAGAGCCATCTGGTATCAAAATGCAATGACCAAATAGTCTTTCTTCATCATGAAATGTAAATAAACTGTGTGGACTATGTAATTCTCAGCCTTTTAGAACTATCTAAAGAATTATAATTCTAAAAAGAGTTATATAGATATTTATTCAATAATAGGATTCTTTTACATTTACATAATAAATCTAAAGTGTAAATAGCTTAATGGTCATTATATTTAAAACATTATCACAATCTTCCAGTAATCCGTTATCAAGGCAACACTATAAATAGACAAAATGGCTACTATATACTATTGTTTAAGTTTTTAAATAGGTCACAAGTGCATGTAATAATAGATAAAGTGGGTGAAATTAATTCTGCCAATATGTTTAAATAAGCATTGCAGAATTCTGCTCCAGTTTCTGTTATTGCTTGCATTTGATTAAGATAAGAGTGGGAAGTGGATATCCATTTTATATCCATTTGCAATGTTGCCTTGACGATAGATATCTGAAATGGTTATTGGTTTAAGTAAAAGCATGACAGCTGCAGGTACTTACTATAAATGTATGTAAATATAAATGTATGTAAATGTAAGCAAATAGATTTTTTTTTCTAAATTTTCCATGCAACCATGCATATAGGTTATACTGTATGTATAATGTGAACTGACACAAAAAATAAAAACAATGTTAATCTGTTGCTGATTAAAAATGTTAATTTCAAATTTAGATTTCCATATATTTTTTTTACTACTGGTAACTTGCTGTCAAGTCTTTTTATAGTTTTGTAATGTTTTTTCATACTTGTATTACTTTTAAAAACTTTTTAATATGTATATTTTAAACATAAATGTATATAATTCAAATTTATTCAAAATATTCTGCACAACAGTAGCTTTAGAACTGGGATTTGGATTAAAGCTTACATTTTCATTTCTGCTGTTTAAATGTCACATGACTTCCTGAGAAACTAATCATTTGATTATTTCAATGTAAAATTGAATATACATGTAATATAATTAATATATTGTAACATTGTAAAAAGAAAAAGAAAACAATCCTGCTATTCATTTCAACGTTAATTTAGAAATTATTCTAATTTTTAATTAAGGCATAAATCATGCATAAAAGATTTCAGTAACCATTGAAAGTTAAATTTACCATGACATAACCATATTGAATAATTTTTTCACTGTATTCTCCAAGTGTAAAATCTCCCAAGTCCTGCTTTAAACGTTCTCTTGCAATGTAGCTATCTAATTCATCAGGTGAGCCTTTGTTAAAATTTCCAATTTTGTTGCTACTGAAGAAATATCCCATACGAATATTCAATTTAACATATCTAAAAAGAAAAACATATATCTAAAATATGTACATTTAAAATATAAAAAGCGTATTAGTATTTCATTTAAATCTATTCACAGAACAACCAAGTCCAAAAGAATTACTATAGTGATTCGTAAGCCAGATTCACAGAGACATTTAAATGAACTTACAAATAATATTTTCTAATATCAGTATGAAATGTCTGAGTATATATTACATAGATATAGATTGTAAATAAAATGGATTTTATAATTATGTAAATGCATACAGATTGTTCCTGAATTAATTATTTTAGTTTTAATATATTCCAGAAAAATATACATATGCTAACACTAATGATTTGCAAGCATAATATTAAACAGATTATTATATAAATGGGTCATTTATATGTAAAAGATCAAACTCGTATAAAAACTCTAGTCTAAAACTAAAATTGGCAGAAGGATAGTAATTAGTAAATGAAAAGTGTGTGTGCTAAGAAAGTACAAAAAAATATTGGAGAGAATATGTTTTATTTGCTTTCAATAACAGATTGTTGGCTAAAGTAAAATATTAAATTGCGAGATGCTTTATTGTCCAGGAAAGCATATACACACATATAATCATAAGACGTATATATGAGTAAAAGACTGTAATTAAACAATATCAATCTATTTTCCAGATTTGAAAAAAGATTGGTATTGCTGTAAGAGCATTATTTTCAAGTTCATTTAACCAACTCTTTATAAATCTGGCTTATGAATTATTATAGGGCTTTCAAACTTGGTTGATTCATGAGTAGGTTGAATAGGATAATAATATTAGCGTTACTTATATGATAAGATCTAATTTATTTACACTCTTGTTAAAATTATTAGTATTTCATTGGTATATTTTTATGTGTAAATTAAAATGCTATTCATGATTTGATTTTTTATATGTAGAATGTATGTATATTTAAAACTACATATATGTTATTCAGTAGCAACTTTCTCCATACAATAGTGACACCTAGTGTAAGCCATAATTATCAAAGGATGCTAGAAGGTCTGTGCATCAAAATCCCTATTTAATGCCTACAATGTTATTCCTGAAAAAAAAAAAAACATATAATATGGTTGAAATATTAGGAAGAATTGAAACTAAAATTATAAATATATCATGAAAATTATATTCTTTTGAAATGTTGATAACAAATGCTTAAGTTCAATGATGATTCTTGCCAATTATATGAAGGACATTTCTCAAGTTGATATTTAACTGTGTATTCAGAAATTTAATAAACTTGGGAATATTATCTCTAAAAAAATATCAGATTAATGCTGAATGCCTCAGCACATCTTCATTCAATGGCTTGTATAATTTCACATAATCTTTTATGAAATGTCACAAAACAATTTACCTTGGAAAATGTATACGTAAAACTATCATATAAATCAGATTTTCAGATTTACTCAATGTATAGTTTTGCTACTTAAAGCATGCCTCAACACAAGGTATCTTTTATGGATGCTCGATCAAAAATTCTTTCAAATAATTGAATGACTTAAAAAATGGATTTCCTGAGAAATCCTAAATAAAGTTCTTTTTGCACATCCAACTGAATTTTATTTCCTGGGATCTTAACAAAGGATTTAGGATCACAAAATTGTTCCATTTATTTGCTCCATAAATGAAATTTAATAGCCTACCATTGTGGACAAACACAAACCATGAACATAGTTGATAATTATCAGATCTGCTATATAGTACTGGAACTGAAGTATTTAATAACACTAATAACTAGTTGGAATATTTACATATTTCTTTATAATATTTGTGAATAATTAGTTGTCGAAAACCCCCACATGCTAAATAAATTAATAAATAGCATATCTCTAGAATAACTTAGCATATCTCTAGAATAACTTACCTGTTTGGTTTTTTAGGTATCTGAGTGATTTCTTATTAATATGATAATGGTATCTACTTATCTGATTGCTAATCTTCCTCCTCTTTTTTGGCCATTTAAATATTTTTTTAATGAATTAGATTTTCTCATAGCATAATAACAAAACAATTTCTTTCAGTCAGTCATTTAAACTTCAAGAAAATTTAAGTTTAAATCTGAAAGAATATCTTTCAGGCTTTATATATATATATGATGATATTATCAAAATTATTCATTGTTTTCTCTTTTCAAAAGTATTTACATTATTCCTATTTCTTAAAATAATAGGCATATGCCATTTGGGTTACAAAGGATTCAAAATTTTATTTATTGATGTTTTAATACCTATAGATAATGGCACCCTCTATGTTATATATATTAAAATTAACATTAGTTTATTTTTTTCTAGTTGAATATTACTTACTGAAAAAGTGTGACAAAAGAATTCCGAAATATTGGTTTTAAGGCCATCATTACAAGAACTTGAAATGATAGTGTAGCCATGCACCCACTGGGTCCACAGCTCTCAACATAATCTTCTCCAAGACCAAAAATACCACTTTTTCCAACATTCTTAAATGGAAAAAAATTAGAATAAAATAATATAGAAATAAAACTTTAAAATATTATAAACAATAAAATTTGCTGTATCAAACGAACATTTAAATCACATTTCAATATAAATAAATATTTTTTTTTACTTTTAGATTTTTTCGTACATATATTTTAATCAGCAACATTTTCAAATGATATCAATCTGTGCAGGATGAACTTATTTCCGGGTTTAATCCAGTTTCCCGAACAATGGCTTCTCTTCTACTCAATCCAATAAATGTTTCTCTCATAATCATTGTGCTCACTCACAATTGGTATATATTATATGTGTATTCGAAGTCATCTATGATGTAACTATGTAAGCAACCAATTAAAAACTGGACTATCTAACAATAGTACCTGTACTAATAGTCCAATTTTAATCCAAAAGTAAACCATATCTAGCTTACAATTGTATTCATAATTACCATTTAACCAAGCTCTCATTACAAAAAGAGGATTATTTATATGTGTAAGAGTTTGAAGTCACATCTATAATAAACTAGAAATAGTTTCCACTTTTGGATTATGGGTTTAGATTAATATAAATACAATACTGCTTTTGGATGACATGGTTTCAGTGTATAGATCCAGTTTTTAATTAGTTGCTTTTTTATATACATCTTAGTTGAGCTCTAATTAAAAAGCTGCATGAATAATCTCAGCAAACTTACATGTTTACAGATACACATACATAAACATACACACTTATTAATTATTACTTGAGATAATGTGACTCTGCAATCAAGACTACATACTCAGGTATATAAATAATAGGTAAATAGCCTGTGGAAGGGCAAAGGTCACTCTAACTATCTTTATCAAAGAACACTAAAGAAAGAAGCAATAGTACAAGCTTGCAATTTGCCAAGTAATGAGACTTTGAATGTTTTGCCATCCTCATTTTATCTCATAGCTAAGAATAGATATCCATTTACTGACCAACATTGAATGGTTAATTAGCCTATAGAAAAAAAAATTGTTTACTGAATTTGGATTGAACCTAGATCATAGATATGACAGATGAATGCTTTACCATTTTATAATAATATCCTTCAAAACGTATATTAATTTAACTGAATTGTAGTCAAACCCATGACAGTGAATATATTTTAGGAAAAAGAAAATTAAAATATATTCAAATCCAACAAGTTTTTTGTATTTTTCTCTATGTGATATATCTATAGAAGATCGTATTAAATGGTGCAACATTTAAATATATTTGAATAAATGTATGCATTAGTAGAGAAGAAGGATAGAGAGAAAGAAGAGGAAGGGAAAAGAGAGGGAGGGAATGAAAGAGAGGGGAGAAAGACAGAAAAAAGTAGGAGATTGGGAAAAAAGAGGGGAGAGATTACATAAATGATATAAATATCAAGTTATATTTTGTTTTAGAAAGGTTTTTTGAATTTAATTAATTACATTTATATCTGAAATTTATGTGTCAATTTTTTTTGTGAATTCCAATTTTATTAAAAATTTAACTTATTTTCCCAAGGGTAGTTCTTATACCATATTCTAGAATCATTCACTATAATCCTAAATGATTAATAGACATCAGGTTATAGTTTTATCATATTTAAATCCACAGATTGGTTTTTAACTTTTTTATTTATTAATGAGGACTTAGGATTCAAATCTGGAACTTATGCACTTATATATCTGGAAGTCATCTCATCTTTTAATTTTTTTATACTATTCAAACTACAGCCTAAAATTCAAAAACTGCAAAATATTGAAACCATTTTAACATGTTTGCATAGTTATATACATCTGACAATAGTCAACAACTATATATTTTAATAATCTTAGAATCTTTTGCCCTCTATCTAGTAAAATTAATACCTAAAAAAATCATTAGATTTTCTCATCTTAATATATGCTCCTAAGAGTAATTCACTTCATCCAACTCTGAGAAATGTGTTAAAATTTTGAGTGTAATGAATATCAAATTGTCATACTACTAAATTCACATTTCTAGAACAGTTCCTGACCTTTTCTATTACCAGTGAAAACTCACCGATGAAGGCAAAAGCCAGAAACTAGCCTTGTATGTGAATACAATAGTATGATCATCTACTGTCCATTGATTGTTCAAGACTTCTATGGATGACTCTAAAGTAGAGTAAAAACTGTTTCTACAAATTAAAATTTGAACTTGGACCATTATACAAATCATTTCTTTGTCATAACATCTAAGCATTTCCTCTGAGAAAATGCAGATTTCCAAGCATGTTGAGACCACAATTGTCATGTCACAATCCCAAAAACTTAATTTTTTGACAATAGAAAGTTTCTATGGTTGGGATTAAGATAATGATTTTAAAAACTTTTGTGTTGTTTTACGTTTGAAATAATAGCAACACACTCTGTATAATAGTGTCATCCAAGATGGTAGTCTTACTCTCTTGCCCATAGTCCAATACATGGACATTTGCCAGGTTGTCCATAGTCTTAAACTGCTGCTCTAATACTCAGTTAGCTCGTCTGCAATGAGATCACTAAAAATGACAACACAAGTGTGTGAGACACCCTCCTTTACTGGAAAACCTGGTGATGTATCAATGCTCTACATAAGGTGACCTTAACTCAGAGTCACCTGATATCTTGAATATCTGGTCTAAGATACCTAAATCCACAAGACTCCTAAAAAAGAAAATTGAACTTTTTTGGTTCATTAACTCTTTTCGCAGACTAGGCATGAAATTGAATGATACTATTCCTCATCCAAGAAAGCTGAAGAGAGATCAATAGATGCCAGAATATTTGTACATTTAAATTCTTATCTACTATCTACTCATCCAAATGTGTGTCATGTGATGTTTAATGTTTGTAGTACATGTGTAACATTTAAATTGTATCAACAAATAAACAAACATACCGCTCTAAAAAACGCAATATAAAATAAGGATGCATAGCTGTTGACAAATTGAAATGCAAATAACTTAATTATAAGGGCATCATTATATTCACTTTGTGTTCGATGATTCTCTGAAAAAGATCAAAAATATATACAAATTATCAAAATATCAAATATGATTTAATATTATGTACATATATTAGTTACATTTAGTATTAATAAAGTGTGTAAAAATATCATGATATAATTTTTATAATTTTATTTTGTAGGTGAAGAATCAACAAATTAAGCAATTAATTTAAATCTGCAGATGTCACAGCTGATCTGAGAGATGCATACTTTCTTTGTAAATATTGTTATATATATTGGGTGCATAGCTGCATGTTCATGCATGACTAATGTTATACCATAACATTTGAGTGTTCAATTTAATTATAACATGTGGTTTATGAGTGTGTGATATTTAACAATAAATTGTATCTGAGAAATACTGCAAACTCCAAAGTTAGAAGTGAAAACTATTTATGCCTTGAGCATAACAATATTGTTTGTTACGACTGTTACAAGCATTTATAAAGCTAACTATTGCAAATTCTGATTAATTGATATTAAAGAAGTTTTCTTGATTGTATTTTTTTTTAACAATATTTATGTTTCTATTATTTGAACATTTTTTATTCTTCATATTTTTTGTTTAATAATTTTTGGGTTTAGTTAAAGGGGATTTGAACCCAGACTTTCAAGCTCTCTAGTAACTAAATATAAATAAAAAAATCATGCCTTTATTATATAAATATAATAAATGCAAATTTGCAGAAATTTTTAATTTTATTTTATTTTTTGCACTTCAACACATATTAGTAATGAATATATCTTTTGGATACTGCAATTTTTCTGGCCAAGATCTCTGCTAGGTTAAAAAAGCATAAATATGTAATTAATTATATTGTATATAAACTGAATGACTAAAAAGATTTGATCTCAAAAGGATTATTTTTTTATTTCCAATTTCTTTTCTTATAGAAAAAATAATGCAAATACTAAATATGAAGAGTGATTATGTGGCCAGGAGAAAATAAAAATTGTCATATAGAATATTTCAGAATGATCTAAAGTTAGTTGTGTACAGTACAACCATTAAATACTGATGATTTTTTAAAAAAGATCATTTTGTGGGATGTTTATAATACTTAGATATAGCTTCATAAAATACACAGATACAAACCTATATGTATTGCAGATAGAGAGATGAATAGACATGAACAGATAGATAGACTGACAGGCAAATAGATAAATACAGAAATAAATATATAACCAATCAGCCACACATAAAGACATAAAACAATTACTCATAGATAGACATATGATAAAGAGTCAGAAAGACATGCACACAGAAAGGCAGGTACACACAGAAAAACATATACATAGACAAACAGGTTGAGAAATAAACAGGTATATAAGTAGATATACAGTGACTGGAAAGTTAGCTAAGTGAAGGATAGATTGGGAAATTGATAGAAAGACAAATACATAGATAAATAAACAAGTAGATGGATAAATAGGCATAACATATGAACTGTTAGATAGATAGCTAAGATGCATAAACAGCAGGACTAGTGCCAAAGGTCAGTAGTGAGACAACTGCTTCAGACACTGAAGTGAGATAGACACTAAAATGAGACATTATATTTGAAAATACATATATTAATAAATATTTTTATTTAATACATATTTTTTATATTACATCAGTACTTTGCTTGGTAGGCCATTTCAGTAGTAATGATCGAGTCTTTTCAATAATTTTAAAAGCATGATAGTTTTTAAGGCTAGACACCAAAATTTATTGGCCAGGCCCTAATAGCCACGTAAGTAGCAGATGGATGGATAATAAATATGTATATTACACGCAGATTATAAAATCGCACATTTTATGGAATGCGTATCTTTTTGCTCATTTTATGAACTGTTATAATGCGCTTGTAAAGATCGTGAATGTGCAAAAAGGTGCATATTTTAAGAATTATACAATTTCGTAGTCTGCGCGTAACATATATAACTAGATAAATGGATTAATAAATAGGCAAATTGATAAAGACGGATAAATTGTCAGAGATATAAACATAAATGGCTCCTTGTTTTATTTTAAGTGCTTTAATTAAATTATGTATTTTATTACATATATTTATAGTTAATAGGAATAGACTTTAAATTTATCGCAACATAAAAAAATCAGAGATTATCATGTTTCCAATGCACGTGTGTCAAGTTCTGAATTGTAAAAATGAGTTGGCTAAAATATTGAAGTTTCACACTAAGTAATTGAATATTATTGGTTCATTGGGTAGTATCGAGTGACTTTAGAAATGCCCCTCGCTTTTATTTTATATTTAGCATTATTATATTATTTCACAAATATATAATAAATAGATTAACACCACCTTAAATTTGATGATTGGAGCTGTTCAAATTTATTTATTTCACAAATAGTAGAAATGTTATTAGGGCAAAGCCTTTGTGTCATTTGATAAGTAAAATGTAAATTAGCTTTCATTTTATCACAGCAGATGACGCTGCAATATTTCTCATTACATTTTGAAGATTTATCAATAAAGTCTACTTTATATTATTAGTTCTATATATATGACTATTCATTTTTTATACATACGCGTAATAATGAAAACAGAAAAATGTCAAATCGGTATGGGGGTGTCTACATCATATTTTAAATCGTATATTCAATTTCGTTTTTGAAAGGATATATTTATAAGTAGTTTTAAAAATATAAGAATAGAAAAAAACAACCGTGCTTTTCAAGGATATTTAAACATTTTGATTGTTTTTAAATGAAATATTCAATCTAATATATCTGCATAGAAGACAATTACTAAATCACTTTAATATCAATAAAAAAAGTAATTAATTAAAAGGGTTTTTTTTGTGTGTGTGGAGTTTATATAATTTATAAAATATATTATTAGTATTCACTTTGGTACGTTTACTAATTCAGTTTAACCTGACACACATACAATCACATGTACGCGCACGCACGCATATATACGTGCGTATTTAAACAACAAAATAAATAAATTAAAACATTCAAAAATTATAAATTTTTTATATCTTACCCCAGTCAGTCAAAAGTTTGGCAATTCTTTCATATATCTAAAAATGAAATAAATTTCATTTAAAATAAGATTTGTGTGCGTATACATATGTACACATTTAAGTAAAACATTTCATTTATATACATGCGCAAATATAGAAACAATGCATAATTCTATCTGAAATCTACATAAAATGGTCGAAACGCCCCATAACTATATTGTTTCAGCTACACTCCCCACTTTAAACAAAGAATAGCCTGATTTTTTTGTAAAAATTCAGTTTTTTATAATGTTGAAGTATAATGCTCCATATTCCTATTACAGAACTTTATTTTACTCTAATAGCTCTTCTCTATAATGCTTTTTTCAGCAAATTTCATTACTCACGGATTTCTGGTTTACAAGCACCTTACTGCTTGCTCATACATTACGCACACTGTACTGCAGTCTGGTCATTCTCTATGGCTTTAGGTAATCAGTTTTAACGTGACCTAATTACATAAATAGTTTCACTATTGTTCCTTTGCAAGCTAACATATCTAGGTTATTTTTATATTTGCATAATTTTACTTATTGCGCACATTAATTATTTCTAGAATGAAACTTTAATGTCTTTTATTTTGACTAACTTTACACACACACACACACACATATTCATGTTACTTTATTGTTCTTTATACATTAGTGTTATACAGTTTTAGTCAAATATAATATCTTCCTTTCACTAGAAATAGAGAAGAGTTTAACTACAGATAATCTTATAATGTTACAGGATTTCTTCATACTCTAGTCCTCAATGAGGATATAAGTAGTTCACTATTTAATTTAGCAGGTATATTCTGTGAATCTAGACTTTGAAGATTTTTCTTCTACATTTAATTCAGTATTAGTAGATGCATCCATTTTAATATTTTGACTATTTTTAATAAGTAGCCCACGTGAGCAGTAGCTGAACTTGCTGTTTTTTCTATCATATCTATTGCCTCAATAAAATGGATTTTTAAATGATTAGTATACCTTTTTATTTCCCTACCATCTTCTGTTTTACTTATGCATATTTTCTTGAAAAAATAGCTTAGTTATAACTCCAGATATCTATTTCTTTTGATAGTTTGTTCTATTTCAAATTTGACATTTTCAAAACTTATCAGCCTTTTTTTATTTTTGTCTGGAATTAACACAGAAACATGTGTCCTAAAACGACATTTTATTAAAAGTTTTGCTGGAGTTTTTTAGTTACTGAACTGGAGATGAAATATTGATTAAACTTTGATATAGTTATCACTTCATGAATATATTCATATGCCATTTTATTCAACACACATTTTAGTTGTTGAATGATATTTTCCACTAATCCATTTAACTCAGGGTAATGTGGTAGTGCTAATAAATGCTGCATCCTCTTCTCGGCTAGAAAATCCATCAACTGTACTGAATAAAGTTTTGCACCATTGTCAAAAAATATTATCTTAGGATACCTGTGTGTTGCAAAGAGTTCATTTAGTACTTTTATTATATTATCTGCATTGGTATTTTTGATCTTTCTATATTTTATCCATTTGGAATATGAATTGATAACTACAAAATGTATATCGATGAATGTTCATGCATGATCTAATTGAATCCTTTCCATACTTTTGTAGTTCCAGGCCATGGATTTACTTGCCTATTGTCTGGCATGTTGTTTACAGTTTCCTCAATATTATTACTGATGTCCAGCCACTAGTTCTTTCATATAAACTATTCCAGGATGTCCTTCATGTAACAACTGTAGCATATGTTTCCTCCCCTCATTTGGAATTAAAACTTGGTCAATCATATTCCCAGGCATTCCAGATTTGTGGCACTACATAGTTTGGTTGCACTTTTGGCCAGCTTGATTGAATTTTTTATCAATTGGGTATCACATCATTTTTCATCTATTCTGTTATAACTATATTTACTCTCTTTAGACTTAAATAGTGGTGGAGATTTATTCTGGATATTAAATTTTGCTTTGACCATCTTGAAATATTCAATACTTATTCCCATAGATTGGAACCACTTACATTCCAATATAGGACTGAGGTCATTAACCACTACCTTGTTTTCCTGAAAATAAGACGTAACCAGAAAGTAAACCCTAGCATGATTTTTCAGGATACTCATAATATAAGCCCTACCCCAAACATAAGCACTAATTAAGATTGTCAACCAGATAGATGGCTTTTGTTTGCCTGTTGAAACACATTATGGATGTATTGAATTATAAAATAATTAATGCATAAATAAAAAAAATTATTGGCATTAATGCTTTAAATAAATAGTAATATATATTATATGGTACTTAGGTATTTTCCCATTGACCATTTCCAACAAACGTATTTCTATCTGCATAGAAAAACTATAAGCCAATATATTGGACAATCTTTAATTTCATTTATGTATTTTTAGGTACTTATTTTATTTATATTCAAAACCTAGATTTAGAATGCTTGATTGAGTTTCTGAATATCATCATGGTAGCTTTTAAATATTCAAGATAATAGAAAAATCGATTTTTCTTAAACATTTTTTCATCCTAAAAAACTTTAAATAATGGAAGTGATTTTAATAATCAAAGTTTAGTTTAAATATTTTTCTTCCTAAAAGAATTTAAATAGTGGAAATGATTTTAATAATCAAAGTTTAAATTTAATTTAAATCATCAATCTTTCTCCTAAAAAAAGTTTTTAAAAAGAATACCTAAGCAGGGCTATTATGAGTAGTTTGGAACATGTTTACAGTCTGCATCTTCATAATGGATAAAGTTGGTTGTGTTATATATGAATCTTCATAATGCAATGCTGTGTGTTGTGATAAAGGAACTTAATGTGCACTGCGAAATACAGAAACATTTTCTTAATTTTTATGCCTGCATTTTTTTGCTGCTTTTGTGTAGACGAATCATTCTTAACTATAATCATTTTTGTTACCATTTCTGACTTGTAAGCCTCCAATTAACATTTGATTTAAAGGTAAATTTAGGTGGAATAAGGTTTTGATCCTCAAATAAGATGAATGCAAAAAGTTATTTCCATGCTGTTGAAATTAATAATATTTAGTTTAAAATATTTATGAATTAAGATTGTTGTTAATAATAAGTTTCAGCCATTTTGGATATCAATGTTGATTTGCAATATATACAGTTGGAGGTCAGATTAAAAAGGAATTCTTATATCACATTCAATGAAGGTGCTTTGATAAATAAAAAGTAAAATTATGTTTTCAAATTTATTCAAATGATTAATTATGAGTCTGTCTGTGAAATAGCATAAAGACTTACATTTATATTTATTTATACATCCAATAGGTCCATTGTATGTTTCAACATATGAATGAAGACCTTCTATCAGACTGACAATCTTAACTAGGTCTTATATTTGGAGTAGGGATTATATTATCAGTATCCTGAAAAATCATCACAGAGCTTACTTTCTGGTTAAGTCTTATTTTCAGGGAAACACAGTGATATCTTGATATATATCACTTTATTTTTGCATTATTCGGATTTTATTTGTATGATATTGCTTGTGATTATAAATATTACTGTTATCATCTGACATGATCACATGGTTTTACTCCTTTATGGGTCTTAATAAGTCTTAGCTACACTATTTATTTCCCCAACTAATTATTGTCATTAAAGCTTATTTTATTAACATTGCAAAAATGTTTAATCCTTTGCTTTGCACTAAGATAAAATTTAAAAAATACAACTAATGTTAAATTAAGCAAATGTATTTAATTCAACAGTTTTAAGTATTGGGTGTTATAAAATCAAATAAACAACTGCAGTTATTTGATCTATTATTATATTTAGCACATTATTGGCTTGAACTTTCACAAATAAATTCTGGTGGACATTTAACACAAACTCTGCTGTTTTTGCTACTCGTGAGGAGCAATGATTTCAAGAAATGCTGGTTGTTACCTTTGGGTAAGTTTCTTTAGAGCTATTTTTATATTCTTCTCATGATCTCTTAAGGTAGATTATTTTATCCAAGATTGAATTCAAAAGTTCTTCACATTTACATTCATAGTCATTGGTCGCCTGGTTTTTCGTGGTCAGTTTATTAGGATTAGAGACAATTTGGGAGTGAATCCATATATTTTACAGGATGTCTGGAAAACATTATTGACACAAATGCTTATTTCTCAGAAACACTATAGCATCAGAGGATCTGCTGTTAAAATATCTATTATTTGGATAGATCAGTTTATACTATGCATAATTTATCTTCATCAAAATTCTCCAGGATTGTATGTATACGTTACATATTATGTTTTATAATTAGTTAATAGTAATCCATACTTGTTTGAGGAATATTACATATATAAATATTTATATATTTGCCTTATCTTGTTACTTTTTTTGTGTGTAATTAGAATTCACTTACCTTATTGTCTTCTATATTATCCAAAACAATTTTATAGTAATAATTATTTCTTATTCTTAATATTATAACAATCATTTCTAGCTTCATCTTTGTCAAAGTGTGTCCAAATGGTCGATTTAATCTCGTTTTAGTCAAAATCTTAGTTCTTGACTTCATATACCCTATTTTGGTTAATTTTTTTTGTGTGTTTTAGTAGAGTAATAGAATGTCAATCTTGATAGCTAAAACTTCTTAAAAGAATGACCCAATTGAATGCTTAAGTTTTTGAAATTATCTGCGTGTTTAGACTACTAGTAGATATTCACAGACTTGAGAATTATAAGCTTTTGGATTGAAGTTCGATCTAATATTTTTTGGTGCTTAAGCATCACACGACTTATCCTGCAATTTAATACTCAATTATTATTTTTTATTAATTTTAGGGGGGAGGGACTAATTAAAATAATACTGAGGATTCAATTTACTAACACATTGTTATTTGATAAATGACTTGTCGGCGCTATCTAAATATTTTTATTGGCATCCATGGCTTGTTAAAGCCATTTCTTTAGTAGAAAAAATGTGGATGACCCAAAAGATTTACGATCATTGTACTATTCTAAATTGTGCCGTATATAGTCCGACAAAAAAATGTTGCTTTAAACTAACAACTTTGAATCACTAATGTTTTTTTTAGGAATCCAAAGAAATTTAATACAGAAACGTATATATATATGTAAAGACACATATACTTGGTTAATGTAAAAATATAATAAATCAACAAATAACAAACTCACTTGTCCAAGAATGAGAATGGAAAGAAAGTTGAGGAAAGCTGCAAGAACAGAAGTATATAGAAATCTTTCGGCATCATTATGACTCCAACTAACAGACGCTGTGACACGAAAAACAATAACTCCAATCACACTTCCACAGACTAAACAAATCTAAACAAACAATAAAATAAATTGTGCAAATATTATATATGAGAACTTAAATAGTAAATATTGGAAAAAAAAACGTATCCACATCTGCTTATCCATCCATCAATTCATCTATTCACCTACCTGTTTGGTCATTTATATGTATTTTCCTATCTATCTACTATACATATATAATTATACTACATATATGGCAAATTATAATCTTCTGGTGCAATTGCAATACATCAATCTCCATGGTTAAGATCTGAGTTTGAATCTGGGTCACATAAACTTGAAAATTTTTCATATGGCTTAAGATTGTTTTGTTTAAGTAAACAGCCATAGCATATTCTTATAGCCAACCAATATTAATTGGTAAATGAATATCTAATTATTTTTAATTAGAGGATAAAACAAAAATAAAAGAATATTCAAACTCTTACAACCAAGAGAATAGTAAGCCTGGTGAGTACTGCTTTTCTATATGGAGAGTTGTTGAAGAGCCTTTGACCTGTAATGAGATTTTTGAAGATTGTTTACCTATATAATAAATAAAATAAAAAGTCCACTGGAGAATAAAGTATTTTGCAACATCAAAAATATTGTTGATTAATGAACAGGCAATCTATTAATAATTTTCTTTTAATCACAATACATTTATGCAATCTAGTGTAAGTTTTAGTAATCAATAGATACCAGATGGTAGTGCTTAAGAAATCCTTATCTAGTGTTGTCCTACTGAAATATCCTCAGAACTTATGGTTTTCATCTGAAGTGTTTGGAATTTTGAAGAGTGCATTTCGATCTTTTAGATCCTTCTAACAGTTCAATTTTGTTGTATATCAGCCAAAATTGAAAATCTTAAAAATTTTTTCAATCCAAGCCAATTTGCTTGCAGTTATATTTGGTTTCTATATATAATGTTGATTTTTAGTTTTTTTTATAACTTTAGACACCTTTAATTTTAGCCAGAATTGATATTAAACCAATAAACATTACACAACCTACAAAAGATCACATGATCTTTGCTTACACATTTTGCTATCTAATGTATAAGCAAAGTTGATATGATGCTTTGAAGATTGTGATTGTTTGTGAACTGGCAGTAGGTGTGAAAATTTTATGATCTACTGGGTGTTTTCTTCCTAATTTTATCCTCCTTCTAAAAATAGCTGGATGTTATAATCAGTATCGGATAATTATCTGACTTGACATAGACTGGCTAAGGGAAAATATTTTTAAGCCAACATGGAAAATCTGCCCAAAATTTAAAATGCATTCATATGTATCATAAGGATGCTGTCATAGAAATGGTGATAACCATTTCACATTCGTTCACAGGCTGTTAATAACAGTAGCAAATTCTCATGCAGTAGTGTCATTAAATGCAAGCCTTAGTAATCAATGGATGCAAGAAGGTTTGTGCATAAAATCCCTATATAATGCCTACTCATCCAGAGAGAGGCCTTGGATTTGAGAGCACTGCATTTCGATCTCAAATTCAAACTCATCACTGATGAAAGCCACAAGTTAGAGACTAGTCTGAGAATATTGAATGAGTAGACATTAGATAAGGATTTTATGCACAAATCTTCTGTCAACCATTGATTAATAAGGCTTGCACTGAGTGGCACTACTGTATGGAGAGTTTCCTACTGTAAAACATAATAATGTTTCATTTTTCCAGTAAATAAATATGATTTTTTTTATTTTTAAGTTCGTAATTGTTAATTCGATAATATATATTTTTTATTAAATGAGTTATTTAAATAAAAGTGTTTTGGCTATATATATATATATATAATAAACTTAATGTAATTGTGAGGGATTTGAACTCAAACTTTCAAGTTCCCTACAGCTATATACTTCATCTTGTATAACTGATACACATGACCACCCACATGTGAAAAAGATAAATGACCTCCAAAATATATATATATTTTGCTGAACCAGCATTCATCATTTCCCACACATGTACACAAGCAGTGCACAGTTTGTATTAAGATAGCAAATCTTCAAACTTTAATGGACACACTTCAAACTTCTCCACCCTCCAACTCTTCAGCCATCCATATCATTGAAAATGGAATGCTCAAAGCCCTTGTTGATGCCACTATTATTATCATACCCATGTTGACTTTAAGTCACTCTGACACCTCACTTATAAAACCTAAATATACCCATTGGGAGATGATGATCTGGACCAACTGATGAGTATTTGTTTAGCACAAAATATGTATACTGTAGATAATTTATCTTTTTCACGTGTAAGTGATCAAGGGTGTCAGTTGTATAAGATGGAGTGGATAGCTGTAGAGAGCTTGAAAGTCTGAATTCAATTCCTTTATATTTAATGAGTTACTATTTTTTAAAAAAGCTTTAGTGGTTCAAAGGCTACTGCATGCTCCTAATGAAAATTATTGACAAACAACTTACATTTCTTTTACTATAACAAATAATATTGAGGAAAAAAAGAGATATCTTAAGAGGCAAAATCAAAACTTTATGTAATGGTATGCTTGATTTAACATTTACGCAGCCCTGTGTGATTAAGGTAGTGATAAATACAGCTAAATTTTAATAAGTACTTTCAGAAAGCTGAATGTGCTCATTAAATATTTGTGATAAAGAACAAATATTAGGCTTTAAATCATTAAATATAAAAAAGGAAATATCAAAGATATAAAATGATGTTGTTACATATTCATGATACAATTTTGATTAAATACATATCATTGTAAATGGGTTCTGCATGAATTGTTGCAATTGGTAGAGTGCTCAACTTGGCATTTCATGATGTTCAAACTTCTTATGAACTCCTGAGAAGCAAAGCCGTAGGCCCTTTTTTTATTGTAGATGTGGTGATTATTCAGTGTTAGTCAATAAAAATTATCGCTAAATATTTATTAGTTTTTCTCTTTTTCATTTTAATTTACCAACTTTTTAAAAAAAAATTTTGATAAGTAACTTCATGACATTTGTATTTAGACTATCACAATCTCTAGGAATTTATAATTGCTAGATAGTAAAATAATATTAATTTATCTCTTCGCTTGTATGTGCAACTTGTTTGAGTATGTATGTTCGCATTCTTTACAAAGCTTTTATTTTTTCCTTAATTTAGCTGAGTCCCCTTTTAGTGCTGGAGTATGATAATCATAGCTCTGATTATGGGTTCATCACCGAAAGTGCGTTCGGCTAAATTAAGAAAAAAAAACCCCACTTTGAAAAGCATACGTACATAAAAGAATTAGATTATAAATAAATAAAAATTGCAATTAAGTAATAGAAAAATATACTGATTCTGAAAAATATAAACACATAATAGACACTTACCATTAGTAAAAGAATAGACATAGATGTAAAGTACTTCCCAATTCTCCGTCTAAATGGGTAATACCATGTTTTTTCATTAGATATAGGATCCTACAAATATAAAAATAAATTATAATTTTTTAAAATTAAATTATAGTAGACATGGGTTCATGAGTTTATAAAAAATTTGAGCACATTATAGAGCACAGAGTTTGAGACTAATCCCTGGAACTGAAATACCAGATTTTGCCAAAATAACAGCTGTACTAAAATATGCAGAGGTATATAAATGAGTGATATCTTTGTGGATGCTCATTTGACATTAATATAATGTAAGTCTATACCCAATAACACAAGCTAGTGAGAAAACTAATTTAAAAGGTTTTTACAATCAGGTGCTGGTAGAATTTGGCAAAACTTTTAGGGGCTGGTAAGTAGAGTACTATTATTAGTACTAACAAAAATGGTAATTGGCCAATATAGATTAAGAAGCAAAAATACAACTAGAAAATGATCAATAAGCTTAGTGAATTCAATAATCTTTCTATTGCCACTACATTTTTTTAAGCAACCACTACACATATTGACATCCTCGAATAGAATTTAGAGAAAACAAATTGATTACAATCTCATTATCCAGGAAGAAGATCATCTGCTTTAATAAACATAAATATAAAAAAACAGGTTGTGGAACAATATGATGAATTGGTAATATAAAAACCTTGAGAGAAATCAAATACAAGCTTGCCCAATATCTTAGATATAGCCTTAAGAATGTGTCGAATGTTTTTAGCCATATAAGAAATTGGTAGTGAAAAAATGCTCTGTAGTTAGAAATAAAAGACAGTCAAAAATAAATAGGAAAAGCATTTGAGTAATGTGAGGTATGTCAAAAGTTATAATGGCAGTTGCAAAGAAAAAAAATAGAACCAAAATTTAAATTGCTACAATTTTTTAAACAAACACAATCAAAAAAAAAAAACATCCAGAAAAGATAAGGAACAATATTATATTAGTATTTACAAAGATAGTAAAAAATTAAATTGAGAGAGTGCAAACTTCTCAAGCGCTTGTGACTATTAGTAACCAATCAGATCTTAAGCACTGGGACAGAGAATTTAACAAGAAAAGAGTGGTTCCCACTCTCTTCTTTACTTGTCTTTCTATATATCCAAGCCAGTCCAAAGTACATATATCTGAGAGCATGAATCTTAAATATCATCACACTTAATTGACTGAGTTCAAATTATAAACATACAGCGTGAAATCCTTCGATTTACTATGCAGTAGTTTTTCGATGTTATAACTTTGCAGCAATATATGTAAATAATATTTTTATAAAGCGCAGACAGTATTGAAAAATTAAATTGAGAGAGTGCAAACTTTCAAGTGCTTGTGACTATTAGTAACCAATCAGATCTTAAGCACTGGGACAGAGAATTTAACAAGAAAAGAGTGGTTCCCACTCTCTTCTTTACTTGTCTTTCTATATATTTAAGCCAGTCCAAAGTACATATATCTGAGAGCATGAATCTTAAACATCATCATACTTAATTAACTGAGTTCAAATTATAAACATACAGTGTGAAATCCTTCGATTTACTATGCAGTAGTTTTTCGATGTTATAACTTTGCAGCAATACATGTAAATAATATTTTTATAAAGCGCAGACAGTATTGAAAAATTAAATTGAGAGAGTGCAAACTTTCAAGTGCTTGTGACTATTAGTAACCAATCAGATCTTAAGCACTGGGACAGAGAATTTAACAAGAAAAGAGTGGTTCCCACTCTCTTCTTTACTTGTCTTTCTATATATCCAAGCCAGTCCAAAGTACATATATCTGAGAGCATGAATCTTAAACATCATCACACTTAATTAACTGAGTTCAAATTATAAACATACAGCGTGAAATCCTTCGATTTACTACGCAGTAGTTTTTCGATGTTATAACTTTGCAGCAATACATGTAAATAATATTTTTATAAAGCGCAGACAGTATTGAAAAATTAAATTGAGAGAGTGCAAACTTCTCAAGCGCTTGTGACTATTAGTAAGAGTTAACATTTAGGGATAAAACATTACATAACTACTATTCTTTTTTTTTTGCACAAGCCATTAAAATAGTAGCAATTCTATATAACTGGCATCTAGTGACAGCCATAAGCTAGAAATTAGTCTGGAGATATTGGATGAGTAGGTTCTAGATAAGTATTAAATGCACAAATCTTTTGGCATCTATTAATTACTATAGTTTTCACTAGATGGCGCTATTATATGGAGAGAGCTGATGTCATTTTATTTACAGGATTTATGGTGTCAAATTGAAATTCCGATCTGAATTGAAAGGATGTTTTATATATATAGTGCATTATCGTTTCTTCATATTGCGAAAATGAAACAATAAGTTTACATAAAATCAATATTTTTATTATTTATTTTTTATAACATTTTCATTTCTAAATATGTAGAGGTCACTTATAATCAACTAAAAGTTTACTAATGTCAAAGACTAAAAAAATTAAGCACACATTCAGACAACAGCTGCAAAATCATTGTTTTGACATTTAATTGAGATTTTTTTTAATAATTAAAATATCAATTTTATTTTTTTAAAAGAGTTTAGTTATTTGAAGTCATACTTTAGAAAGATACATATAAAAATAATACATTTTGCAATAATCATTATCTATTCATTTCTAATTATTTGGCCTGCAAAACTTCGAGAATTTTTTTAACACTACCATTAATCACAAAATATTTTATTTGGAAATTTCTGGAAAGAGCATTGATGGACCTTTGCATTTCCTTCTCTTTTTGGGGGTATCTGTAGTTCTATTTGAGTGGTTTTACATTCATTTTGCTGTGAACTCAGAGGTATCTTAATAATACCAGCCAAGAAAGCATTAATTTTAAAAAACCAACACAAAAACAAACTTTAAACTCAGCAAGTTTATTATCTATGCTGATAAAAGTCAATAGCAATGGTAAATGATAATGATAATAGAAATAATAATAAACAGCCCTTTATTTTGGGACAGTAATTAATAAGTTTGTGTGTGGAAATAATTCATTCTCATATATTGCAAATAAATAACATAACCTATTGGTTCTATAGAGTTGCCTTAACTTGTATACATTAAAATCTATAATTTGAGTATGTATTAACTCATAGTGATTTTATATTTAAAACAATTAATAAATGATGTCTTATATCATTTTAAGTCTGTCATTTTGTTTAACTTACAATTTTCACTTTCGAAGCTTATAAAAATGCAAATTATCTAATTTAGCTCTTTCTTTTTTTGTCTCTTTGTAAGAAAACTTTCATTATTCTCAACTTGACAGTTTTTTTTCATCTTACATACTCACTTGCAACTAACTCAGTTCATTTTCTTTTAGTCGCACTAATTAATATAATTTAATATTCATTTTATGTTTGATAGGCAAATTTTCTACATATGTGTAAGTATAGACTTCACACCTACTCTTCACACTAGAAAATAATCTTTAAATTTCTCAGGCCATCTGCAATTTCTGTGATGCTTAAAGACAGGCACAGATCTTCTTTCATTGTGATCTGTATTTCAGACTGCTTGATTTAATAATCTTGATGATAAATTAGCATCACTTAAATCCACAATATTTTCACCTGATCTGTTGTTTGTTTCAACAATCTAATCAGTAGACAGTTCTTCATTTTGTGCAATTGAGGAGGTAACCACACACTCTTTGCTTACACTAAATTTCTATTCAGGATTGGCTAGCATAAGTTTATTGTCAATTTTGTTTGATGTATCATAAAAATGAGCATGTAGATGATTTACTGATAACTTCAGATACGACTTCTATAGCTACAACAGGAATCTGTATCTTTTTTAATAGATCTTTGACCCAAACAGTCTCACCCATTGTAAATGTTATGTTTTCATTAAATTTTTCTTTCTCCAAAATACTTTTTCAATTCTTTCTTAATTGATAATAGCTTAGATTTGTGTGCATGACACTTATACCACAATAGTAATTTGCTGGCTTTCTCATTATAGACACACTGGAAATAAAATGTTGGTAAACATGACTTCTATCATAGTCTCCTTAATATCTTTGATTTCCATTTTCTTTAAGGTAGACTTCAAGCATCTACTGCCTTCTTAGTGACTCCATTGGATGTTGGATGATAAGATGGAAATAAGATGTGTTGTATCCCCTTTTCTGCAAAATATTTTTCAAAATCAGCAGAGGTAAATTCTGTTCCATTGTCTGCTACAGGAATTTGAGATAACAATGAGTAGCAAAAACCTCTTGAAGGGCTTTAATAGTACAATATGTACTGGTAGTTTTCACAAGCTTGTACTTGGCCCAATGAGAATACAAATCCACCACAACTAAAAATAAATATCCATTTTTTGGAACAGCAAAGTTTATGCCATGGGGTTTTAACCTCCATCCATGATTTATAAGTTTTTGGGGGTGTCTGCCATAGAGGGGCATTCCTTAAATTTTCTATTGTCTGTTCTATTTATTTATGTTCAGCCACTACACATATGATTATGCCAATGCCCTATAACAATTTGAGTGCATGCTTATGACTTTTGATTGGTACCAGTACTCAGTCGGTTATTAGGATGCAGCCATTGTACACATGTAAATTTGATGGGTGTTCCAAATAGGCCTGGCAATGTAGTTTGTCTAG
The DNA here is from genome assembly GCA_028023455.1 of Epiperipatus broadwayi. Taxonomy (NCBI): domain Eukaryota; kingdom Metazoa; phylum Onychophora; class Udeonychophora; order Euonychophora; family Peripatidae; genus Epiperipatus; species Epiperipatus broadwayi. Next base: position 9,454,106 of record JAQFVV010000037.1, read on the forward strand.
CTGTTTGACCATCCAAAAGAAATCCACTTCCATATATCCAGGATCCTGATTTGTCTACTCTGAAGTTTTGGCACTAATCAAATTTTCTAGATTTATAATGTCCAATAAGTTTATTTCGGTTAACTTCTGCTGACTGAATCCACCACTGGTGAACATGATGACATGCTGGATCTCTTTACATGGCTTGTAGATTAGATCATAATCATATGTGGCTAAAATATTTATCCATCTAATTAATCTCTGTTTTAGATATTCTGGATTTTTTTTAAAATTTTGCCAAGTTATGAACAATGATCTTTATACAATACAAATGTCCAGCCATATAGATATTGATAAAATTTCTTGAGTGCAAAAACAATAGTCGAGGCATTCTTATCCAGATGACTATAGTTATGGAGGTATATGCTACCAGGCATTCACCTCCATGATATTGGTGGGAGAAGACAGATCCAACTTCTTACAAAGAATCTATAGTTATGGTCATTTCCAAGTTGCTATATAATACCCTAAAAATTGTTTTGACATTAGTACGTTCTTTTGCTTTTTAGAAAGCTACCTCTGTCCATCTCTAACATTGCCCATTCTATAATAAATTATATAACACAATTTACCCTTGAGAAAGCCTTCATAAAAGTTTAGTAATCCCAAGAAGGCTTGTAAATCATTCATGTTTTTTGGAGTTGTGACTTCTTTTCCCACCCTAACCTTTTTTAGATTTGTATATTTACTATACTTACTTATCACATGATTCAGAAACTTAATCTTGGAAGTGGCCCAGATACATTTTGCAGCATTCAGTTTAGCCCCACACATTATTTAATTTTTTATACATTTCCTTTATATATATATATTTTCAATTCATCTTCAGTCTGTTTAGATAGCTCAAAAGATTTTTGCAATAACTGTAGTACATTTTGACAGTGTGATGCAAATATTAATAGTTAGTAGCTCTGCTATTCTTTCTATAACCAGTATTTTGATGGAAAGCAGGCTAAATACATTTTCATGAAGAATGCCACATTTTGTAACGAGACTAACACTTTGCACACACTTGGCACAGAACATATCTCTTTTATATATTTGTTTAGTATGACATGATAATCTCTTCTTTCCATCATGTTTTGCAATCACAACCACTAAAATAGTTCATGATAAGTCTTCCACATATCAGCAATCATCTCCTTGGTTTTTGATTTTTAATGCACATGGAACTTTTGAGATTTAAACACAGTAGGCTGCTCATCTTTCAATAATTCTACATCCACTGGCCACACCATTAACTCAACTAGTCCTTGTTTAAATATCTGGGAAAACTTATTTCTAACCTCCACTATATGCCTAATGGTTGAAACCAGTTTTGACTTAACAATAGCTTATGTTCATTTTTATAATAAATAATGATAATACTTATACATTTAGGGTTAACTTTTAGTGGGACTAACATGTATATTTCATTTCCATTGATGCTCATGGCCAATATATCTACATTTTCCAACTTCTCTTATTTTTACTTTTCACATTAATTTTATTCCATTCTCTTAGGGTTAGTATAGATAGTCCTGCCCCACTGTCAACTTCTATGTTAATTGTTTTATCATAGAAAGTCACATCAAATATAATCTGGACATTATCTGTATCCTTTATTGTTTCAACATCTACATTTTTTTAGCTCCACTTTCTTCAGCTTTGAAGTCCTGACATGGTTTGGCTTTTAAATTATTGTCTTTTTTTTTACAGACATAAGCAAGATAGATGTCATTTAATGTTACATATGTAACATTTTTCCACTTTAAATTTGCGCAACTTTTTTTTTAGTTATTTGCAACTCACAATACCATATCATGTCATCCTTTGAAATTTTATAGGTGCATTAACCATTTGTGATTTATTAATAGGCAGAATTTTCAGTTCATTGGTTATAGCTTGAAATTCCAATGCATTTTCTACTACCATTTCATGTGGTAAGAATTTTGCAGTCACTGTTTTACATGTCAAATCCACTTAATAATTTTTCTCTAAGGATGTGTTCTGATATCTCATATAGCAATTTGTCCAACAGTGTATCATTTAAATCAGCTGCAAATCTATATGGTTTATCCAGTGTCTGCAATGCCAAGTTATATTCATGATAATGCTTATGAGTAACTGTTGTCTCATTTTAAAGCATAAGCAGGCCATCCATTTCAAAAATTGTACATTTAGAGTTTCAATTAATTCTTCATACGTTATATCCTTTGGAGACTTTCAGATCATTAAGTTGTTTCACTAGCCATAGAACATCACTGCCAGCAAAATGGAGAAGAGTACAAACATTGACTTTATCATTTTCAACTTTATTAATATATATAACCATTAGAAACCAGTTCATGCACTTGGACATATATGTTCCATGCTATTGGACTATTTATATCAAACTCCTGAATACTATGACTCAATACTACCATCACTATGCTTATCACATTTTTTTCTGTTCACACAGATTAACTGCACCAACCTGCTGTCACTAACTGCACAAACAAGTCCACTGTTAATTGCACCATTCTATTGTGTACTCATGGTATTCTTAATAATACTAGTCAAGCAAGCATTAATTTTAAATAACCATCACAAGATCAAACTTTTAAAACTCAGCAAGTTTATTATCTATGCTGATGAAAGTCAATAGTAATGGTAAATGATAATGAAATGATAATAGAAATGATAATAAACAGCCCTTTATTTTGGGACAGTCATTAATAAGTTTGCGTGTGGAAATAATTCATTCTCATACACTGCAAGTAAATAACAACTAATTGGTTAGAGCTTTCTTAACTCGTATATATTAAAATCTATAACTTGAGTATTTATTAACTCAGTGATTTTATATTTAAAACAATTAATAAATGATGTCTTATATCACTTTAAGTCTATCATTTTGTTTAACTGACAATCTTCACTTTCAAAACATTTAGATATGCAAATAAGTATCTAACTTAGCCATATCTTTTTTTCTCCTTGCAACAAGACTTTCATTATTCTCAACTTGATGGTTCTTTTTCAATTCACATGTTTGCTTGCAACTAATTCAGTTTATATCTTTTTAGTTGTGTTAATTAACATAATTTAATATTCATTTTATGTTTGATACGCAAATTTTCTAGAATACATGGTTAGTTGGTAAATAATGACAAAGTATTGTCTGCATGCAAATTACAAATTTCAATAATAAACTTTATTTAAAATATACATATGTGTGCATGAAGACAAGTACACATTTTGACAACAGAAACTATATTGATTTATTAGTTTAAAAAAAATCTGAAGAGGGTAGAAGTCTGCACTCAAAATAAACTTGAAAGAATAGATAGCATTTATGTATAATGATACATGATTCTTTTGTTCTTGGCAATCAGCAAAAAATTTGCTTTGTTTTCTTGGCTTCCTTAAATATTTATAATTATTTTTGCACAATATTTATATAAAATAATTAATAAAAAATATATACATTATTACAATTTGATTTTATTCAAAAGTGTTTTATTTTTAAAAATATGAATTAAAAAATTCAATTATAATGGTAAATAGTGAATTATGGCAATAAGATTGAATATTTTTTTAACTCAGTACTGATTTAAAAATTTAGAACAGAATTTGATAGATTTATGATGGCTTTACATTTATTCATTTACATTTTGAAAAAAAAGTTCAATCAACATAAGAGTTTATTAATTTTCATTTTTTAGTCGAACGAACATTTCTTTACATCATCTAATCAGAAAAAAGTTTATTGTTTTCATTATGTATAATCTTTATTATTGTAATAACATGAAAGCTAAAACCTTCAACAGATATGCTTTAAACATGCTTATGTGACAGCCAATAAGATGGAATAATGACATCACATGGACCTCTCAATTCTCAAATACAAGTCAGAACTATAAGAAAAAGATGGAACCCATCTTCATCTATGCCTGTTTGCGCTTAATAAATTTGATATATTTACATTTATTAATATCATTTCATTAGATTTAAAACAATTGCTTCATAGTAAATCGAAAGATTTCACATTGTTTATTTATATATATAATATTTAGTGAATTAAATGTGAAGGTATTTAAGCTTCACACTCTTAGTTCAAAATGCTTGAGTCTGGCTTATTTATATATAAATTGAGGCATAGATGAAGATGGGTCCCATCTTTTTCTTATAGTTCTGACTTGTGTTTGAGAATTGAGAGGTCCATGTGATGTCATTATTCCATCTGATTGGCTGTCACATAAGCATGTTTAAAGTGTATCTGTTGAAGGTTTTAGCTTTCACGTTATTACAATGTTATCTGTTGGCGCTTAATAAATTTGATATATTAATCTTTATTATTATATTTGCAAAGTTCAAATATAATTTTCTAGGATGTTTTTTGTTTGTAATTTTATATTTCCAACACAAATTGAATTTATTAAATCTAATATACAATAAAAGTTTAATACTAAAATCAAATGTTGAATAATTTTAAAAATTGTCACCAGGGAGAACAATGGAAATGTTTTCACCACTTAAAGGATTAACCTTTTCTGTGTTAAATATCTGAACACACACACATGTATATAATTAACATTACAATTGTACAGAAAAAAAAATTCTAGATATTAAATTACATTTAAGAATAACTAAAATTACCCTAAATTCAAAATTAAGCAAAATTAGCCAAAAAAAAAAAAATTGTATAATATAACCAATCGTTTTACCTGCCAAAGCAGTCTTCTCAAGTGTAAAGAACTAAAAAACATATCAACAAATATATAATAACTATATTTCCTACAATTCCCAATTAAATCCCCCACACCTTTAATATTAAAAGAACACTTAACAAGTTATTGCTTTAGTATTATGTATTTTTAATAATATAGATTCTTTAACTCTTCTTTTTATTTTATTCATCTTAGTCTCACAAATCTAATAATATAGTCTGTATGTTTTTAAGGATATATAAAGCAGAAGTAAGATGTTTGTTTTTAATCCTACGTTTAAGTTCAAACTATTTGACCTATGTACACTGTTTATAAAAGTAAAAGATGATAAACACTTTTTCAGGAATAACTTCTTTCTATATTTAATAAATTATTCAAAGTAATACACCTCTTCCAAACAATTTTCTTATTACCAAACAAATTAATATTCTTACTTAAATTTTAGAAGGAGAAATTTTAAAAAGCAAAGAAATAAAGTAATATTTTCTTTAGCCTACATATTATTATAGTCATTAGCAGAACTATAATTGCTATTAAATAAAATATCCTTAACAAATTTATCAGAGTATCCAACACTTAAACACTCTTTATAAAATTGATCTTTTTGAAACAAAGAAATGTTATTAAAACTATTTAATTTCTAATTTCTATAGCTGTTATTTTAAGAAAGACAGATTGATAGCTATCAGGATTTTATTTTTGTAGTGGTATGATCGTTCCATTAAACAAACAAACAGTGTGCTCATGTCAAGCGTTGTTAGCCGAGAGGTCATCGCAGCCGCATTACAAGCAATTAGTTGGTTGCAGACGGTTGTGGGTTCGCGTCCCGGCCGATGCTATGACATATGGAGAAAAAAAAGTGTGCTCATCTGCTAGGCAGTTTTGAAAGACAATATAGTGAATGTAGTAATTTCATTGTGTGTGTGTATATATATACATATTATTAATGAATCATATGAAAAGAGATTAGCATTATTTTTATGATAGTAATATATCATTTATTAATATATGCTTTTAATACTATATTTTGAACACTTATTGACTTTTTAATTAAAATTTTGTTTATTTTTAATTTTGCAGACAATTTAGGATGCATAAACCTTTAATAATAACCATATAGGTAAATTTTTTTTATAAAAAATATGATTTATTAAAAAGTGGAAGTGTTTATATATATAGTATTCTGAAAATGCTAAATAGACAATTTTAAATAAAAATTATATTTTAACTGTATTATAAATATTTATATAAAACACAAAATAAGTTTTTTTTTTTTTTTTTGAGAATAAAACCCATAAAAAATGATTTAATTTTTTTTTTTTAAACAATCTTTAGAAACTCAAGGTATAAAGTAAAATCAACTAAATTATTGGGAAATTGATAACTTACTGGTGCTAACTTAGTACCATAAAATTGAGGTCTGTCTGGTTCCGTCTCTTCAAAATTATCTACATCCCATTTATATGCTAATCTAGAATTTTTGCGCTTCCAGAGTTCAACGAATGTAGTTCCTAAATAATAGAAAAGAATTTATATTAAAATCATTAATATTTAAATGTTCATTTTTTAATTGGTTAGCATCTTAACTCTATGCTTATTTTTTTCATATAAAAGTAGTATTTTATTTATGTGATTTGTTCCAGTACTTTTGGTGTAAATTGAATTGTGTAAAAATTGTATTTTTGTTTTAGATGTAATTTGTGACTTAACTATGATGCAAAATATTACAATATTTTTTTAATAAGAAAAAATAGCCATTGCAATTTATCATATGATATCAACAAAACATGAGTTTCTCTGCTTATAATTAATATATATATATATTGTACCGGTCTGTTTGTCTGTCTTATCCGTATACACACATTGAACATGAAAAGCGTGTTATGCAACCGAGCAACGATTGTAGGTATTCAGTTAGACACCATCCTTTATTATTTTCTAGAATTGCATCATAAAAGGAAATTTTCCAATCATACCTTTTTAAGATCCGGTTCACCAAGACCTTTACGCGCCACCTCTGAGAAAAGATTGCTCCCTCCCCAGAGGGATATGATGCATAATTTAGATAAGGGTTAATCCCTTTTTGACTTAATAAATTCAATAATATAGATGCTTTACTTAATAAATCACTAGAAAGATGGATGTTCTAATGAATTATCCTATGTCCCAATAGAGATTAATCCCAGGCTAGCTCATCTACTCTTTATCTCGGGAAAATGGTTTGTTGCTTAGCTAATAAAGGGAAATAACGATAAAACATTTACTAATTACACAGCACAACGTTAAAATTGTAATATTCTATCTCTGTATTTATTTAACCCTTAATTATATTATAATATTACAAATAAATGAAATAACAACACTATGAAATTTTAATCAAAAACCCCAACTTATAATCTTAAATATTTACTCAAATGGGATAGGATGGTCTGCATTTCACCTTTACTTGCACACTCTAAAGCATTTTATATGATAGATTATCCTATACGTGACTACAATATATATGCGATCCATAGTAGGTACGTGTTTCATTAATTTAATAAAGATTTATTATTTGGTGTTATTATTCAGCCGCAGTTTATAATATTTAAATAAGAGAGTTCCTCAATCGATTCTGTCCGTAGCGGATCATCCAAACAAGGAACTAATAGACTTATTTATTCCCTTATTTTTTTTACTATTATTATTATTATCCTGCACGTAGTGGATGGAATAAATTTATACTAATCGAAATGAATTTGCGGTAGATTATAACGTATTGAATCCTGCACATGGTGGATTGAAAAGAGAGTTATTTATAAATGGAAGCACCCACTCCATAGCCTTTCAAGTATATGGTAAAGTAGATTTAATGACCTGTTTCTTGATATGATACATTTTTAACGAAAAGAACAGTTATCAACTGTACACTAATCCTGCACGTAGCGGATATTTATGTAATAAAATAAAACTAAAGTGGGCGAACAGGCTAATGCTTACCCCTTGTGAGAATATAACTTTACGAGTAATCTACCTCCCTTAAATCTTTAATCTAAATCATTTGTGATATACTAAAATTATTTTGGTAAACGAAATATATCGAATCACGTATAGAATTAATAATAAAACAAAATCATTGATCAAATACATGTAAGAGATTACTTAATTCTCACTAAAAGAAAATCATTCGTAAGAAATATTTAAATTACACACACACAAAAAAAATTATATTTAGAAATGGGTTTACTTCCCTAAGGCTTCGTTTTCTTTCTGGCTGATGGCTTTTGAAGGAGATATATAAGTCACGAGCAGGCGACTTGCAGGGGACTCTTCTGTGGATGGCTGGCAAAAATAGTTCGTAGACAGCTATATTTTTGAATGGGCAGAGAGTCATCTAACTTGGTGGCTACATCGATCTTGAGAAGTGCGAATGCACCGAAGTGGGTCCTCTACTCCATGTTCTCTGGGGCAATATTATTCATTCTTGATTTCATTCTTTCCATTTTTGTGCTGCACTTCGGATTTAAGTGATTTTAACTGCGTCCTCTAGCTCTTCGGGCTGTGGTTAGACGTCTTTGATTTCTACTTCAAATGGATCCACGTTAAGGTTGTATGTCTCGTTGAAATTATAATATTAATTCTTTAAATAACTGACAATATCTTTCCATCAAATCTATTTCTTTCAACAAACTTTTTCTGGTCACATTCCCGATTCCTTTCTATATTTCTATTTGTTTTTATTTCTTCGGATTGGACATGATTACAGCTGGAGATGACTTTGAATTTTTACTGTCAATTACACACTCTTTGAAAAGCAAAATCAAACGTCTAAGTCGCTTCAAATGAAGTCAAAGAAGCAATCTCTGTATGAATGAATGCTTGAATCAATCCTGATTCGAAAATAAGTCAATTTGTTTTTACTGCACGCTTTGGACTCACTGCCTTCAACTCAACTGCCTTCAACTGAACTGAATATCTCTATTGAATGAATGCCTTGAATGCCTCTATATCACCTGATCAGTACCCACATATCTCCCCCATTACAAGGTCCCCTCTACAAACTATTGCTTTTTTCAATTTTAATTAGTTTAATTAAACTACCTTTGTTCGATCAAAACTTTTTTTTAAATCTGTTTAATAATTTTCTTTTTAGACCATTAGTGATTTATATTCCTATCCCATGTTTTAATTAATTTTTAATCTGCAGGTGTCAAGCCGAATGACTATTCATATGCTTTTACAATTTTCTCTAAAAATATTATAACAAAAGAGAGAAGTCGCTGACTTGCCTGTGGTCATCAAAACTATACTCTAACAAAGAAAACAAAAATTTTATAAAGATTATGTGTTGTAACAAGGTTAACATTGTTTTAAAAATTTTGTACATAAATTAATTTTCAACACCTAATCCAAAAATAAAAATATACATCAAAACTTGATAATTTAAAAATAAACCATATTTAGTTGCTGGGTTGTTTACATTTAAATTTCCCAGTATAATTTTATATCCCCTCCACCATATCAAAAATGACACATTAATAAAACAGAAAAAAAAAATGCATTTCACTTTAAATGTATATGATTGTACACTTAAAATATATCGTCACCATTTATCTTCTTTTTTAATTTAAAATATGTTACGTGCGCAAACGAAGTGAAGATATACTTGCACAGACCAACTTTTTATTTTTTTATATATGTTTATTCTGGCTGCAACTATGTTTGCAGCCATCTTTGTGCCAGTCATTTAAGACTGACTATCACAATATATAGTGTTATTAATTATTCAGATTTTTAATCGGTTGTTTTGGCAGAAACCTACAATCTCAAGAAATGTATGTTCACACAGCATTAGGTACAAATGCAACAAGATATCACATGACTTTAATCTGCATATTGATATTCATAAGCATATTCTTCTATTCTCATTATATTTATGCCATCTAAGCTTGGTTTGAAAAGATTAACAATTGAGCTAGTAGTTTGATACTACAAACAATAAAAAATAGCTACAAGAGGAAAGGTGCATTAGTTCTAAAAAACCCAATGACTCTATTCAAAAAAAAATTCAAAAAGCTTTTTACTGATGAAAGCTATAAGCTGGAAACTAATCTGAGAATATTTAATAGGATAATAGAAATGTTAGATATTCAAGACTTGTTGGATGGGGTCACTTGAACATCATATTCAAATATTTTTTTCATCTTATATTTGCCAGTAATCATTTACATAAATCAGCTTTCCATGAGTAGAGAACTGCCTGAAAACCCCTTTTTTATTGTTTCTTCAATGCAAGCCAATTTATTTTCAACCTAGTTCTAGAGCTATATATTATAATCTTGAATAAACAATGGATGTCATCTATGTCATTGGTAAGTTGGCATAACTTTAAAGCAACTTTCTAAATGTGTTGGAAGTAAAAGCTCTGAATAAGTCATTTTCATCTTCTTTCAAGCGTGCAAGCAAAATATTTTTTAAAGCAAGTATCTCAATGACCATATAGTATAGAAAATGTTTCTTGACATTGTTCCATTATTCACAAACACACATATGCATTAAGTAGGCAATGTGTATTCTAGAATCAATAGTTCTAGTTTCTAAACCATTCACTTTTGTACAAGCTAGAGAAAACACTGGAAAATAAACATATCTTTATACTGATTTTTTACTCTTATTATGCTTATGTGACTTATGACATCAATCATTATTTTGTTGCTTGTGTGGTTTAATCCAGTGATAGAACAGTAGACTTTAAGAGTTAAAGGTTCCTGAAGTGAGACTCGGTCTGCCATTTCTGGTATTGGAATATTTTTGATATTACAAACTGCCAAAATGCTGTCTATTATTTGATCGTAGTTGGAAAAAGTTGATCATAGCTTAATATATTTATGTTTTAAACAAATTGAAAATGATGAATACACATGCACACACACGTGTGTATAATTTTTTGAAGCAATGAACTTTCTAAGCACTATTTATATTAAACTTAATTAAACATTGCTAACTGCTATGAAAATGAATCCATTTTTTATGGCCTATAATATATACAATATATTCCAGTTAAAAGGAGCAGTTTTTTCTCTCTCTCTGAGCTACTTAACAATGTAATTTAGCTGTTTAACGCAAAAATTTCAAGATGCTAGCATTTTTGAGTCACGACATGAAATGTGTTTTATACCTTCATAAATAATCTTCAATGGGTCTCCCTACTGTCACAAAATCTTGCAAACCATTTGAAAAGGTTTTTAAAAAATTTGGCTTTACTTCTGTACACTCTTTGAATCATTTCAAACATTTTAGTTGCAGTTTTGCTCAATTTAAAACTACATTTAATTTTAGTGCATTGTTCCATAGAGGGTCAAGATATAAAACACATTGTCACATTTCATGTCCAACGGTGTGATGCGATGCACTTTGGCTTCTCCCTTTTCGGAGTCGGGAATCTCTAACTCATGCTTTAAACACACTAGCTCCTTGAAATTTTTACAGTGATTAGTTAAACAATGTCACTACATAAAATATATATTGTTCAGAAATGGTACTGCAGGCATCTTAGAGAGAAAACCAGTCGTTAGTCATGTTTTCACTGTGACACACTACCTATATATAATAAAATAGACTTCAGTAATGACATTTATGACATATAATATCCAATCTTTAAAGACATTTATACTGCAATAATTAAATTGGTCTTAGATTGTATTCACAAAGTAGAATATCTAAGGATTTATTTTACATTTGTAAACAACTAAAATCATTGTAATTACGTAATATTAAACAATCTTAGAAAATATTACATATTTACTAATTTAATTATTTATAATTGTATTAAAATGAGTTCTTAGTTATTTTATCTTGACTCTTCCAGTTGTTCTAGACAGCTTACCTTGAGTCTGCCATAGTCGTAGCAGCTTCCAGTCCTATCAGGACTTGCCTCACTGCGTAGACAGATCAGTCGTGAAGATAGTAGAAATACTTTCACTGTTGGAAGTGGTTTTAATGGAGAGCACATTCACTCCTTCAGGTAGACAGAGCATGTACTGTCATTTAGGACAGACATTTCTCTCTATTCTGTCTTCCTCCAAAAAGGCTGACTATTTATTTCCAGATCCTCTACCTTACTGCCAGCAATCAGATTCAGGGAGCCTAACCAATGGTAGGATTTTATACACATGTTTATACATTGGCCTTACTTATGTTTTACAGTTTGGCCATGTTTATACATTGGTAATCCACATGTTTACATATTGGTTAGTGGAAATGCATGCTCAATCCAATCAAATAAGGAAGGATCTGGATTAATCCACTTCTGAAAGCAAGGTCAGATATAACAATTATAAACCTAAATAATCAATGAATTGTAGATAGTAGTGTAGATTTATTTCAGTTGTTTTTTTTAATTTCACACCATTCATTTGAATACTATACAGGATCTAAAGAATAGTTGCTAGATACATAAGAGCATTAATTTTAGCCTTGAACCCTAAATCCTCATTGACAAAGACAAATTGTGAAACCATTTTGATAATGTAGATAATATCTAGCACTTCAATCTAGGATTCGTTGATTACTCAGGCTTACAATAGATGGCTCTGTATCAAGATGAACATTTCAAATGTATAATGTAAAGACCACTTATTAGAAGTGCATATCAAGCTCTTAAGTCCATTGGCTAAAGAAAATCTTAACAATATTGCTATGTATCGATTATTAATTGAGCACACTAAAAGTGAGGCATATGAGCATGTTTAGTAATTTCTTATGTAATAACACTAACATGAATTTATTCAATTAGAATTGATTGCATTAATACAATTATATACATATGACAAATTGATGTCAGTAATAATAATACATAATTATAAAGGATAATAATTAGTAGAATAATGGTTATTTACAATTAGAGCCATAAGGTGTACAAAAATAATATAGATCAGTGTGGCCTCTTTAATATCTACATTCCCTTTCTTCCCTTCAGTGGGGATTCTACTGGGTAATGACTGCAGGGTTGAAGTCCACAATAATTTTGAATGCATGTTGATAGCAAGGCTCTAATGAAAAATCTAGGGTAATTTTTAACAGGTATTTATAGAACACATACAGACCTTAGAGAAAACTTCTATCCTATTATTATTGGTCAGTTCATTATTTGCCTGCTCAATCTATTTTCTATTTCTATGTTTACTTGTCCCTTTGTAATTCTTCTGGTTTCAATGCATACACACACACACACACAAAGCAAATATTTAAAACCATTTACTTATTTATAAGACTATTTTATTTGTTGTCTCAACAGTAGTAGTATTTTAAACAAATCGTTCTTCAACCTACTACAGAGCCATTTATCACAAGCCTGAATAATCAATGGTAAAATGCTACTTATTAGCTACATCATCAGAATAATTTCTGTAATATGCCTTAAAGAGAATAGGATGAAATTATTATAGAAAATTTTTAATTAGCATATACTTACCCCATAAAGAAATAATAATAGCATAGAATGGAGTGACACTATTGTCCATAGCATTTCTAATAGTACTAAGTACATCTTTCTTTAACCTAGATAAGCTGAAAATAAAATAATTATATAAGCAATAATTATGGGGGTTTGAACAAAGACTTTCAAGTTCTTTCAGTGATCCACTCTATCTCATACAACTAATACACATGACCATAGACACATGAAAAAGATAAATGATCTCCTATAAATAATATTTCATGCTGAATCAGGACTCATCAGTTGGTTCAGATCATCATCTTCCACACACATATACAATCAGTGTTTGGTTTATATTAAGATAGCAAATCTTTCAAAATTTTAATGGACAGTCTTCAATCTATTCTACCCTCCAACTCTTCAGCCATCCATACCATTGAAAATCTGATAATGGAATGCCCAAATCCCTTGTTGGTGTCAATATTATTGTCATGCTCATGTATCATTACATGAGATAGAGTGAATCACTGAAGGGAACTTGAAAGTCTGTGTTCAAATCCCCTATAATTATATCCAAACTACAAGTATATAAATTATACTTGTAATTCAAATTTTATATAAACAGTAATAAACTTACATGAGGATCAATTTTAGATGGAAATACTATTGATTTCTAGCTTGTAAGGTACAATATGTGGCAATTGTGATAAGAGAAAATACAATGGGGTGAAAAGATTATTATATGTTTTGATTAAAGAAATGACTTTAGGATGTAATCAATTTAATTTTAACTTTACTACTAAATGTGTAAAATATTAGTGAATTAGATATTTATCTTTTTTTTTTGTTTATCTGGTTGCTTAAATCATTTCTATGAATGGATATACATTTAGTGGTAACAATGTACAAAGATTTCCTTATAGAGGAATCCAGAAAGTTCCATACCTAAAACTTCATATTATGAGAAAATTCATTATCCCCAAATTACATTTTTTTTCTTTATTTGATACCCTTTTATACTATTTTAAGCTCATCTATTTCAATTTATTCATTGGTTATTTCAATATATTATTAAATAATTCAGTCAACACTGACATTTTTCACTCCCCTCTCACATTTTAGCAAAAGCTGTCTATCAATTATACTATCCTTTTATCCGATTTTATTCCTCATCTCAAAATTCTAAACAAAACACAAGAATCAGTACTTTTTGTCTCTATTATCTTTATTGTTCTTCCACTTTCCATATAATTTATTCTTTAGTTCTTTCCACATCATACATCCTAAATGTTTGATATTCTATCTTCATTCACAAAAACTACATCTAAAGTCTGAATTCTTATCCATTTTTTTTTTTGAGTCCAAAATGCCCTATCTTTGTTTGAAAGTATGACAAACTCTGTTAGTGATACTAAACATCTTTTCATACTTTATAGATATTTTTATTATATAACTCTAAATTACTTTCTTGTCCATATTTATCTTTCACACAATTCTCCTTTTTCCTCTTATCACTTTTTTTATATTCTTTTTCATTCTTCATAATTATGTATTTGGAATCTTATACACTGATAGTGGATTAATTTGAACTTATGTACTGCAGTGGATTGATAATGGTTGATGATGATGTACTATTGTTCTAAACAGAATACAAATTATCTGTAATTCCCCATCATATACACATAATAATACGTCAGGCAAACTAACTCAAAATCAAATACAAATTATTACAATTTCCATCATAGTAATTATAACTATTTATACTAATCAGTACATACAAATTATTAAACAATTCAAAACAAAACAACACATCTTCATATAGTAGTGCCATCTTGTGCTAACAAGAGCAATCAATGGATGCCAGAAGGCTTGTGCATAAAATCCCTATCTAGTGCCTACTCATCCAATATCCCCAGACTAGTTTCAGGCTTGTGGCCTTCATCAGTGAGGAGCCTTGGATCTGAGAGCACTGCACCTAGATCTTAGGATCTAATGCAACCCTCCAGCACCCACCTTTTAACTCTATTTAACTACAAAACTATATTGGATGAGTAGGCCCCTACTAGATAGGGATTTTATGTACAAGCCTTCTGGCATCCATTGATTGCTCTTGTTAGCACAAGATGGCACTACTATATGGAGATGTGTTGTTTTGTTTTGAATTGTTTAATAACAATTATTGTGCTAGTATGAGATAGTGATCATGTGATGTTTAGTGGTTTACATACAAATTACATGTAACTTATTACGGATATAAATATTTGTATGTACAAACTAACTTAACTCTAAAGTTTACACAAAGTCATAAACAGTTAAGACTATTTATAATTCTGCTCTTAGAGTTTTTTTTAAATAAATGATGAAATTGAATCATGAATTCTGTTTATCCACAGACTTCTTTATTCTCTCATGCGCCCTCTATTTTCTGTTAAAAAATCATTTTCGTATCTTTGGGTTTATCAATTAACCCAATTAATTCAGTTGTTAATCAATATCATAGTAATTATCTTAATTCTTATTTCTTAGACTTTTTGCTATTCAGATTATCTTAATACCAGTCTGATAAACTCTTTATGTAAATGCAATGACATTACAGTTACCCTGTAAATGGGTTCTTTTGAATTTGGAAGCTATAAAACATTTATTGGCTTTGATTAAATGGATTAATTTGGAAATGTATTTATCATTTTCATTTGGTCAAAGAGTATAAAATATAATCATTATTATATTCCAATAATCTCTCATATTAATGTGTATAAGAAATATAATAATTAGATAGTATTTTTGAATAACTTTATAAGTTGATTTTTAAAATTAGACTTCTAAATTTTGTATGAAGAAAGTACATCGTTTTTTTTTTTGTTGCTATTTTTATTAAGAAATAGAATTGTCGATTATATAAATAAAAAAATGTGCTATACACATATAATTAATCATTCAATATAAGAAATAGATAATAAGATTATGAAATACATTTTAATCATATGTAAAGTAAGCAGTCATTACATTTTATATATTGTGTGACGGTATGTGTGTAGATGCTTACATGTTTAAATGGAATAAAAATTAATCAATTTAAATTTTATTTAATGAAGATTGATTTAATTTATTAAAAATATATTTAAATAATAAATTTATTAAAAGTCAATTTAAAATGTGTAAGAAAATTTATGGTTTTGATTTATTTTAAATAAAAATATTATAAGATTGTTGGGTCATGAAGACTGGAAATGAATGTTTGCTGCTTTTGTTTTAAAAAATATTAATTTTAGTATTTTAAGTGGAAGAAACTACAGCAAATTTCCTAGAAAAGCCCAGAAACAGTGCATAATGGAGAATATTAAGTTACCTAGACATTATCTCTACAAAAATTTCCAGTGCTTATAGGACGTCAACTAATCCTACATTTTAAATAACCATTATATTTCTCATTAACTTGATGGCAGCCTGAGGTTTTAACTAGATAAATGCCTTGCTAAGCATATGATTTCTTACCATTTTTCCAGAGTAGAGATGAATCATAACCAAATAACCAGAAATAATCATCAATTTAATTTATAAAATATTTATTTCAAGAAATCTCATTAGTTATAGTCAACTGCAAATATAAAATAGATAAAATGATTGATGAAATGTTTCATTATAAATACATTTCTAGATTTTCATCAATTGAATAATAATGATTAATAGCTGATAAATTTTGGTAGAATTGTATTTTTAAATTCAAAACAAGTTACTGGACATATTGTCCCATAAGCTATTATAAAAATAATTGGTATCTTCACTACATAAAAGGATATTTGTAAGACTCAAGAAAATGAATTTGATCTCATCTTAATTATAAACAAAAAAATTCATTTTAAATAATAGTATTTTTAAAAATTGAATATGCTTCATACAAACTTGCTACTATATAATCGAATTTTGATTTAAAAATGAAAGTTCGTATTTTGTAATGGTTAATAAACTTTTCTTTATCAGTGATGCAATCATAATTATTAATCTAATGGATTAAAGATCAAAAATAAATGAATTAATGTTGTATTGTGATTTAACAAAGTCCTGAATGTCAAAATCTTGGATAAAATAAAATCTGTTTAAGGATTTAAACTACTACTTACAACAAGGGTTCAATATATGTTACAATATCGAAAATAATTGCATTAAGGATTGTCTATGCAAAATACATGTGTAATATTCAAAAAGATAATGAATTATTAAGAAATATTTTAAAAGCTACTTATAAATCATAGATCCTCCAAACAAATATAAGATATAATGAAATACCAAGTTATTAATGAGTTTAAAAAATGGATTATCTTGGTTTAATAATCATATTAAATGGAATGTTATATTTTTATGCTGTTTCAGAATGGATAATATTTTAAAAGTGACATGAATAGTTCCATAAATCAGATGGATTGACATACTTTCTACTTATTAGTTAAGTCATATTATAATGTTTTGCAAATGTAAATAAAAAAATTTCTCAGGTATTTCATTATTAAACCACTAAACATCACATGATCACCATTTCTTATGCTTTCTCATCACTGTTATTAAAACAGACAAAGCTCTTCACATAATAGTGCCACTCAGTGTACTACTCTGGCTTGCACTGAGTAGTGGCACTACTGTATGGAGAGTTTTGCCTGTTTTAATAACAGTTATGAGCAAGCATAAGAAATGGTGATCATGTGATGTTTGGTGGTTTAATACCAATCCTACTTAATAGGATAGTGGTGGCTGTGGTTATTAAAAAACCAAAGACACCAAAATGTATGAGTACAGAACTGAGTTCAGACCTACATGATTAAATAAGATACTGAGCTTGGATTGAAAATACTATTGTGTTTTCAATTTTAGACTGTTTTGTAGTTAAGTAGAGATAAAAGATGGCTGCTGAAGAGTTGCATTAGATCCTAAGATCTAGGTATAGTGCTCTCAAATCCAAGACTTCTCACTGATGAAAGCCACAAGCTAGAAATTAGTTTGAGGATATTGGATGAGTAGGTACTAGATAGGGATATTATGTACAAGCTTTCTGGCATCCATTGATTACTCTGACTTGCCCTGAGTGGCACTACTGCATCGAGAGTTTTGCCTGTTTTAATATTTCATTATTCAGGTAAAAGGTAATATTTTATTTGATATTATGATTAGTGAACGATTGAAAGGGATTAAATGTAATTTATGTGAGATTGGGTTGTATAGATGTTAGTAATTATTTAGCTTGTATTAAATATATTAAATTTATTTCGTGCAGTCATTATTACATCTGATTGGCTGACACATAAGCATTTTAAGGCGCTTCTGTCGAAGGTTTTAACCTTTCACGTTATTATTAATTTATATTAAATATTTGTTAACAAATATTTATAATGCTTTTGAGTTCTTCTTACCTCAAATTAAGTGGAGTTATTATCATGTAGATGTGTAAGTCGTAAGGAATCTTTTACATATCACACATACTTCTTATAATTCATGTTTATTGTTATCTGGTAAATAATAAAGCAGCCTAATGATTTAATTGTACTTTGTGTTGACAAAGTAGCACCTTCTTGAAGTTAAAGCCTAAAATTGAATCCAGAAAAGAATCTTACGGCAAAAATAAATAAGACCAAATGTGCTTAAATATCATCTATGCCAGCTAAGCAATGATTTATACTCGCTTTATTTAGAAAAGTGAAAGTTTCTCCAATGTTTGTAAAAAAAGGTTAATAACAAATTGATTGGTTGGTAAAATAAACCAATTAAGAATGTTCGTAAGACATTTAATTTTTGTGATTGTAATAATTGTTATCCTAAAAATATTAAATTGAGGATTATTTTGTGAATTATTAGTATAGAGTTTGTTTTGCGAACTCTATATATAACCTATTGGTATAAATGTGAGTGCCTCCACAATACCGTATGACAAAAAAACACTTGCTAGATCCTGGTTCCAAAATCAGTTTAGGAAATAAACAGTAATATCTGTTAAATGCTTTATATAATTTTTATTATCGTTATTTGTTCTTGTTATTGATTTTTATGTTACGCAATAAAATAATTATTAATTTTAAATATTTCTCTTTGTCATTCTTGAATAAACATCGTCATTTCATTTCGCATTCACGATATTAAAAGTCATATTTGAAATACAAACTTACATGTAAAACTCTGCTGGATTGAATACACGTAGTAATACTATCTGAAACGTGTATTCGGTAATGCATAAGTATATTTGCTATACATGCATTTAGTAGTTTAAACATGAGATAAATTATTATTCAACCTTTTTATATAATTTTTATATAGTTTTTGCTAGCTATATTTTATCACACAGATTAAATTATTCTTAGTTAAAATTTGAAATAAGAAACAATAGTTAATAGTTATTAAAGAAATAAGAGTAAAAGTATACGGATTATTATTATTATAAAACCTTGAGAAATTTATTGTACTATTAAATATTTATAATTTTATTAGAGTCTAGAATTATTATAGCTCATGTAGAAATAGATAAAACTTGTGTGTGTAATAATAATTTGTAAGTCGAAGTGATCCAGAGTAGACGCACTTTCTATCCAACCGGAAATCGCAACCGCGAATGTTTTTTCTTTATTGGTTTTAATTTGGCGGCTGCTCCCGATTTTTCGATGATGGTGAGAGCATATTGTATTATTCACTCTATTAATTAAATTCTTCACATAATCCAATTAAATACTTTATTTACTAATCTTTTTTTTTTAAAAATAAATTGCGTTTAATTTATATCATTTAATGTAATTTAAAAAATCATATTAATAACATATGCAAAAATAAAAATAGGAAATATAATTTCAGATAATATAAAAATAACCAAAATCTTCAAACATTAACATTACGTCTGACTTAACATTATTTAAATTATATCTAGAACAAGCCTTTAAAATGTAAAAAGGAAATATAAAAAATGGGATTTTTTTTACATAATAATAAAACACTTTATACATTATGCTATGCTTGTGATCAAACAATTAGGGTTTAGGATCATGGCAATTGAACTTATATGGTTAGAAAATTAATAAAGAATTATAGACAATATGACATGAAAATAAATATAACAAAAAAAAAAAATTAGAATTGAAAGAATAATATTAAAAGATTGACACTGGATTGAAAAATATAAGGAATGTAAATATGTGGGCATAAATATCACACAAAGGGAAACATTATATGAAACTAGAGAGGAAATAAATAATTGTACAAAGTGATATATTATATGAGATATTGTGCAGTCAGAATATATCAAAAGTCAATAAATAATAAATATATAAAATATACTAAAAAATATCATTACATATAGAAATGAGGTTTGGAAATTGAAGAATAGAATGAAAAGGGAGCTGATAACTACAGATGTGAATTTTATGTCAAAATCTGCAGAAAGATCAAGAAATGAATAAACAATAAAAGAATTGAAACGACTACAGTAAAGAATCTTAGAACAAGATAATTAGAATGGTGTTGTTATATATAAGGACGTTTCATGAAAAATTACCAAAACAAATATTAAAACTGATACCACCAAGAAAACAGGGCATCCAAAAATCAGTTGAAAAGAGAAAATATATTGAAAAGTATAGTGATAGAGAATTGGAAAACATCATAGATCATTATAGATGAATAAGAAACAGGAGATACTCAATTCCTTTTCCTCTAAAGACCTTATTTGCTGACTACAATTTAACACATTACATATCATTTATTAAATTTTATCCAAAAATTTGAAAATTTTCCAATGCAAAGTTCTTCAAGCATATATGTTAAGCAGATATCAGTATTTCTGTTCAAACTATTCTATATATATATATCATTAATTATTTAACAAACATACATCAGATTTATTAATCATATTGTTTTCATTTTGTTTATTGTTTTATGTTGCAACTCTAAATTAACTAAGCCTATACTTCTTTATTTCTTCTAAACATATATCTTTTATTTTCCATCATTCAATCATACTTTCAATTAATTATTATTATCTTAGGCATTTTCTTTCAGAATTTATCTCATTCTTTTTATCTAAACTTCAATTCTCTTTGAAATAAAATAAAATGTAAGGGTATCATTGGATAGTTTTATCATAAATTAATGAGACATTTAAGTCCATTTATCTTTTATTTCCCAGTGCTTAGTTGCTATCCTTCAGATATTTTCATATACTTTCAAGATTTTTTATAATCCATTCTATCCATATTACATTAAGTATTTTCTATATCTAAAAAAATCTATAAATAATATGTATTTTCTTTGTAAGACATTTTGATCAAGTGAGAAACAATAAATAAAATATTTTCTGTTTTTCACATGAAATCTATTTCAAATCGTATTCTAAATTTTAAGCCATTCCCTTCAAGTCTTAATCTTATCCGTTATTAGACATTTAAATATTTTGCATATTGTGAAAGCTCTTACTATTATATTATAACCACGTAATAACCTAAATTTTGCAATGTAGTATACCATAAGTACTTCTGATTTGAAGCCATCATGAATGGTTTTCACTATTAATTTACATAAATTATATATTCATTAAACATTTATCATTACTTCTATATTTCATCCCATTTTTTTAAAAAAAAGTCCCTTTTATTTTCTCGTGTTTAATTCTCATTTTATCTGTTATTTTTAAATTAATATTTTATACAGGTTTAAACTTGCATATATGCAAGATTCAAACTCAGACTTTCACATGACCCTCAACTCTCCATGCCATCTCATATTGCTGACCCACCTGATCATACACATATTGAAAAGATAAATGATCACCAATAACCGTATTTCGTGCTAAACCAGCACTCATCGATTGGTCCAGATTACCATCTCCACATATATATATACAATCGGTACTCAGCTTTATATTAAGACAGCCAATCTTCATACTTTAATGGACAGGCTTCAAACTACTCCAACCCACAACTCTTCAGCCTTCCATTTCATTAAAAATCTGATGATGGAATTTTTAAATAATCCAAAAAAGAAAAAAAATCGTTTAATTCTCCCCTTTTTTCAATAATGCTTCTTTTTATTATATATATGATTATAGTTTAATTATTTACCTTTATTTACTAAAGCTATAACTTTCTAATAGAAGTTTTGAATATTTTCCACATTCTCACAAATCATATCACAAATTTAAGTTTTTATTCTTTACATTTTAGAGTATTTTTGACTGCACATTTTCTGCTGTGAACTTGATCATTCAAATCCTCTACTGCTCTGTGCGGTGCGATGAGATGCAGTCAGGCTCTGAAGACTAACACTCACAGATCGATTCTAATTCTGGCACTTCTTGTCCTCAAACTTTTTATAAACAAGCTTCAAAGAAATAAAGCCATTTGATTTTTAATTTTTTTATTTATACTTTCTCTTCTATTATGATAATTGTTTTCAGCTTCAATATTGGTTTTGTATTGATTCCATAGCTTGTTTGCTTATTTTTGATTTCATTTATTCCTTTTTTTTATTAAATTTTGTTTACTTTTATATCAAGTTCTAATTTGTTGTTCACCTCAAATTGTTAGATAGTTATATAACGATGGATCCACTTTGAAATTCTTTTCTATGTTTAAATATTTACCTTAACCAATTTTTTTCTGTATTCCTGTAATTAATCCATTTTTTTTTTTCACGCATAAACTGCTTTTTTAAAAGCAATACTAAAAAGATTTTTTTTAAAAAAAAGTAATTTATGTTATGTATTATAGTGTAAATATGTAAATTATTATAATTTAGTTGACATAAAAAATATAACAATAGATTTAAGAATATTTCAAACGTAATATTTTTCCAAAAATAATATATAAAAGCTATAAAGACAAAAGATCATTAAAACAAGTCCAACACTTAGACAATCTCAATATCAAGAACAATCTCAAACTGTTGTCATGGCAATATATATATATATATGTATTAATAATAAGAAAAAAATCAAGTCATACATCATGTGACTTAATTTAATAAGCTTGTACTACAAATGTAATATAATGAACATGCTAATAACTATTACTAATGCATGCTCATTATATATAAGACATTCAAAGTTAAAATTAAGCAATTAAAATTGAGTATTTATGTTCATATAATATGATATAAATATTAAAATTAATATAAAACTATAATTTGAATTAAATTATTTAAATGTATGTTTTTATGTGTGTGTTGTAATGTATATAGATATCGTTTTTATATATGTAATTTTTGGGTACTGTTCTATTAGTTCATGTCAGCCACTTAATGGCATTGATGCTATGCAAAAACACAAAAATATAATGTTAGCAGGCCACAAGCATAAAAATTAATTTTTAATATCTTTATATATTAATGTATGTTAGCGTATCTACAAAATAGAAGGTCAATAATTATATACATGTCTGCTAATTTAAAATTTGGAATAGAGAGGTACCATGTGATTTTTTTTCATAGATTTAGATATTTAGTAAGAACCAGATATATGTGGCTAAATAGTTTAACGATGAATGCTGGTATTAATTTCATAATGGATTGGGTTTTTTTTTTGTAGCATAGTAACATATGGGAGGGTACACCTATATATTAATGTTAATAAGGTTGTTTGACTGTATTTGCAATACTGTGTAGTACTTGGTATTGTGTGTCTATGTTCTTTTATTGCTTTCCAAAATATTTCATCAGCCAATCCTTAAATACTGGAGATGCCTGGAGTGAACTCCTCCTAAATGGGAAAACTAAAAAAATGGCCATAAGTTACTGAAGCATGCTTCATTCCTGAATCTGTCTCACACTAAGGCTTTCAAAATGAACAGGATTCTGGAGCCATTGAAGTAGGGTCTCCTTTTGAAAAAAACACTTTCACTGATAGGAATGGGGCTTGCATCTGAACTGCGAGATGGTTTTGGACATCTCCAGTCTCATCATTTCACTGCCCATCCATTTCTTGGAGTGTAGAAGTTTGTTGTTCTCCTGTAAAAATGCCATCATGACAGATTCCGTGGACAGCAATTGGCACAATTTGAATGGCTGTTTTGCAATCAGCCATTTTATTTGTCATGGATATGTTCTCACACAAATGTGAACTGGTTGAAATCTTGCTTGGGTGTACCCTTTCCGAATTTTTTGAAGATTCCATGTTGATTAGGGAAACATGACGATGAGTTTACAATTGTTAGGAGGTAATAGTAGGTCAGATGACTTGTAAGCTAATTGCTTTAACTGCTTAGTCAGCAAGAGTGACATTGTAATGCAGTTGGTGGTGCTTCTTGAAATTTTGTGTTCTTTTTTAAATTACATGAAAATTATGAGCATGATCTCCACAGAAATTTCAGCATTCAAAAGATACATATTGCATTGATGTCAGATAAAATTTGAATTTTTTACAATTATTTTAAAAATTAGATAAATTTTGTTTTATATTTTCTGATCAATTTACTACTTTACATGAGGCAATAAAGGTAGAAAATCTTTATGGCATTATAATCCTAATATAATGGGTTAAAAATACGCTGATAATTCAGATATGAAGGCCTTCAATGCAACCTAAACATAATTGCTGAATATCATAAGTTATTACTTTTAATATTTTAAATTTTTTAAAATTATTTCTTTGTATTTTTATTGGTGGGTGTGTACTACATAATTAATAATATATAATATATTGTGAGAGTACCATATGAGCCTCATCTAAAACAATTTGTGTTTCTTTGTGAATTTAACTGTGCCTATATCGAATCAACAGATATAAATAACATACACCTATCTTAAGCTTTTCATATATCAATTATATACATAAACTAATTAATATTAAAAGAATAATTCTAAAAATGAATTATTCTAATTTGTTTATACACACACATAAATAAAGGTTTCTAACTAATAGTATTTTTTTATTAACCAAAACTTGACATTGACAAAGCCGTAAGTCATCATTGCATTTTATCAGTTGAAACAAAGGAAATAAACGTTTGGAGTTCATTACAAATTGTATATTTTAAACAATAGAGAGTGTGAGCATGATTATGTGATATGCTTGCAGAAATTAATCTAGTATAAAAATGAACTAATATTGTTATAACAATAATCTTCTATTTAGTTATCAAGGTAATAACTAAGTCTGTAAATTTAAATGTGTTCGAATTTAGAACACATTTAAGAAAAAAAGAAGATTCCCTATTTTAAAACTGTTTTCAAGTAATTAATTTACTTACTTTTAATATTATAAAGAACTATAAAAAAATAATCATTGAAATTGACATGGTTATAAGAGTTATCAACGTTTTCCAAATGAGTTTTCAAAATATACGTTTAAGAAGACAAAAATTTATAAAGATGTTCTTTGGCTAGACAATTTATGCCAAGGATTTCTGCTGATGTTTTAAATCTGAACATGTAAATTTATTCCTACTTAATGCCTAAAGTATAATCATCGTAATTTCCACTAAAAAAGTTGCCTTAATAATGGAGTATTATGTTGAAGAAGATTTTAAATATTTTACTATGCAAATATTTAAAAAAATGAATATTTGGATTACCTCTTCGAAGGATGATCAAGGAACTTTACCTTTCAACAGTCATCGTCATTTTATTTCGTTTAAGGACGAATATGAAACCATTATTCTTTCGCATCTTGGAATACTTCGTTGTGCACTTTAATAACTCTTAAACTTTATTTCCTTTGGGGATAATTATATTTACGTGGAAAAATTACTTCGTATATTAAATTGGAGAACTGATAAGATGAACGTTTTATTTTTATTTATTTAATAAAATTTAGATGTTGATATTTTGATATATGCTCTGGTGGAAGTGACGGCTGACTAAAGTAAAGGTTTTTAAATTATTTCAATTTGGAAGTAAGTTTTATTATATTCCAAATTGAATCTTACCTGACAATTATCATAATTTCTTTTTAAACATACATAATTAATATCAGAATACATTCTATTATTAATCTAGTGTGAATGGATGTTATCTTATATAGACATATAACACACACTGAATCATTTTAATGACACAATACATAGATTTATAATGTATGGTGGTATTATTTATTGTACACATGATTTTAAATTATATATATGTAAATAATTACATTATGTTTTTTCTGAATGTTAAATAGTTTATTATTGTATATATAAGCACAGATTTTAATTTTAAATTTTAATATTTTTATTATTTATGTGATAATATTTTTGTTTCTATTACGGATTAAAATATGTTAAACTTGATTTTAAAATTAAACAGGTCTCGTTTGTTTATTTTATTTAGTCATTTTATAAAACCAATAATTATAAATACACATACTCATGCATATATATATATATATATTGAATCAACTTAGTGATTTAATATTTATAAAAAAGTTATATATAGCTTATACTAAATTTATCATTACTATGGGATACTAGTAGAAATGCCTGAAGAGAGTCAATTGTGATTTCTACTCTGAGCTCGAATTCCGAGAGTAACGAGGTTATTAATAGAGGAGTGGATTGGATTATATTTTAAATCACATCATCCATGGCATTCTATGAGAAGACTCAAAGTCCGACTATAGGTAGATGCGACTTCCTCGAGTCCTGAAAAGGATCGTCCCGTTATAATATATTTATGATCTTTATTATACAAATATTTGAAATACAGTCACTCTTCACATAGCTGGAGTCTAATTGTAAATATATAGTAATACACATTGTTTTGCAGAATATCGTTAAGTTATTAATTTTTAATATTTTAAATTTTTTTAAATTATTTGTTTACATTTGTATTGGTGTGTGTGTGTACTATATAATATTACTTTTTTTTTTTTTTAAGTGTCATAGCATCGGCCGGGACGTGAATCCGCAACCCGGGCAACTGCCTACAAGCGCAAGGCAGTCGTGCTGACCTCTCGACCACCAATGCAAGACTAATATTACATTATTTATGCTCTTTATTATACAAATATTTGAAATGCAGTCACTCTTTACATACCTGGAGTCTAACTGTAAAATATATAGTATACAAATTCAAATGTAACAAAAGTTGTTTTGCAGAATATCGTTAAGTTATTAATTTTAATATTTAAAATTTTTTAAAATCATTTGATAAATGCTACATTAATTTGTTTGCGTTTGTAGTGTTTGTTATAACAAGTAATGATTTACATATATACATATATAGAGCAGTGCAATGTAAATTTTAAAAACTAATATAATAATCAAATGTACAGAAAAGTTTAAGCTGATAAAGCATTCACAAAATTTACTGGGCATAGTACCATGTGAAAATATAAATACTTAAAACCAATAAATAGAGATTTAAATGATGTTTCTGTAGTAATTGCCACAATGGCTATGCATATACCATATGGAATTGTATATGCAAGCAAAGAATCAAATTCTGATTCTTGCCTATGCCTTGATACTCATGCTGTGGAGTCAGTAGGTTTTCCACATCTTGCATCACATTATTTTCAAGTCTATAGTTAGCAAATGAGCTAAATGCAAATAAATTATATCTCTGTGGGACAATAAATATAACAAGATAGCATCACTGGTGTGTGTAAAGAATATAAACATCACTGATGTACACAAAAAATATAAAATGAGATGAAACTCATTTTATCAGTGATACAGACAGTAACCTACAATTTCTAGTTTTAGATAGACAAGAAGCCAATAGCTATGATGACAAATGCATATCCATCTTCTGGAAATCATTTTTTTTTGTATCTTTTATTAGTATAAATCTTTTTCTTATAGATGCCTTTGAGATTTGGTAACTTTTGGGGTACAAGATAAAACTGAAGAATTCTTATATGAATACTTTTGGAGATTCTTAAGCTATGGCTTATCTCAGGTAAGAAGTATTATATATGGTTTGAAAGATAATTTTGAAATACAAAGAAATTATCAATGAAGATGTAATTTAAACTTAGTTAATGATAAATTAGAAATTATGAACAAACAATAAAATAATAATTATGTCAGATGTTGAAATTTTTTTTTCCTTATTTTTTAAATTGTAATCACTATTTGTCTTAGAACCTTATTGTTTTCCTTAGTTTTCCTAGTTTCTATCAATGTAAAGTTTTTTGCTCTAACATTATTAATTCTGAAATTATTGTGTGTCTCAAATCAGATTTTTAAAAATTTAATATGGCGGTCTCACTGGTCAACAAGTTAACATGCATATTTGAAGAGTTGTGGCAGACTGAAGTTCAGACACCCTCAGATGATACTAAAGTGAACATTGAACTGTGAGCATTGGGATAAAGTGCATGACATGAAGCAGCAGGCCTGCCACTGGAACAGCATGCAAAACAGCCTCTTTCTGTGTTTTTGCATAGAAATAAGGCAGGCAGCAGCCATATAAACAGCATATTTATATGTTTTTGCATATTAATAATGCCATCAAGTGACTGATGTGAGCTAATAGAACAGTACCAATTTTTGTTATATCTGTGCAAAATATTGTTGAATAGCAGATACTGTGAGTTATTTTCAAAGCTTAATAATCTACAAAGTGCATGCAATACGCAAGTTGCAGAAGCTATAAAAATAAAAAAATATTAATAACTCAATTAAGGCTGAGCACTTTTGAGGATCTATGCCTCATAATCATAGCCATATTGGAAACTGCAGTGTTGTTTACATTTGACTTAAGATATGCAAACTGTGGTATTGTTTACATTAGACAAGATATGCAAACTAAACGCAAATGAGTTAGGTAGTCCATTTTTTAGAAATATCAAAGCAGGTGTCACATCTGTTTGTTGCATTATTATTGCCATTGATAAAATATGCCTCTTTTATTTTCCCTTTGCAGTCGTCTGTTTCTATACATACAATTTTGGGGTTGGAGGGAATGAAGTTATGGCCAGTCTTTTTTAAATGTTCAAGAAATGTAGAAGTGTTGTCATTGTTCTTCTGTCCCCTTTTATATGGGTACATGTGTTGAGTGGCTCTGTTGCTAATTGTTGTCTTTGTTTCCCTACAATATATAGCCTGGCATCTGGGCTGAAGGTATGTCATGCTGTAAATGACCTGAGGTGTTTGGGTGAGGTCAATTTTATCATTTGAATTGTTAATAAGTCTGTTAGTATTGGTTGGCATATAAAAACCTATTGTAAATTTATCTGATATGGTTTTAATTAGTGGATTTGATACTTTAGCAATATAAGGAAGGGTAATATGGGGAAGTGTATTCCTTTCAGCATTATATACTGTTTTTTTTTATTTATAAAATTGGTTTAGGTTGCTAGTAATAATATTTTATTTGAAACCTGCTTTTAATAAATCTTTAATATAAATATTAATGTTGTCTTTTTTGTCTGACTCAAATTTACATAAATATAAATTTCTAAACAGGAAGGTGTTCAAACCTGTGAATTTATGAGATTTAGGAGAATTAGACTTGGGATGGATGCAGCCTCTAATTTCAAATGGTTTAATAATCATGGCATAGTTTATTGTTTTGCCTTCTCTTTGTAATTTTAAGTCCAAATAAGTTAGTTCTTTCATTTCATTTTCCCAGGTTGTATTAATAATAAGATTTGTGCGCTGTTGTATTTCATTTTGTATATTTGTTATATATCTCGTGGCTGCCAAAAACACATCATCAACATAATGAATATATATAAATTCCGGGTGATTGGTTAGGTATTTTGGAATGATTAGCTTCTCAAAATTATTTAAAAAAATACTAGAGATTACACAACTTATAGGAAGTACCATCAACCAATATAGTAAAATATTATATTTGCATTGTATTAAATGCATAAAAAATGTTTGTATTCTTTGTTTATACAAAATCAGATTTGAATTAAATCATTTCAATTTTTTTTTGTAGTATATTTGCACAAACAATTTGCTTTCTATATATAATTTTTGTTATGATGATGGTATTTGTATGTATTGTTATATTTACAACTTTGAAAAAGAATCCTCGGCAATTGAAACTGTAAGATATTTTGAAAGCTTAAATATAATAAAGTGCTGTATTTATATTTTTTAAAGTCCATAAAGAGAGTATTATATTATTTATTTGCATTAGCATTAAATTATAATATACTAAACATTTTGAATTTTCTCCTCACTCCTCTCCCATGAGTTGATTATGATTATTCCATTATACTTTCTACAGCTTCAACTATTAGCCACATATCCCCCTCCCCCAAGAGACTTTCTCCAACTTTTTTCTTAATATTATTCAAGGCTATCAATAATTCATATCTATGGCTTACTGAATCATTTTTATAAGTGATGCCCCATAGAATTACTCCTTTTCATGAAATTCCACTTTCATCTTTTATCTATTATGAAAAAATGTGCCAATCTCTTAATCTATTTTTTGTTTCCTTTTTGCATGTATTATCAAATTCTTTCCCCATTTTAATCCATATCATTATTAATTTAAATCCAAATGAAATATAATGCTCAATTTATTCTGAATGGTATTTTCCAATTTGTCACTTATCATTCTTAGTTTCTAATTTATTAATATATTTTAATTTTTTAAAAATTAAATTCAAAATTCATTTACTCACTTTTTTCTATATATCTTATTAATGTATTCATTAATAAAAAAAACTGCACCACCTATAAAGAAAGATAATACTAATAATCCATATTTCTCATTATAGTTGGGTTTAGATATTTTACTCAGTGTGTTCTAGTGAAGGTAACAGGTTCTCTCTCCAAGTTTCCTGAAATGCCATATCTAAATCAATGTGTGAGTATATTATGTGTCTGTTATGTAGAAATGTGGCATAGCTATTCAACATTAATATTTTAAAAGTGCTAAAATGTCTGGATCATGAGTTTTAACATGAAATATGACAGCGTTTGTACCTTCTTGGATTATCTTCAGTACTCTCCCCACCATTATGAAATCTTAAAAACAACATGAAATGTTCTAGTAACTCATAGCTTAAATGCCATAAATAGTTTGGATAATTTCAAACTTTTCAGTAGCAGCTTCACTCCATTTCAAACAAAATTTAATATTAGAACACTGTTCCATAGTGGATTAAGGTACAAAACACACTGTAACATAAATGGTTAAATTATGTTACTATGTATTATATTTGTCGATTCAGAGTTGGTGCTGCACAGAGCTTAAATAAAACAAAGGGGTTATAAAAAAGTGAGTTCTTGGTTTTTATGCTCAGTTTGGGAAAAGATAAGAGAGATTTAGATATAAAGATTATAGAGTTGACAAAGATTATGTTGCAGAAATGGGATGGAGCAGGATAGAGAAGAACATGGAAAAAACTTAAGGTGGGGTATGGAAAGGAAAGGGAAGGTGTCTAACAGGTTCTGGCACAGAGGTTGAGAGATTTCTGACTCTGAAAAAAGAGAAGTCACAGTGCATCACATCACATCAAAATCAGTCATCTTTTAATGGGTTCATACTGTGCATGTCTTATATTTAACATTGGTAGGTTATTTTCTGTAGAATTCAGTACAAAAATAAATTTTTAGAAGTTTTAATAAATAAAAAAAAATCAAAATATAGAAAGTATGTGTTTATGTAGCAAAGAGAATAATAAAAACAAAAAAAACATACCTATCAGTCAAACCTTCTCCTTCATTATGAATGATTAATTTGTCTGGACTATAAAAACATAAAATATTAAAGCATATTAATGATACATATAAAACAAACAAAACAATTATAAATTTTCAAATACTTTTAAAAAACAAAATGACAGAACAAAAATGTTTATACGAATTTCTTTAAAATAAAACAAAAGGGTCTTAGAAAATTATTTTTAATTAAAAATAAAGCAGGAATAAGACAGATATCTGTCTTAAAACAGTTCACTTTCTCTTCAACAGACCACATAAGAAAACAGTCGTGGAAGTTATTTCTAGATTTTTAGAGGCTAAGAGTTTGAACAGTTTTTCATTCTTGTTTTACTATTGAGACAAAAAAATCTGGATATTTCCTCCATTTGAAAATCAATACTGATATGGTTAGTTGGATTGTCTATAAGAGATCCATCTGAGAAACAAAATGTAAGTCTGAGTAGAACATAATTTTTCTTTCTCAATTTACATGATTCAGATTCAAACCCAGGTTGCAAATGTAGCAGATAAATACCTTATCCATGCATCATAAGATACTTGACTGTAAGAAGTATCATATTTGAAATATGACTTTGTGATACAATGGTAGTATATCTGTCCAACATGTCTACAACATGGGTTCAAATCCAAGCCAAATGAATTTAATATTTTTTTCATCAAACTTGAGATTTCTATTATGTAGCCACATTATTGCCAACCAAGATAGCCATTCCATCTTTATTTGGTAAATGTGCATTGAATCTGTATTACTAAAGAATTAAGCAATACTAATCAAGTTCCCATCAATTGGAAAACTTGATGAATACTGTCTTCTATACTGTTTCTCACAAAGGAATTTTTGGAGAGGTATTTGCTATACTGTGCATCATTTAAAGACTGTTTTTGTATTGTAACGATATATAAATATGCCGTTACATTAATTCAAAATAAAAACTTTAAGTTCGCAAATAAAAATAAATTTATTAAAAACTAAAAGCTAAACGTGTATGCGTATATATTCGCACAGATGCAAAACTTTAAAAAAAATTTTTTTTTAATAAATAAAAGTATTTGAACGTACTTTGTTATAAAAAAGTACAAGATTTAAAGATTTATATATTTTGTAAATGGTAATGATTGTTTATGAATTATCGAAAACCAAACTAGCCCATAGGGTTCTTATATACTGTAATTAAAAAGTCAGAGGATAAGATAGATAAGAGAATAAAAAGAATTAGCTTGTCCAATATAGAAGCAGCAAATAAAGGCCTGGACCATAATGAAAAAATGGAACAATGACGTTTTTGTTCGTGGAATCCATAGGAGGATTATAAAAAGAGAAATATAGTTTTTCCTGACAGTTCCAACTTGATTTTGTGAGAAGAACAATAAGACGCACTTGTTGTTCTCTCTCACTTATTTTAAAAATGAAATGACTGTGATACCAGATGGAACCAGCTAAGGCTACCTACAGAATATCAGACCGGTCTTCCTCCAAGTCTTCATGGGAATTGCCAACAGGAATCGGGAACTCTTCTACTGTAAGCAATTGAACTGAACAATTTTAAAATCTGAAGTAATTAAGAACTTTAAAGATTTGATCAGTTAATCTAAATTTTAAAAAAGGAACTTTTCTCTGACTTATGTTTCAAATTAATTATAAATGTTTAATTTTTACATATTTGTTTGCTAAAAATCATTTCTATTTTTTTTTTTAATTATTATTTTTATTTGTATTAATATTTATCGTTTAAATTATTAAATGCATTAAATTTCAATTGGGCAGAGATGCTTACATGGATTCATTCACATTTAATTATGTTTTTGTTTTCATATATGATTAAAATATATAGACATTCGGTAAATAATGATATCTTACGGTGAATATCTAAAATGTATTTATTCGGATGCCTTTTTAGTTATTGGTGTTAATGCGGCATCTTATGATGAATGCCATTGGGTTTCTTGTGAATTCCCTCATGCAATTACATCAATGACTTTATATTTTGATCATTTATGTTTATTTTGAAATGTTTTTGAGCACGTAATCTGTGTAGTCGATCTATGCTCAACATGAAAAAACAAACTTCTATAAATCCATCTGTGCGAATTTAAATAAATGTTAAATTTAAGTCGGGCATGAATGGCTATATGGATTTGTAAAGTTATATTAAGGGAGGGTAATCTTAGGTTATTCGTTTCGTAGTTGAATTAGGTCAATGGATTGGATATATTGGTGTAATTAGTAGATGTAGTATAAGGTTCGCTACAGGCAGAATCGCTGTATATGCCGCACAAAATCCTTTTGCCTATGGATGGGATTGTAAATCGGCAAAAAGGACCGCGGTTCCTTCCTATGGACTTTTTATTTTATTGTTCTTCTTGCCATACAGATGTAACATTCCTGTATTGGACAAGAGTCAATGTCTTCTCTAACTATACTGTTCAGATGTCCATTCCTGACAGTATAGTATATTGTGCTGTTGTATTTTCATGCTACATTGAATACATCAATGTATCAGATGGATTGACGCCGGTTTGACTGCGAACTTTTGGCCTAAGGTTAAATAAGGTATAGAATATTTTCTTTTCAAATGCAAATCTATGTAGTTTATTCATACGCGACAATCTTAAAATAAATATAAATTTCATCTGTGTAGATGATTTAAAAGTTTAAAATAATAATTTAAATTAAAAGTTATATTAAAATCTAAAATAATGTTATTTCTCAAAATTTAAAATGATTCAAAATTTATATGTGCGTAAATAAATGTTTGTGTGTTAATTACTGGCAGTGGCTTATTTTATTCGTTTTTTATATATTCTTAGATAAGAATTTATTAAAAAATATAAATCTCTGCTATTCCACTGAGCTAGTGACAATGGACTAACAACCGGAATCAACCAATATAAATTTTTTTTAACTTACGTATCTGCCTACTATATAAATTTTTCTAGGTTCAAATGCCTAGATGGCGCCCTTGTAGTGCAGATTACGTTAAGCCTCTCCGGATCGTTATAGTATATTGAATGACATTTTGCAATGAAATAAGATCAAGTATATAATTTTTACAAAAAAATTTTTATTAATGTTTTCATATGCATTAATATTATCTGTAAATTCTCACAAGTTGTCATATAATATCTGAAAGATGTAAGAAAATGTCCTCTATCTCACTGGAAAAATGTCCTTACAAATAAACACGTGAATTAATCAGTTTGGTATTTCCTATTTAATCTTCACACTTTTGACAAAACAATAAATGATAGATTGCTAATTTGTTATAACACAACTTTAATCAACACAATTTGTGGTCGGAGATGCTGATAGGCTAGTGTTTAATACTGAAGATATAAAAATAGATTTTTTTCTAAATGTTTTAAATTTTGAATAATCTTTTGTTAAATTGACTAAATGTATTGGAGTTTGAGTGTTAATGCTACTATTAGGTCTACTTTTTAATTTATAAATAATAGTTAAGACATCAGTTTAACCATTGTTGTTAGAAATTAGTAGATTTAGCTTTAAAGATATGTCTTCAGTCAATTCAGTTTCTAATTTAGCAGAAATAAAGTTAGAACTTATACAAACAAAACATCTCATAATTTTTTTTTGCATTTAACAAATGAATTTAGGTGCATTAATTTACTTTGCTGATTACAAAGCTTAAGGTAATCAGAAAACACTACAAAGTATTAATACACTACATTTCAAGATTATTTTATAGCTATTGATCCTTGACATTTATAAGCATTGGATCTGTACCTATACATTCGGTGGCATTTAAACTTCTTTTCACTACCAAGATAATAGCCTGGTATTTGAAAGCACTCCAAAATTATGAATTTAAACCAACTTACCCAAATAGTTATGCAGATTTGATTAGTATAAATACTGTCCTAATGGCAGATATTCACAGCTATAAAAGCTAGATGGCCATGATTAAACCCTTATGATAGTCTTAAAATTTAGAATTACTAGCTAAATTTTGATCCAATTTATGAGTTTATACCCAAAACATATGTTGTGTTGATTGTGTACAAATTTTGTGCCCCTTAAGCTATTCATTTTTAAAAAAATGTTGCCCTGTGCAGTTTATCACAGTGGTAGAATGACAGACTTAAGAGTTAAGGTTCTTGGTATCCTGATTTAATATTATTTCTAGGATTTGAATGCCACTTGTCCTGTGGGATTTAGTGCAGTCATAGAGAGTCAGACTGACTCAACTCTGTCACTTCTGATACTCAAATTTCTCATGGATTCAAGAGCAATAAATCATTGGATTATTTTGCTTTGCATGGATTAATTGCAGAATGATGAATTCTGTGATACAAAATCCGTAAATTGTGCCCTGGTTATGTCAGTTCTAAACCATTCAATTTTTTTAAATGCCACATTAACTCCAGATAAACTATCTATTTGATTTTTATTTTATTTAAATATTAAATATTTTTCGAATTATTTCTATGTAAATTTTAATCTATACAAAATATGTGTTATTCTTCAAATTTTCTCATATATTTATGCTTATTTCTAGAACCACTATAGACTGAAATTGGTATTTGATGACTTTTACTAATTGTGCAATTATTTAAATATGATATTGCCATATCCTTGGATTTTCAATGATATGGATAGCAGAAGAGTTGGGGATTAGAGTAGATTGAAGCTTTTTTATTAAAGTTTGAAGATTTGCTATCTTAATATAAACTGAGCACTGATTGTATATATATATGTGAGGGATAGTGTCTGGACCGACATATGAGTGCTAGTTCATCATGAAATATGAATATTGGAAATGATTTATCTTTTTCACATTATGTGGTCATGTGAATCAGTTGCATAAAATAAAATGAATAATTGTAGGGAGCTTGAAAATCTGAGTTCAAGTCTCTTCTAATTAAATACTGATATATGTACAAACGAAAAATTAAATTACACAGACAAACATATCATGAAACTAAGACAGATCCAAATTCATGCAATACTCTATGTTGTCCACTGCTGACACACATGGAGCCAAATGGAAAGAATGTAGCAGTTCCTGTAAATAAATACTTAACTAATCAATAATTACTTCAAGCCCTCTGAAAAAGATTTTAGAAGGTTCATGATATTCTCAGTAAGAATTTGAGAGGGAATATGTATATGTTAAACCATTCTTGATTATTTCTTTTGTGTACATTATACTTTTTACTGTCAAATATAATGGAGCAGTGAGCAGGCCATATGATTCTAAATGTGTTAACAATGATGGATGCATTAAAGAGTCAAAAGTATTTTACATATCTATTAAATGATTGTGTAAAGTTAATTGTGCTCTTGGCATAAGAATAAAAGGTATGGGCAGGTTTGAAAAAGGTGTACCATTTTTTATGGTTAATTATTCCACAAGATACACATGGGTTTAAGATTTAGCTTGAAATCAATCAATAAAAAATATTTCATTTGTTGTTTATATATGTAAGCTTGTTACATGTAATTGTTTGATAGTTTACTATAATTTTTATTATGTTATTTTTGCTTATACAGTGTCTTGAATTCGAGGCATTAATCAATTTATGAATTGATTTTCTTATATATTTTTACATATTTCTGATAAGTACAGCTTAGTCACAATCTAATTTGTATATAAGTACATAACTTCAATTATGCATTATCCAAATATATAACAAACAAAAAAATCATTAAAACTTGCAAATTTTAAGACATTCAAGAAACCTTTTTTTTTCTCTGAGGGTCTTAAGTGATTTTTTAAAAAAAGCAACATTTGTAAATACATTTTACAATATGCCAGTAGCCATTTTTCCATCTTGGAGCACTGTATATGATTATGTTTATTAATAAAATTTCTTCACATTATATTGAGAGCATATATATATATATATATATATATATATATATATATATATATATATATATATATATATATATATATATATATATATATATATATATATTATCCATTCCAAATTTGATGTGCAGTATTTTGCATAATAATGTAGTTTCTGGGTATAGTGCTTAAAGTTTTACAATATTTTAGAACACACTAAAAGGTGCTTCTGATTTTAAAATGTTAAAACAATTAGAGATTCTAATTTCTTGTTGATAAGACCACTATTATATTTCTATAAGAACAAAAAGTTATTAAAAAATAAGAATATCTCCTTGAGTGCATTTCATACTGATGAAAGTCAGCATTTTGCTATTTACTTTATTTTAAAAATAATAATGTGGTAGTTAGTTCTTTTTGTTCTTACTCCAATGAATGTATGAGTGAACACAGACTCAGTAAAATATATGCAATGTGTTCTTTCACTATATTATTAAGGACTATACTATTACTATTTTTAAAACATGCTGTTCTTAATTGATATATGCATACTATACATATTAAAAAGTATCTGTGTTATATTTATATGTGTGTGCTGTGAGCTATTATATACTATATATATATTTGTATGAGGTGGAGG
The DNA here is from genome assembly GCA_028023455.1 of Epiperipatus broadwayi. Lineage (NCBI taxonomy): Eukaryota > Metazoa > Onychophora > Udeonychophora > Euonychophora > Peripatidae > Epiperipatus > Epiperipatus broadwayi. Next base: position 9,492,277 of record JAQFVV010000037.1, read on the forward strand.
GACCTTGAAACAAAATATAGTATAGTTCATGGATACACTACATATATAATACAAACACTTTTCATACTTTGAAATCTTGTTATCATTAAAATACACTTCTTGATATTTTCATTACATCATATGATGTTTATCAAAGGAATACAAATGTATACTTATATATGAAAGATGAGGGTTTAAAACATTCTTCTCATTTAATAGATTGCATTAAAATTTCCAAAATATTATAATTATTTACAATCTCCTAACATACATATTTCCTCACTTTCTTTTTCCTTCTCTTCATTTTTATTCTCTTTTTAATCGATACAGTCATAATAATTAATATTCTGAAAAAATTTTAAGTGGTTAGATGTTAGTAAGTAAATATAACACAATAGATTATATTTAAATTTAACATAGATATAAGCACACACACACACACTCTGCATATAGAGAATTTTATTTAGGCATAAATAAAAATGCTTTTTTAATAAAAAAAAAAAGTTAGTTTAATTTTTATTAAATAGTTTTTTTGTGAGAAAGAAAAAAAATATTTTAAAGAAAAGATGAATCCTTTATTAAGATAAAAAGATTTATTTAAAAACAAATAATGAATGGATTCCAAGTTTAGTCAAGCGTAGGTGGCCAATGGTCAGCACAGCTGTCTTACAAGCAGTTGTCCAAGGTTTGCTTCCCACATAATGCGTTGACATATGAAAAAAAAAAATTTAATCAGAATGCCAGAAATATTTTTTTTATTATATTTCTTTGCTATTAGAATTAATTACTTTTTGATTTATCTTTAATCTGTTATTACACTTTGTTACACATCTTATTTCCTTGTTACAAAATTTTAGTTCGTTTTAAAAATAGAAAATTCCTACAATAACTTTTCTTCGATAATCATAAAATTAGAATTCCCTAGAAAAAAACTTTTAATATAAATAGTTTGCAACAGATATTTTTCTTTCCCTTCATGCTGAATGTCAATATAAGAAATCCCCTCAAATTAATGTGATTGACGAAACCTTCTTGGACAATGAGGAACTTTCCATGCATTGTACTTATAAACTCCTTCCTAAGTGTATCAAATCAGCTTCACTAGAATGATCTTGGTGGCCTTAAATTAGTCATAATAAAGTAACCATATACCAACTACATAAAATTAATAATTATCAGTGATGTAAATCAATGATGACAAAGTAAATATTTAAAATATGTGTAGAAAACTGATTGTGACCAAATGTTTAAACTCAGTTGAGAACAACACAGGATCCTGCAATGTTAATTTAAACTTTGAATTTCAATAGAGTTCTTTTAAAAGAAAAGGAAGTTCATAAATGAAATAAATGTTATTATCACCACTGAACTTTGCTGACTTCTGCATAAATGCTAATCTGAGGTAAATGTATCAAAATCATTTTAATCTGTCAACATTTCTTGAACTTTATTTAAATTCTAAAATAAACTTTCTTTCTTTTTCCTAAAGATTCATTATTATTTATTTTATGATATGTTTGTTGATTAACATTTTTTATTATTTACTTTGAATTAAGAATTCTTGTGTAAGTTATGTTTAATTACTTAAATTGTATTAAACCACCAAACATCACATGATCATCATTTCTTATGATTGCTCATAACTGTTATTAAAACAGGCAAAACTCTCCATACAGTAGTGCCACTCTATGGAGAGTTTGGCCTGTTTACTTAAATTGTACTGAATTTTTATTGTGTTTTAAGAGTTTGAAAAGGAGAGAGTGAATTATGAGTGCTAAACTCCACGGCTAATTATTATTTTTTAAATGTGCGCACATATTCTCTTCCAAAATAAAGAGAGAAATGCAAAAGGGATGACAGATAGGGTTCCAGAAAAAACTGAACATCTCATTGATTATAAATGCCATCTACAAACTAATATCTGAATACTGTATACATGTTGAAATCAAAGAACACAAGATGATATTGCATACTACTAAATAATTTTAATTCAACTACAACAATATAAATGCATTGCAAACAAATAGGATAGTTAGTATGATAATGTAATACTGCAGTGCTTTCTATTAAAAGGTTAACCAAAAACTGATAAATAACTTTAAAAGGCTGACCAAGTTTAAAAAGATGATAATGAAAACAATTGCAAGTTTATGGTGAAAAGTGCTTATTCAGTGAAAGCCCAAAGAGAACAAAGGAAGTGAAAAGTTAAGTAGAGTATTTTCTTTTAATGTTTGTTCCATGACATGTTTTGGATTTGATTAATTTATCAGAGTGGCAAATGTTTTTTTTTCACTGCTTATGATTGTTTTTATGTTAAGTAATGGTTTAACATTTAAACTGTGAAATAATTTGGTCTAAAAGATAAGGCTAAATTAAAATTAATAATCGAAATATTTTTTATATTACAAAATACATGCATAATGCATATACATATATCTACATTCATGCATTGCTTCTATACTACTAACATAAAATAATTTAGTGTATAGATTAAAAGCAAGTAATAATGAAATAATTAGAATATTTTATCTAATTATTAGATGCACAATGTGTCTGCATGCATATATAAGTAAACACTATTATATTTATGATCACTAACCATTATATATTGGTAAACCACAATTTAAACAATATTACTATATTTATTACTGTTTTCAAATTGTTGAAATAATTAATGTCAATGAGATGGAACCACCGGGGAAAAGACCCAGGGGTAGACCTAAGATCAGATGGATTGATTGAGTGAGAAAGGACTTGCAGGAGATGTCACTTAGGGAGGAAATGACTTTAGATCGAGTAGCCTGGAGAAGATTGATCCGCACCAGTGACCCCACTTGATGTGGGATTAATCAAGCTGTGGAAGAAGAAGAAGAAGATAGAATTTAATGTGTGTGTATATATTTTATATAATTTTTTTTAATTATGTAGATGACACACTAAATAAAGAGTTTTATAAAATCTGACTATAATATTTCTCAGTCATCTTTAAAATCTGAATGCTTTATTCATATGATATATTATGAAAAACATTTATGGGTAGTACACTCATGATACCATACAGCATAATCTGGTGTTTATATAAATGATCTTCAATATACATTTTTATAACAGTGGTACATGCGTATATTATGCTCATTTATAATAGGTGTTTCAATTCAGTTACAAATAGACATTGAATACATTTCCATGCTGATTTTTCAACAAAAATTTATGTTTGACCTACTTTCCATTTTATTACTTGCTGTAGGAAAGTCTCAATTACAAAAATAGGAATTAAGAAAAAATTATTATACTTGGATTTTTTGTAGTTATAAAAATTGGCTCACATGCTTTGAAACTCTTATAACATCAAGATTCATAGCTAACAGTGGTTACTCACTTTTACTATATCATAGCAGCTGGCTTACTATTTTCTAAGTCCTCCACTGCTAGTATCAACTGCTAATTTGTAATATTATGGCTATAGAGATTTCACTGGTATTAAAAATGAAACCCTCCAATTATTATTATATACATAAATGAATTTGTGAAATTTACAATTATTAATGTATTGCCTTTTACATTATTTGCAATATGTAATATAATCTAGTTAGATATAAATTTAATTGACACTATTTTAAATAAAATTAATTAAATGAAATGAATACAGGTGGTTCTCTATTTTTGTACAATTTGCTATTTCGTACACATTTCAAACTTTCAATTTTTATCGATACATATGGCAAAACATATGTATCATCATACAATGATTATCCCCTTCTCATGGACTATTAGTCACTAGTCCATTTACCTTTCCAATATTAATCATGTCCATTTTTGGCATCATAGGCTCACTCTTGAGTAGGAACATCCTGAGATAGCACATGTATTGATAAGTTGTGTCTTGTTAGTTTATGTAAGGATGTGTGCTATCACTTTATGTACATTTCTGTTTTGATTTATAAATATCTATCCTAAGGAAAGTTATTAAAAAATGCATACTTATTGAAGCTTAGTATTTTTGCTATGAATATGAGAACATACTTTGTGCTCTAAAGTGCTAAGCTTCAATAAGTATACATTCATTAATAGCTTTTGTTAGGATAACGTTTAAATTCAGATATTTATAAATTCCAGCAGTTTAAGAAAAGTTTGTTACATTTTTAAATGTCTGTTTTGGTGAAAAAAAATCCGCTCTTATTAATTCATAAATATGAGTGAAAAATGAAAAAACAGCAGCGTTGATTTGGACAACAAAAAATCAAGGTCTCATTACCTCCATATGATCAAGAGAAAGATGGATATAATCAGATAACCTGAAAGCATGAATCTTTTGCTTCAATTGGTTGTTCATATAATTCCACAATCATGGAAAAATGTGATCTCAATGGAGAGAATATATCTCATGTATGAAGAACAGTAAAAAAAGACAGCATGTTACAGAACTTTTTATTGAAAAAAGAAAAAGAAGAGTACAATTTAATTATCTCTTGACAAATTTATAAAAAAAAATACCAGATACTAATCAATAAAAAATAAATATTTTGAAAACCCTTTTTGATGTTTTTTAAGTTGCTATTTTTACATACATTCAATTTTCATATCCATTTCAGTAATCAATTAGATATGAAATTAGAGGACCGCCTGTATACATATAGTGTAACTAATTATGTAATCATTATATATACAAGTTATAACATCATTTTTAATAAGAGCTTTAAGCGCCCTCTATTAGCTCATTGTAAAAAAATAAGCTATATCATTCATAATTATATTATGTTATAGCTCTGAATTTTACCGTTAATTGGTTGTACTATATTGTAAATTTTATATAAAAGTACAGCTGATCATCAAAAGTCTTACCTAAGTAGAAGACCATAAATAAAAAATCCAACTCCACAAACAGCTGGAAACCACAAGGAAGTAATCAGCAATCCCTGCCATGCAAAATACAAAGCAATTTTTTCTCCAAAATAGTTTCTTATTTTCCATAATGGCTGAAACTGAAAGCAAGACAACCAAGTGTCACTTAATATTCTCCGAGGATCTGAAGGAAGTTCAAATGCTTCTTTTTTGGAACGGAAAGGATCTACTTTAGATTCTTCATGGAGAACAAAGGCATCAGCATATGTACCTTTCATCAATAAATATGTAAGTCCTAAAAACATTAATAATAATAATATACTGTAATAATAGTTATAGTAGAGATAATTTAATAAATTAGTTATTTTATTTATATTTGTATTAGGAACAGTAATTCATTTATTTATTCAATATGTGGTCACTAGATGGTTCTGGTGTAATTAAATGGATTGAATTACTGTTCCTAATGCAGAACTTTAAAGTAAATAGAGAAAGTCACATGATACTTGACTGTTACATTATGTTTGTAATTAAATCGGTAAAAATAACAAAATTTTATACATTATAAATAAAAATATTTATTTTGATAGTGAGAATATAAACTATTCATTTAACTTGTGGACAATTGCTTGTGATATCACCTATCATCTATATCAAAGTGGTAGAATACAATAGGCTTTATTAAAAACTTTTTCTCTATATGTTTAAACAAGAATTGGTTTAGAAAACTGTTGTTTATCAGAAGTAAACCCTTAATATTTAGATAACTACTTAAGACATAATGAGTATTCATAACATAATTGTTTATTCAATTCAATATACAGTGGTGTTGCAACATTTATGATATTTGGTTCAAAGATTCCCTGTGAATGATGTAGGTCCATGGAATATAGTGAATGTTATATGTCCAATAAAGTATATATATACTTTAAAAAGCGTTTTATAAATAATAGATACATTTTAAATCTATCACTTACATATTTTTAAATTTAAAACAAGAAATTGATAGAAATTGGATCCCAAGATATCGTAAAAGACCTAGAAATAGACTACATGTGAGATGGGGGGAAATTTTTTGGTGTGATGTGAATAGAAAGATTACAGATCATAGAAACTGAATTAAACTTAGATCTTCATTCTGCAGTGGATTAATAATGCTTCAGATTGATGATGATGATGTTTGTTTAACCAACTTTGTTTACTCTATCCAATCATATATTTACATCTACTGTGGATATATATATATTTGAGTGTGTGTTTGATAATAACAATAGCTGCAAATGTTTAAAAATATCAAAAAATCATTGTTTTAATATTAAATATGTTATTGTTTAAAAATAAAATCTTGTTTTTAAAAAAAAACAACAGAAAAAAAGATATTTTTTATAGTTGATAATTTCTAAAATGTCAATAAACTTTAAAAATTAGAAAGAAAAAATCCTATTAAGATTATTTCTAGAGACTGAAGTCTTTTTTTAATTGTGTAACATTAGTTAGATCTAATTATAGTGATATTTTATTTCTTTCAACAAAGACTACTGATACGTCATAACCAACAGTGATTATTAGAAAGAAAAGAAGATTATAATTCTAAACAAACATTATATTTCATCTTCTTACGAGATCTTACCTTGTTTATTTACAGTATCTTCAGTTCCTTCGATTTTTTCACTTTTTCTAATATCTAAATTAATTAAAATATGCTCAACCTAAAATAATTAAGATCTAATTAAAACTTGTACATAAATCTTAAAAAACATAAAAATATATGTTATTGTATTGAATTATGCACAACGTATAAAATACATATGTATATATTGATCCTAAAGACAAAAAGATATAAAAGACATGCTATATATTATGAATATGGCTATTTAAATATTCTCTATTTAACATCAACATAAGATGCTATATAGTAATCAAATTTTGAATTGTAAACTATGATGATATAAGGCTCACAGAACCAGGTTCAGGGAAGGTTTCACCATCAGTAGTACCAAGCCCAACATCACCAACCATAACCAGAATAGATTTGAATCATATTTATATTAAAAAGTTTCCATTTTTTTTATTTCGAATTATGAAAGATAAAACATATAAATAAGATATTCTTTATAGCCAACAAATACCCTGCTATTATTAAGATCAGTCAGAAAGTTATTGATTTAACTAAATTTCTGTACGAAATATAGATCAAAGTGTTTGGTTTTAAGAAATTATTTAATTTGGCGCACACTTAGTTTGTATCTCTTTAACATTAATATAAAAACAACAAAGGCTTATTATATTATCCAGAAAAATAAAGCAAATAAAAAGAAAAACATATATATATATTCAATCAAAGTCTTAACGAATTGGCCCAAAATCCATAAACAAAGGCAATGGAATCACCACATAGCCATAAATTAAGCCATCTTAATTCATTATGTTTATGTGCAGGAGCAGAAATATAAAAGCAAGAAGACTTAGTATTGTTCATATTAACTTTATGACAATGTTATTTTTTAAACTATTTTCAAGAAATAATTTAACATCATTCGAATTAAGATTCATTGGAATATTAGAAAGAAAATACCTAATGTTCTCTGGGTTGATATTAGAATAAACATCAGCAAAGAATTCAATAAAATTAGAATTGTTCAAGGTAGCAGATATACTTATTTTTCCAGTCATTGCAAAGTGAGGTACTTTATTACTAGAAGATAATGAAGAGTATTCAAAATGATTTTTCCTATAATTAACATTATTGTAGATGTTATTATTAAATTCTCTACATTGGAAATAATGTGAGTGTGACCTATAAGCTGGAATGAATTTGACAACATTAGTTGAATAATTGTTTATCCTAATGTTAATAGACTTGAAAGAAGATCAACCAATAGGAAAATATCTACAACACCATCACCATCAACAGCAGTAGCAACAGCAAAAACAACAACAACAATGACAACATCAATAACAACAACAACAATAATAACAACAACAATAGCAACAACAACAATATGTTGGTTTTATTATGAAGAGTCTATAAACAATTTGAACACTGGAAATGACAGACCTGGAGTTGATCAGTGGATTTCACAATTAAAATGTCAAAAATGTTTCCATTTCAGTGCATTAGTTATGGTAAAATTGAAAATTATATTCAGGAAGGTAAAAACATTTTCTGTTGCTTCATGCAAAATGTTAGAGGATTAAAACCAGCAATGATGACATATTATTCTTGCAGAAAAACATGATTTTATAAATTTGACAGAAATACTGTTAAATGGTCAATTTCTTAATGATCGGAATGGAGTCCATCAATATTTATTACTGGAAAACAAGGGCTTCGAACATGCCATCATTAGATTTTTAATAACATAAATGACTGAAGAGTTGAAGAGTGGAAAAGATTGAAACCTTCCCATTAATGTTTTGAAGATTTGCTATCTTAATATAAAATGAGCACTTATTATATATGTGTGTGAGAGATGATGATCCAGACCAACTGATGAGTGGTGGTTCAGCACAAAATATATATATTGGAGATCATTTATCTTTTTCAGATGTTTTTGGTCATGTGTATCAGCTGTATAAGATGGAGTGGATAACTGAAGGGAACTTGAAAGTCTGGCTTCAAATCCCTTCTAATACACATGTAAAATCCAAACGAGTTACTATAGAAATGAATTTTATTGATTCTATTTAGACTGAAATGATATTAGGAAGTTAATTGTTTTTGGTTGATAATTTAAAAATTTAACATAAAACTGAAACAGACAACTCATTATAGCTAAAAAAAAATTATTTAATACATCAACATGATAAGGCAACATTATTTTAACATTGAAATTTGACCATTTAAAGTATTTATTAGTTGATAATATATACATTCCCCTTCATATTAATATAATCCAATGAATAATAATTTGTGATTTTAACACACTCTGTGCAATGCCAGCAGATAAAACAACTGAAAAAGTGCAAAAATAAAATTAGCAAAGAATAAATAATTATAGAATTCATGAATATAATGGGTGCAGTCTAAAAAAATCATTAAAAAACAATAATGAATATATTCTAGATTTTATTTTAATTAACTTTAATGGTGTAAACATAAAGCATATTCTTCAATCATAATTAAATAAAAACACTTATCATCCAAAAAAATGAGTTTTTTGAATAGTATGGGGAGTTTTGCCTTTGTTTACGAGAAATTATAAAGTTGATGATTATTACAATTTATACTATGGGAATAAATATATTTGCTTACAAATGTAAATGAAGTAGTTGATTTATTTCAAAAAGTTATGTAAAAAATTTTAAATGACAGAATACCTTTATACCATGTATCGTCTAAAAACAACTCTTTCTTTAAAAAAAAAAACAGATTTGTATTTATAAAAGGAAATTTAGGTACCGTAAATTGTTTAAACAATCACGATCAATAATTTGTTATAATAACTTTATAAATTTTAGAAGACTATTTAAAATCATAAAAAAAAATGACTCTAAAGATAGAGTGAGAAACTAAAGAACTACATATGGTACAATTCTAATTACTTTTGCTCATTTATTAGTAAGTATTCTGATATAAAAAATAGAATATTAGTTGACAATAAGACTCTTTCAGCTGATGACTTAACTAATTATTTTTCAGAGAGGAGCTATCCAAACTTACAGCTTTTTTAACTGATTTTTTTTAAGTAATAAACATTGATGACATTTTATTGACAAAAACAGCTAGCTGAAAACTTGAGCAGTTTTCTATACTTGTTTTAGTCCCTAAAAATAGCTAAATATCCATTTTCTGACCAATTTTGGGTAGTTAAGCTAGGTTTGGCTGTGATCCAATTATCAAAAAAAAAATTCTAAACCTATTAAAAGAATTAAGTTTATTCAACTTGTATTTGAACTCAGATCATTAGCTGAATGCATTAACATTATTTCACTTTGTTTTTTTTTTGCAAATAGTGTACACATAAACGTACACATACACATATATACGATGTATAAAAGCTGGGTAATTTACAAACAGTTATAAACTAATTGAAAAAAATAATGAAGAATAGGTTATGTACCTTAAGGTGATTACTAAAGGCCACATTATAATTAGAGATTTGCATTTTTTCATGTCTTGGTATGATTTGTTATCATTGTTACTTTAAAAAATAATTTGAGAATATGTGAAGGAATCGCAAGAACAGACACAACAGATTAGATAGTTAGAGCAGAATGATACAAATAAAATATGCTACTTTAGTATTGTCTTTTCTATATAAGTAAACATAATACGTTGAAAGTACGATCGTTTATGATTTTTAAAAAAGTAATAACACAATCTAATAAATTCTATCAGAGTTTGTTCTGTCAAATAATTTTGTGATTAAAGATAAAATAAAAATAATTGTATTATTTTTAAACTGAATACGTTCAAAGATTTCTTTAGAAGACAGTATATTTTAAAATATATAAAAATTCCAGTTGAGAAAATAGCTTAAAAAATAAAATACTAAATTTCTTATGTAGATTATTAGTTTTCTTGGAAACAGAAAAATATAAATTTAAGTACATTATTCAGCTAGTCTGAGCTAAGTAATGAGAGTATATTTCATGATGAACAGTTAATCAAATTAAAAAGAGTAATAATTAACTTAATCCTCTTTTCCATTGTTTAATTTTATAATAGATAACAGTTTCTTAAGTAAAATAAAAATAATTGAAGAAATACTATTCCAAACATTAACTTGTTTTTGATTACAAGAAGGCAGACAAAGAAATAATTTTAAATTAAAATGTATCTATATATAATTCTATTAGTCTATTAAAGGTATCAACTTCTTTCTTAATATCAACAAAAATTCTCTCTATGGGCGTCTATACATTCCGTTTTTCCTCGCTAGAGCTCTTGTCCCAGTGTTCTGACATATTCTTTCGCTCCAGTTAATTATCCCAGTTTTCTTAACTATTCATTTTTATTTTTACTTTTATTTTTTAACTTTATATTTAATTTTTATTTTTTATAAATTAATATTTATTCATTTATTTTATAATTAATATTTTGATGGGTTAATCAGTAATTTTCCCAAAATGGAAGTGTCTCCCTATTATTTTGGGATGTTAGTAATATGTGATTTCAATTTGTGATTTTATCTTAATAAATAATATATATACAAACAACTGACTTGTGTTTTTATTTATATTACAAAATGAGAATATTGTTAGTAATGAAGTTTTTTTTTTGTCATGTGGAAATATGGATACCCTATTCTTACCCAAATATATGAATAAATATGTCCATGTATCTAATTTAATAATATACTAAATCTATTATTCAGCTGCCACTTTCTATTAAAAGATCTCTACCTGCAACTTAATATTTATTGTCAACATCATAATAATAGTAGCATTAGCAGCAACAGTAGTAGTAGTAGTGGTAGTAATTCAAATAGTAGTAGTAGTAGTAAAAAAACTATTTTAGAAAAAATACTTTAATTTAATTTAATCAATAATGCACTAAAAACAAAAAAAAACATTTTTTTCTTCAACCACAATTGATTGAGACATTAATAAATTAATTAATTCAATCATTATTTTTTAAAACAGTGATTAAAATAATTAATTTATAAATATCTCAAACTTTTCTTTCAAGTTACCAAAACAACTGAAATTACAGTTAAAAGACATTATTTTATGGTTTTTAATCTATATTATTCAAATTAAGTAAAATCATTTTTTATAAAATATTTTTATATGTAAATTCTATTCTGATGTTTGCAATGGTCTTCTTGTATCCAAATTCAAAAATTGACAATCAAAACAATATTGTCATATTTCCAGTAATTGAAATGAAATTCACACATGTTAAAAAGTGTTTAGAAGATTTTTGAATTATGAAAAAAGCATTTTAAAAAAATCAATCTTCAATTCAATAATTAACAGAAATTAAGATTTCATCCTTCATTTCTTTTTCTTTAATTAACTAAATATTTTTTTAGTGAATTAGTTATGAAATCCAATGAAAGTATATTTTTAAAAATTATCCTGCCATCTATTACATATCATTGAAAACTTACTGAACCAATATTATCCTGGTTTGAAATTTGGCCCACCAGTATTACTAGATTGTACAAATTGCTGAACAATTCTGAAATATTGCATTGTCATTGATACCTAACATGCATACAAAATTTAAAGAAAATCCATTTTTTAAAAGTATGTTAAAAAATGGTTGAAATATTTTAAACAAACAAAGAGTAAACAAACAGATTTTCTAAGTTGAATAAAAGTATTTAAAAAGTATGTGTTAAAAATATATTAAGATGCATAAAATTAATTAAAATATATAAAGTTAATAATCAGAAAATAATAATAATTCTTTACAACAGCTATATAATCAAATAATAATTTTATACATAAAAAGCTTTTTTCAGCACCTGTTTTGGTGCCCTTTTCAAATGTTACTAATCTATATAACGTTAACGAATCACCTGATATAAAACCATCCAGTGTCCAATAATGGAATTAAAACAAACAATAATAATATAAATAATTAATACAAATCAAAACCCTCATATATAAATTCAATAATTACAAAACAATTGATTATATCATAACAATATGTTAATTCAAATCTAACTTGAAACTTTGCATGTGAATAAAATATATTTGGAAAATAATATAGGCGCTATTGCACCTGAACGCAAAGCTACTTTATACTTAAAACAAAATAAAATTATACTATTCTGAAAGCAAAAACAAAATAAAATTATACTATTCTGAAAGCAAAAACAAAATAAAATTATACTATTCTGAAAGCGCTTTCAAGAGACGTGCTCTCATCTTCATAGCTCTAAGTGAATTAATTATATGCAATTATGCAAAGTTCAAGGTTAATTGCTTCATTTTCTTGAGATCGTGAAACATGTTAAACAATATTACTTGAATTTTTTTATATAATTATATATATCATCTTATATAATTTTCAATTCATTTTTAATCAACCAATTATTAATCAAAGTCTTATAAATATTCATATAATTAGTCAAATTATTTTTAATATAATATGTTTCATATATTTGTTTTTATTCCTTTCCAATTTTAATATATAAACTTATATTTCAATACATTATTTTTTAAAAGGTATTTGATTATAATTTATAAACAAATTTTAAAGCTTGCAAAAAAGCTAAATATTTTTAAAAACAGTTTCCACATTACCATATTGTAAAAGTTTTACATTTTATTGATAGACAGTTTTATGAATTTAATTAAAATTTGTGCATTTTTTCCTACTATTTTTTTACTCCCATTATTTTAATTAAGTATATTTATTTTCATTTTATATCTAATAATTATTTATCGAGTAATGTTTTAATTTTAAGTATTTTAATTCTTTGAAATATTGCTATTGTATTTTATCATTTATTATAGGAACTTTATTTAAATAAACAATTTTTTTTTAATTATAAAAAAGATTTAATCAAAGGTCATTTTTATTAAATATATATAATTTGCAATTTCAAATTTATATGATTGTGATATTTTAAATATTTATAAAATAGCTAATAACAAATAACATTTCTGTAGTGAATTTTCATAGCATCATTGGCAAGCAAGATAGGAACTGGTTTCTATCTACTTTTAACACATTGTGGAGGAATGTAATCATAAACATATGACTAAAGACATGTGAAAAAGATGTATGATTTTCAAGGTGTACATTTCATACTGAACCAGCACTCTTCAATTGGTCCAGACAACAATCTCTTATACATATCTTTATCATTGTTCATTATATATATATATGATAGATAGATAGATAGATAGATGGATAGAAGGATAGATAGATGGATGGATAGATAGATAGATAGATAGATAGATAGATAGATAGATAGATAGATAGATAGATAGATAGATAGATAGATAGATAGATAGATAGATAGATAGATAGATAGATAGATAGATAGATAGATAGATAGAAATTAGTACACTTTATTTAATAAGTATCAAACTTACCACTCTCACAACTTTGACACAAACTATTTAATGGAAGTATATTAATAATTTGTATTAGTCATTTATTAGACTAGAGATTATCCAATAATGAATAATATTTCTGTAGTGTAATGGTCACTATACCTCTGAATGACTAATAATAATTATTAATATAGCTAATAGCCTTTTTTTTTTTTTTTACCATTTCTAATAAATCAATGTTTAGGTAAGTATTACCGTGATATTTTTTTATTTTTTGCTATAGAGATATTTTAAAAGATATGTTATTATCGTTTTATATTTTTTTAAATAAATATGATTGGTTTTAAAAGCGTACTGATTTTGTTTATTTATTTAATGTTTAAAAAATGAGAAAAGATTTTCTTTTTATTGTTTTTCAAAATATATAATAAGTATTGCAGAAAAAACATGAATGTATCATTTAATGATTTGTTACTAGAAAACCAAGATACCATTTTCAGATAATCAGAGGGGTTTGAACCCAGAATTTCAAGCTCTCTTCAGTCATTAACTCCATCTTATATAACCAATACACATATACAACATACATATAAAAAAGTTAAATGATCTCAATATATGTATTTTGTGCTGAACTAGCATTTATTAGTTGGTTCCAATCATCATCTTCCACACACACACACATATAATCAGTGCTTGATTTATATTAAAATTTTCAATGGTATGGATGGCTGAAGAGTTGGAGTAGAATGAAACCTGTTTATTAAAGTATGAAGATTTGCTATCTTATTATAAACAGAGCACTGATTATATATATATGGGAAATGACAATCTGGACCATCTGATGAATGTTGGTTCAGTGCAAAATACATGTATTGGAGATCATTTATCTTTTTCACATGTATATGCCATGTGCATTGGTTGTTTAAGATGAAGTGGATAAGTGAAGAGAGCTTGAAAATCTGGGTTCAAATCCCCTCTAATTATATTTAGCTTAAGTATATATATATATATTATACTTGTATTTAAAAATATTACATTTTCAGATAAATAACCAATGTTACATCATTTTAACAACTTAATATGCTAATTAACATCATAGCAGTGGTTACTGAACAATTACTATTAAAGTTTCATTTAATTATATTTATAAATAATTTTATTGAAAAACCATATGTAATAATGATACAATTGTAAATCAGAAATAATAGTTATCCATGTTAGTCAGGCAACCAAATGTTCTGATGTGGTTATTGGTGTTGTTAATCCAGCTTAATCAGGCTCCACGTGTTGTCAATTAAAAATCTGGAAGAGATTATTCTGTCCTTATGGCGAAATTCCTTTAGCTTGGAAATGAATGTGTCTTCAGGCTTGGGATGAGGAAAGGTAAACTTGTTGCGACATCTGGCCATCCAGATGGCATAAGTGAGAAAGGTTGAGAGTCTTGTGATGACATAATCCCTGGACAGGAAGCAGCATTTAATATTTAAGATTTTGTTCAGGGAAATGTGGCAGTGGTAAGTAATGAAAGTTCTGATTTTGTCATATGCTGGGCAATCATTTATCATATGATCAAAGGTTTCACAGGTTCTATGGCAATTGTGACACATAGGATCTATATTCTTGAGGAATCTCCTGTAGTGCAGGAACCAGTTTGTCTGGAGTGAATTCAGGTTGATTTTTACGAGAAAGTCCAGGAACCTTGGCTCCAGCTTGAGATGCTTGAAAAACCTGGTGACCACGTGATTGTTACCACCGAGGTAAGGAATGGTAGAGTTTTGTGTGGGAAATAGCAGGCCATGAGCATCCCAAATGGAGATTTTTTGTCTGAATACTAGGGTAGAGTGGTCATTGTGAGCGAAAAGATAGTCAAGTATCTGATTTAGCCAGTTTCATTTAATTATATAAGTGAAGATATTAAAAAAACATTAAAGAGTTAGTTGTTTAGAAGTCAAGCAGCAGTGTACAAGGATCAGAAATGATAGGTAAGGCCAGGAGCAGTAAAATTTTATAATCCATGTGTCAATTTTTTCACCTACAAGTTTACTTGCATCATATTATGTTTGATCTGATATTCAATTTTTATATAAATACGGTATACTTGAGATAAATAATATTTAATACATTTTATAAAGTCATGTATTATAAAAATTTAAAAAGAAACATTGCTTATTTTAAAGAAATTTCTGAGTCTGTTTTGCCTTTACAGACTTTTAATGTTTAAGGTCTACATTTTTCAGTTTTGAATCATTTAGATATGATCTTATTTTTTTGTTTTTTTTTATCAATTTCTTTGATAAAATAATTTTCATAATAACAAAACTGCAAGGCTGACAAAGAATGAATAATTATAAAAAGGAAATTAAAAACTATTAAGGATTTACTTTTGATTCAACCTCAAAATTAGACAAGTATGAAAAATATTTTTATGTGGAATGAACATAGAATCTTATTTTAAAGCGTTTGCTCATTGAATTTGAATTTTTATTATTATGTTTTTTCATACTACCATTAGTTTTCATCTTCATAATCAGGAATACAATGCATCAAAATTAATTCCAGAACATGCTAAATTTGATGCATATTTCATAGATTGATCATCCCATATTAGATTTTAATCAGAAAGTTCATCATCCTTCCACTAAGTGTTTATTTAAATATGTATATGCATATCTTCCATTATAAAATGATTTTTTTTTTTTTTTTTTTTTTGTTAAAAAAATTTTTTAAAAGGGGTTGTTTTTTTTTTGGATTTTTTTTTTTAAAGAAGAGAGTAGATAGGTTCTCAAAGTACTATGATATAATCAAAGTTGCATGTATTCTGTGTTTAAATCCTAAAAAATGTTAATAATACAAATGTGGATGTAAGATTATTTGCTAACCTTAAATTATAAGTCAACATCAACTAATACTGCTGTAGTACACTAAGTGAAAATAAAGTTGGTGACAATGTTGAAAAAATAAGACTAACTTTTGATAACTTCTGACCCATTGCTATATATATATATTGTAACGATCCGGAGAAGGTAAACTAAAGGTATCTGCACTACAGAGCGCCATCTAGGCATTTGAACCTAGGAAAATTTATAAAGTAGGCAGATACGTAAGTCAAAAAAAAATTTTTTTTTTTTTAAATTTTGCATCTGGTCATTAGCCCATGTCACTAGCTCAGGGAGTAGCAGAGATTTAATAATATAATATCTTATCTACTTATATTTTTTTTTAAAAAAAGAATAAAATAAGCCACTGCCAGTAATTAACATACAAACATTTATTTATGCACATATATATATAAGATTGAAAATTGTTTTAGTATCAGTTTACATTTTAACATCTAACATTATTTTTAACTTTACTTTAGATTTTAATTTACATTTTAATTTCTATTATATTATAAGTTTACATTTCAATTAAGTTCGCACAGATGGAATTATAAAAAATTTGTTTTAATAATGTTGAGTATAGATCGGTTACATAGATTACAACGGTTAAAAACATTTCAAAATAAACATAAACGATCAAAATATAAAATCATTGATACTGACAATTGCAGAGGAAAATTTATAATTAACCCAATAGTATTCACCATAAGATACTTGCATTGTCACCAATAACTTAAAAGACATCCGAATAAATACATTTTAGATACTCACCGTAAAGTATCATTATTTATTGAATGTCTATATATTTTGATCAAATATGAAAACCCAAAACATACTTAACTGATAACCAATCCATGCAAGCGTCTATAAACAACTTAAATTTAATGCATTTTTATTTAGTGTCGAGTATGAATAGACTACATAGATTTGCATTTGAAAATAAAACATTCTATCCCTATTTAACCTTAGGCTAAAGGTTCACAGCCAAAACTGGCATCAATTTATCTGATATATCGATGCATTCAATGTAATACCAAATACGGCAGCACCAAAAAGTTAAGAGAAGAAATTGCCTCTCGTCAAATAGGAATATGACATCTATCTGACAAGAAGAGCAATAAAAAAAAAAAAACTCCATAGAAAGGAACTGCGTTCTCCATCTTATAATTCCTTCCATAGGCAAACGGGTGAGTGCAGCATATGAAACGATTCTGCCCGTAGCGAATCTGATATTACATCTACTAATCACACCAATATATCCCATCCATTGACCCAATTCAACTACGACACAAATAACCTAAGATTACCCTCCCCTAATATAACTTTACAAATCTATACAGCCATTCACGCCTGACTTAAGTTTAACATTTATAGAATTAATTTAACGAAAAACAAAAATCATGATAAAACTTAAAGAACAAAAAATAAATAAATGGAAATGATTTTAACTAAAAATAAAATATATATATCAAATAACATTATTAATATTAATTTACGTTGGTCAGATAGGATTCTATTTGTATTTTTTATATATGGAAAGTTTTTAATTTAATGTTCATAAATTATAAAGTTCTTACAGTTTTTTAAACAGTTCATCTTTATATGTTCCTTGCCGTTTGAACGTGAATTCCCACGCCGTCCTAAAAAGATTGGTATCCATTTAGCCATTGTTTTATTTATTCATTCGGAGGTTTTTTAGTTTAGTTGGTCCTCAATGTAGAAAACGATGTTTCACTCCCTTTTCTTTAACAGCTGAAGGAATTGAATGTGCGTCTTTCAATCCCTTCACCTCCAACTCCGTACTAATACGTATAGTCACATCGTAATAATAATTAATCCTCTAATAATTTTCAAACTTGTTCTTTTATATTAATTTGAAGGATTGAATTTACATTACATCATCGATGCGATGGTCCTTTCGCTGAGGTCCGATTCCATAGGGATTTCTTTTTATTTGCTAAAAGTTTCTATTGTTTTCCTATCTGACCGATGTTTTTACATTTAAATGCCCAAGGCTGGTTTACATTTAACTAATTAAAACAATCATTTCCATTTCTGATTAATTAATGTGTTTTCCAAGATTAAAGATATATTTTTATCTCTAAATCTTTTTAGGTTTTTGTTTTTAAAATACCTTTCTATTTTTAATAAAGTTTTATTTTAATAATTTTTTTTTTATCTGTGCGATTTATATATACGAGTTTAAGATGATATTTAATTTCAATTTTTAATTCTTAAAGAAAATTTTTAAATGCGAACTTTTTATTTTTCTTTCATGATTAATAATAAAAAACAATGTAACATACATATGTGCCCGTTACAATATATATATATATATTGTAACATACATATGTGCCCATTACAATATATATATATTCCACTAATGTAAGTCTATATGTTCACCTTTATTCTTGTCTATAGGTTCACCTTTACTCTTTTCTATTGTTGAATTATTAAATTGATAAGAAGATGGTCTAAGAGATCAGCAAAGAAGTAATTGTCTAAGTTGCAGAAATGGATAGGCACAGAAATGAGAGGCAATATTTTAAAAAAAATAATTTTGATTAAATTTTTAGCAGAAAAAACCTATATAAAATATTGGTAATGTATTTAATAAAAAGAATATCCCATCCTGTCCCTTTAATCAAAAACTATTGAATTCTTTAAACAAATTTTTAATTTACTCTTAAATGTTTTCGACTAACATCTTAATGAGCAAGTGTGTTAATAAATATTCAAACAAAAGAGTTACAAAATAAATTATTTCTCAGATAGTGTCAATATGCTGAAATTCATAATGTGAATAAGAATGTTGCTAAAAGATAAAATTAAAACATTTTATTGTAGCTTTAAACTGATTTTATGTTGCTTGGAGTTAAAACAAATCATTTATGGTGCAAATAGTGTGCAAAAAGCAATAATGTTGACTAGAAGGTGTGTGACAATGGTATATTAGTTATATTTATATATTGGACTATTTCCATCATTTAATATTAAGTATTGAGTGTCTTTAGAAAAATTTTACTTTATTTGGCAGGATGGTTTAGTTGGTTAGAGTGTTACCATAAAACTCAATATTCCAAAAATCTAAAGGCCCAGGTTCAATTCCCAAGTCAGTACTGTCACTGATCAGGCCAGCAATATCTGAAGAAGAGAGGAGAATAGTATCTCTCAAAATGTTGTGCATATACTAACCTCTGTGCTAATACTAACAGTTGAATGTAAATGGAATATTTATATAAAGTTAAATTTTTCTAAAGACATTCAATACTTAATATTAGACGATAGAAATAGTCTACAATATAAGTACAAATAATGTTGACCTTAGATCTATTTTAATTTTTTAAAGAATAGAAAAATGAAAGTAAATGGAGAATTCTCCAATGACTTTCGTTCTTTTATTGCAAAAAATTTAGCCTTGATTTTAACCATTTGTTTTCGTTTTTTTTTTTTTAAAAAAAAAAATAAAATTTATTTTTACTGGTTTATATTTTTGAATTTTTTATTGATAAATGAAGATAGTATATTTTATATTTAAATATTCAAAAAATAAAAAAATATTTTTGTGTTAAAAATGCTTTAATTCAAATGTTTTCATTACAAATAGATTTTTGAAGAAATAAAAAAAAGTCATTAAATGGTTAATGATTAATATTATTACCATTTTCAGTTATTATTTCACAGCAGCATGCATAGAAGTCTTTCCAAACCATGATCTTCCTTCTTCATAACACACTGATAAACTTCCTTATTTCATCCATCCTCTTACATATGGTTTCTAATTACTCTTTCTTATCGCATTGCCAAATGTATACCATATAATACTAAATCATCCATGTACTTGACTACTATTACACAATGCTTTATTTACCACCCTCTTTTACAGTTTACAGTTTCAATTGCCCCAGCAATCTTTTTCAGAACTCATATCTCCTAATAAGAGTTCTGAAGAAGATTGCTGGGGCAATCGAAACTGTAAACTGTAAAAGAGGGTGGTAAATAAAGCAATGTGAAACCATAGTAAAGTACATGGATGATTTAGTATTATATGGTATACATATGGTTTCTTTTTAGTTATTTACAATATTTGAGAATCCAGTTTAAAAAAATGGTGATCATGTGATCCAGTTTAAGCTTTCACCTGTTTATATATTATCATCTCTTCTAGAAATATGTCCAGAATAGCTTCATTCCATTCATTTAATGATGTTAGTGATATCTGTTCTCTCATCTACATATTTTACCTTTGATTTCTTTTTGTTATTCCCAATATACACCTTCAATAATTCATTGAGTTTAAGTTCTTCTATCACTTTTCCATTAAATGGCCAAGTCTCAGATCCATATGCAAGAATTGATAAAACACATATACTAAAAACTTTTTAAAACACATAGACATATTTCTTTTTAATGTCCAGTTATTTCTATCTAAAGCATTCTATTCAATCCATGTTTAAATCTATGATTAAATTCATCCATTATCATTGAATTTGCATTAAAAATCTGATCAAGCTTTTAGATGGTACTTTCTGATTCATGATTACCATTAAATCTGTATTAAAAATCAGATCAAGATTGTAGTTGGTAATTTCTAATTCATGATAATCATTAAATTTATATTGAAAATCATATCAAGGTTATAGTTGGTAATTTCTAATTCATGACCACCCATCATTATTTTTTCTTCAAAGAAAATCCATCAAATGTTATTTAGATTCTGTTTTAGCATTTATCAAGTCTTACTTTACTGTTTTCATCTGATAACTTTTGCAATATTTCTTGAAGTTCTGAAGCATAATTTGCAAAAATGAACCACGACATTTTCAAAATCTGACTTAAATAAGATCAATTTATTTTCATTTCATTGTCTTCCCAATTTGAAGATGTGGAATCACCATATCATAAACCAATATCTCATTTAATTTAGTGCAAAAATAACCTCTTGAACTCAAAATCCATCTATTATGACTTCAGTTTTGTCATTTTCACATCTTAAATTTTTTGTGAAATCCCAAACAATAAACTATCTAATGAATGATATAATTTTATTTGGTTCTTTTTTTGTCCTTAATTATCTTATAATTCTTTGTAGAACTCTTCTATACATTTTATGATGCTGTCACATTCAATATCATAACTCATAATCCAGACAAGTTAATTAAAGATTTTACATTGAATAACAAAGTTATGTCATGACATAATACATTCATTGATTCAGAGATGGCACTGCAGTCAACTTTGAAAAAAAAAACAGCCATCTTTTCTCAGAGATACATTAAATATTTGATTTAACAAAGTAGTCATTAATTTGAATCCATTAAATCCAAACAACAATGGCAAATTTATACAGTACATCCCAGGTACATTACAGATTATAAAGTATAATTTTAAATCAAAGGATGTATGTAATTGGTTAGTTTATTGAAATTCATATTCAAAAATTTAGAACTGAATATTCTAGAAAAAGATATTCAGTTCAATTTTCTAAATTGTATTAATATATATTTTTAAGATTAAGGTTGTCAATGTTGATATTAACTTATGCTTTACTTCATAAATGACACTTTCTGAGTAAAGGAAAGGATAAACAATCATTAAATAGCTCATTATAAGGCAACTAGTTTTTCATAGACAAATTCTGAAAAAGAACGTATTGGGTGGTAAAGATTTGAACGATCTTTTTCAGTTTTTTTTACATTCTAGCTAAGAATAGATAGTTATCTGTTTGCTGACCAATATTGGATAGTTATGGTTGACTATGGTTTAGTCTACTTAAAAAATACTGTATCTTTAAAAAGAGTTTTAAGTTTATTCAATTTAAATTCAAATTCAGGTTATATGCACAACAGGTAGATATGCTACCATGCTAGTATGAGCTTCCTCACATATAAAGTATTAATTTATATTAAGTTATAAATAAATAACAACACTTTTTAAATTTGAAATAAATTCAAGTAATATTAAATGTTCATTCCATTCTTAACTTTGATAAAGAATAAAAAGAAAATTGAAACAATATGCATTGGACATGTGTTTTGATCAAATGCTCTTTTCAATTGCTTTTGAAGATAATCAACTCTCTCATCAGTTTAAGCAATGGTTTTTATACTCAAACATCACCAATCCCATCCCATCTATTTGGTGCTTATGAGCCTTACCAAACAATACTGCGGCATTACAGTTTCATATATTAATATCAAAGAGATCACATTAACGGTATTTAACTAAGAAGGACATAGTTCTCATTAATAGAAAAGCCAATAATCTTCAAAAGCATTTTAACAGAATACTTTTGCTTCAATGATTGGTTATTTTGATTTTTTTTTCAGCATGTGGCAACAGAATAACTAAAATTTGTAGCTTTGAAAGTTTGATAGGGATTAAATTTAATGAAGAAAAAATCAAAAATAATGATGATAAATGCTGGGAATTATTATGGAGAGTAAAAAAAGTTTAAATATATATAGAAATAAACAGAATATTCGGGATGAGTTAATTTATGATAATAGCAAGGAAAATAGTTCATTGTTTAAGACTTGAACAGGATTGATAGCAACAAGGATATATACATATAAATGGAGAAATTTGCATGATTTAGTCTGCAAGTTATGTAAGGAAGGCATAGAAAATATTGGGCATCTCTAATTGAATGTAAATGCTTCCAAGTGGAAACGGTACAAATAATGAAGTTGCGGGAGAATAAATATATACAAAGATATAAACAAAGTGATTATACAGAAAGTGAGTTCTTGGATTTATGCTGGGTTTGGAAAAAGATAAGGGAGATTTAGATATAAAGGGCATAGAGTGAACAGAGATAATATTGTGGAAATGGGATAGAACAGGATAGAGATGAATATGAGAAAAACTTAGGGTAGGGAATGGAAAGGGAAGATAAGATGGCTAACAGGTTTCTCTGGGTATAGTCGCTGAGAGATTTCTGACTTCGTAAGAAAAAGCCATAGCGCATCGCATTCAATTTATATCAATATTTTTAAAAACGCTGATAAGTGTTTGTTTAAATATTTAGATTTGTGTGTGCAGGATTCCTTATAAGTTTTATATAATTTTACTTATCAGCTGATCTAAACTGGCTTTATTAATTATCACTGCTATGTTATAAAATTCAAACTTTAGCGCCGATTAAATGGAAATAATGAGATTTAAATATTGTATACATTAACGGGAGATTCACTAGTCTTCAAAGGCAGTTTGAAAATAATATTTTCCCGAGACATACGTCTAGCAAGGACTGTTTGGATTTTTTCTATCACATTGCAACATAAAGAATACACAGTTCTTTAAATATTGAAATCACTTCAATATTAAGATAATTTTTAAAAAAAAAAAAATTATGTGTCAAAGCGTCGGTCGGGACGCGAACCCCGGACAACTGCTTGTAAGGCGGCTGTGTTAACCACTCGGACACCAGCAATGCCACACACTGTAGATCTCTGTATTTAAAGTATTTGATTAATTCACTAACTTGGTTGAACTTCGATGAACACTGCGTAAATATAATGTTTTACTTGCTTTAATAAATTTTATTCTATTATCAGTTATTTATATTTAATATTTTCTTACCAAGAGATTCCTAAGCGCAGGCCTGAAAAATGTTGATTTTTCTGATATGCCTTGAAATAAAAATGACTTGTGTATTTGGAAAGGTGCGCTAATAAAATCAACTAAAAAAAAAAAAATCAAAATTAAAATGTTAAAGATTATCTATTAAGGTAATGTGATTATAATTGAAAATTCAAATATGTTTTTATTACCTTCGTCATCGGTTTTTAAACAAGTTTTACATCTTTTCCACCAGCTTTGTTTTTCCGACTGAGGTATTGATAGCTATATAAAAAGAAAAGTAGTTAGTGCAAAAGAAACTTTTCAAATATACAGAACTCTTATTATTATTATTTTGAATATAAAGCAAATTCTTCCGTCTAATTTTTAATCAATCTATTATTTTGTACGCAGCTACTTCCGTCTCTTTCTCCTAATATGTTTATATACCTGAATGATATAAAAGTCTTTAAATGTCTTATTTCAAAAATGCCTGAAGAATGCTTTATTTAGAAACTAGGTTTGTAAATAAATCACAATGGAAAAAATTTCAATTTTGAAAAAATCGAATTTGTCTTCTGTAATGATATTCCTGAACTTTGAAGATTCGATAGACATGTGATCTACAATTATTTATTTTTTTCGATTGCTAGTCAGTGAGTTTCTATCAAGTAACTATTATATACCAATTACTCTATTAGTATATGTGATCACAATGACTTTATGGGGAAAATATACTATATAAATTACATTTACGAATGACAAGTTAATTCATCACTGTCATAACTCTCATTGATAAAATTGTAGAGATTAGTTTCCAATGATAATTTTACTACTTAAGTTAATCCTTAGAAAATAAAGATTTGAATGCAAAAATTCATCAAATTATACTGACAAAATATTAATTCCAGCTTACACAATATTTCTTAACAACCGATTAGTCTGCTCCACTACTGACATCTATTGTGAATTTGAATAATCAATTGATGTTAGATGATAGTACTTATTAAATCCACATACAATGCTATTCTAACTATATCCCTAGATTAGTTTCTGATTTACAAACTTCTTCAGCAAAGTATATTGATCTTTAACTGAGTTTAAAGTCTATATTTAGGATGATGATAACAATAACAACAACAACAATAATAATAAAATAATAACAACAATAATAATGATGATGTAATGATAATAATAATAATAATCATCATCATCATCAGCCCCTCAGTCTCTAGCTTAATATGTCATTTTTAACTTTGGTATATTCATCTAAAAATATGATAATTCATCATTAAAATTTTACTAAAGTTGTATATTTGTAGACTAAGCCACAATACTATGTAATGGATAGATAATAATCATTAATGATATATGATAGTGTTTAATGGTCTAGGCCAACTGATGAAGATAGTTAAAGCAGAAATGCATTTTGAGGATTTTTTTCCTGATATAGTGTCTGAAGGAGATTAATATTTAGCAACAGATTTTCAAATATATATGCAAATATTTAAATTTTTTAAAATATATATATATATATAAGGTATTTAGAACTCAACATATTTCATAGATACATGCAAGTGTAATAAAACCATCTATCTTTTAGATGCTAGATTTATTAATTATGCACATTCTCTAAATTTCACACCCCTGTTTTTGTAATTGGTAGACCAAAGACTAATGTAAAAGACTAATAGAAAGCTTAAAAATCTAAATATTCAAAATATTATGCAAATTTTTTAGATTGTCTTGAATTACTAAAAATACAGTAAATCTCTTAGAAGGAAAGAAGATGAAGATTTTATGATACTTTTAATTAACGAAAATTACAAAAATAAATAAAAATTTAGATTTATAAATTAACTATTCCAACAAAGTTTAAGTAAACCAGCCAATGAAATCTTCAGTATTATATATTTACTATCCTTGACATCTTGCTAAAAAAAAAAAAACATTTGTTTTTATTGCTTAGAGTTCTTAAGAAGTTCAAGCACTAGACCTGCAAGTGCTAAAATCAATCCTGGGATTTTTTGATTCCAAGTAGCACTCCATCTACTGCAACTGTGTGAGGTACCTTGCTAAAATAACAGCCAACTGGCTTTCCTAGAGCAATTGCTTTGTGGCTTATAACATTGCTCATCAGTTATAAATTCACAGCCAGCTGATGAACAGTGTTGTAGATCATAAACCAATTGTTCTGGAAAAGCTGCTTATCTGGTTAGTTTATTGTAATTATGGTGATATATCTATATTAGGGATCATAATTTTTTTTTAAAATTAAATGATTTTATTATGTAAATGTTAAAACAATATATAAGAAAAATAAAAATAGTCAAGCATTGTTAGCCGGAAAGTCATCGCAGCCGCCTTGCAAGCAAGTAGTTGGTTGCAGACGGTTGTGGGTTTGCGTCCCGGCCAATGCTATGACATATGAAAAAAAAAAATTAAAAGTTGGTGGCATTAATGTTTTTCATGCGGGTGATATGAATTTGCCTGACTTAGCATAAACCACTAAACATCACATGATCACCATTTCTTATGCTTGCTTATAACTATTATTAAAACAGGCAAAACTCTCCATACAGTAGTGCCACTCAGTGCAAGCCAAAATAATCAATGCACAAACCTTCTGGCATCCATTAATTACTTTGGCTTGCACTGAGTGGCACTATTGTATCGAGAGTTTTGCATGACTTAGCATAATGATATAATGGTGAATATCAAAAGCTAAAGATTTCTGGATAGATTCTTACCTAAGAAAAAGAAAAAAAAACATTCTTAATTTGCTTAACTAATGATCCCATAGTGAAATTTAACCTATCACTTTTGATGTTCAATTATTTTTTTATATGAAAATAAACGTATATATTTACTCTTAAAATGAAAATTTATCTAGCCTTGACACTACAAAATATATATAGGTATGTTTTTTACCTTATTAAAATTTACAATAAATTTGAAATGAGAAGGAGAATAGATCATTACATAAATTTATATGTGTGTAAATGAATATATAAAATATTAATTTGTGGCTGAAAGCAAAGATTTAGATCTAGATGAAATTGAAGAAACGTTCGTACTAAACGTAACCGTTTCAATTTCCTCATTCAGCAACATTTTGAGCTTGCACGAATGCAACACACACATGCTTGCGCTCAATTTTGTAAATTTCAAATATATTCATTTTAAATCCATAAACATCACATGATCACCATCTTGTATATTAGCACTTA
This sequence comes from Epiperipatus broadwayi, assembly GCA_028023455.1. Lineage (NCBI taxonomy): Eukaryota > Metazoa > Onychophora > Udeonychophora > Euonychophora > Peripatidae > Epiperipatus > Epiperipatus broadwayi. The sequence goes on from JAQFVV010000037.1 coordinate 9,519,731, forward strand.
ATTATCAAACAAGGCAAAACTCTCCATACAGTAGTGTCATCCTATGTCAACCAGAGTAATCAATGGATGCCAGAAGGCTTGTGCATAAAATCCTTATCTAGTATTTACTCATTCAATATCCCCAGACTAGTTTCTGAACTGTGGCCTTCATCAGTGAGGAGCCTTGGATCTGAGAGCACTGCACCTAGATCTTAGGATCTAATGCAATCCTCCAGCAGCTACTAAAATGTATGGGTGCTGAACTGAGTTCAGACCCATATGATTATATAAGCTATTGATCTTAGATTGAAAATATTATTGTGTTTTTAATTTTATTCTCATAGTTTTGTAGTTAAGTAGAGATAAAAGGTGGCTTCTGGAGGGTTGCATTATATCCTAAGATCTAGGTGCAGTGCTCTCAGATCCAAGGCTCCTCACTGACGAAGGCCACAAGCCAGAAACTAGTCTAGGGATATTGGATGAGTAGGCACTAGATAGAGATTTTAGGCACAAGCCTTCTGGCATCCATTGATTACTCTGGTTAGCACAGGGTGGTACTACTGTATGGAGAGTTTTGCCTTGTTTGGTATATTAATTTTCCAAAACTAAAACGATTTTTTGATTTCTCTGATTTTAGATTTATTTTTGAGAAGAAGAAAAAGGTTTTAATTTGTTTCTAGTATTTTAAGCGATTTTTAAAATTTACTATAAAGAAGAGAAAGAAAATGTAATATATATATATATATATATATGTTACATAGATTTTTAACACATAAATAGAAATATAGATTATTTTAATTATAATAAATTGCATTTTTATTATTAATAATTTAAAAATAGCTAATTATAAACATTAAACATTATTATTTAAATACGATTATTGTTTTTTGTCTTGAGTAATTTGACTTAGCGGCTGATAGTGGTACCTTCAACGCTAAAGGTTCCCAGATAGTTTTCAGGTGAGGTAAAAAATAAATCTTAATTGGTAAATTATTATTCGAGAGGTCTTGTGATGTTCAAGCATTAAAGTGATAAGTGAAGCTTTGATCCAAGAACTTTTAGTTTTCAAGTTTATTAAGCTACTATTGCGTTCACCTCGTAAAAAGAACAATTCTATTAATCATGTCGTTTAGTACTGAAATATCACATGGTTTCCCAAGTTACCAACTGCATTCTTTATTTTTTCATTCATATTATAGCGTACTACTCAAACTTATACAGTAATGTAGCTGAACTGAGAGCAACAAGACAAAAAGAATAAATCAAATAAATTACACTGTTGATTATAATTAAGATGATTATCATCAATAGAATATAAGTAATGATCTTTCAGCAAAGATTTACTTGAAATTATTGTGAAATTTTGTTCTATAGCTAATTATTATGTAGACTTAGTTAGCCTTAAATGTTTCTTGGTCTTCTTTATAATCTTTAAAGGGGATTCATTGGATAAAAGGCACATCTAAATCCTTCTAGCCTTTTTTGTGCCTCTTCACATTGATCCTTGTGTTCTCTGTCTTCATATGTTGATTAATCCTTTTTTGAAGTCTTTATCCAATTCTCTGAAGTCTTCATCAATCTCACAAGAGAATTATCTGTTAGCTTGTTTCTATAATCAATTTTTTTTGTTTGGAAAAAATTAATTATCTTTCTAATTATTATTCTGGCTATTTTAGAAACATATTTAGTACAAATTTATTTTAATCAATATTTTTCTCTTTCTTTTATCTATTAGCCTTTTTGATACTTCTTCATATGAGCCCCAGTCATTTTACAGTAATTGTATTTAGTTAATTTGGTTAATATTGAAAAGTGTTACAGTTTTACAATATAATGTGTGTATGGATATATGTATATCAATGGATACTGTTTATTGTAAATCAAGATATTTGCTGGTGTAATTGTTATCACACAACACTAAGATAATTAACTTCTCTGTATTCATTCTAAAAAAAATTACATAATTAGCATGAGCTAAACTTTTATTAATTACTATGCAGAAGACACACACTATAAAACTGCAGATATTGTTAAGTGTACCTATGCAAGGTATGTAGAAGTTCTCTTAAAATGAATACAGATATAAGTACTGTTTCAGCATGAATATAGAAAGGTTTACACACATATGTCCGAAGATATTCTATAAATATAGACTATCTTCTCAAAAGATTAATGCTTAATTTCATTCAGTTATATGTACATTTTTTATTATTTATTATGAGTATAATAAATTCTCATTAAATTTTACTTGTTACTAATCTGAATGACTAATAAAAATTATTAATTTACATATTATTTGTTTATTAGGGATGCAACCCAGCTGGGATTTTGTGATATTTCAGGGTACACAGTAGATTTCCTGTCAACTGAAGAACCTGTGCTGATAATACTAGATTGGTACAATTGATAGAAGAACCTGAATGCAACAGCAGATTGCCACAAGTGATGACAGAACCTATAAAAATAACAGTATCTTGGCACATTACCTGTAAAAATACTAGTATCTTGGTGCTGTTAATGATTAAAAGATTTACACCATATTGTGTATGAAATAAGCAAATTCCGATACAATGACATTACAAAATAATGTTATGAAGAAATTTGATGTCAACTACCTAGTGATTAGTGCTTGTAGCTAGAGCATGTAGATAAATATATGCTGAAAATGAGACAGAGGATCCAACCAAAAGGTAATAACACTGATGTGGTTTGGTGAGCAGGAATGTTTTGCAAGTAGCAAAGAGAGTTTGTTAACAGAAATCTCTAAAGAGAGTAACATACTTGTAGATTAAAGGAAATTTAAATGCACCCTTTCAATCTATGGTAACAAAATAGGTGTCACACTTGTGTTTCACAAACAAGAGACAAGTACTGAATGAAAAATATTAAGAATATAAAAGCACTGTGAGAGTTAGAAAAAGAGTGAAAATTTAGTGTAGAATTGGATGTTATGCTTAGTTAATTGCTATGGGAAATGACCAGCAACAAACTACAGCAAGTTCTTGTGAATCAACATTGACATATAAGAAGATAGTTTCCAAATGCATAAACTATGAATTAATCATGGAAAATGCTACGGAATTTCAACACAACAGAAATACTTCAACATTTAAAATGACAGTGAATAAAATGGACTTCGAAACCATGAGCTGTCTAAGCCCTATGAAAGTGTTTATATGCTACTGTTGAATGAAAGGAGTCATGTAAAAACATCTGTAAATTTAAACATGAAAGATAGGATACATGTGGGAGAATGGGAAACTTATCACATATTTGTTGCACAAAAGATGAAAATAGAAACATAAATTTATATGTGAATATCAAATCATGGGGAGGAGGAATTAGGAGAAAAACTGATGTAAAGACAATAAATGAAATGGACAATAAACAAATTCTGCTAAACATTTGTATTCATGGGCAAAAAATTAATATGGAAATGGATAGCTGCACAGAGTTTTCCTAAATCTCATAAAAGAATTGACAAAAATAATAGAGCAGTCTAAAAAGAGCATTACTATTGAGAACACAAATCATAGCCACTGACATAAATGGCAATGAGATTAAAATATGCAGGAAAGTAATGAGACTAGGTAAGCTGAAGTCTAAAGCAAAATTACTACCTCTTTACACCATGTAATGGGGCCTTACTCTCATTCTAGACATAAACTGTTTTTGGCTGCTAGGAATTTGAATAGAGAAAAACAGTGAAGATGAATTTCAACCACATTGCAAAACCAGTCTCAGCAGGTAGAAAAAATAATAACATGAAGAGTAAGGAAATTGTAGCACTGTGACCTGACAGGAATTGAGAGATAGTGCAGTCAGTTAAACATTGTGAAAATTGCCATTCCACTGCTAAGGTGCCACTGAAAAAATTAAAAGCTTGGATTAAAGCAAATAAACATTGGCAGAGGCTCCATTTAGATAATAACAAACATTTTAATGGAAAATTCTTCTTGGTACTTATAGATTCTTACTCTAAGTGGATAGTATATTGAAATATTAGAAATATTAAGAGTATAACCATGGAAAATAATTTGAAAGCTTTGAAAAAAATATTCACCTATCATGGTTACCCCAAACTATAGTCTCTGAAAGTGGAGATGTCTGTATACCTACTTTTTTTAAAGATTTTTTTAAAACTACTAGGATAATATGCCATATATAGATATCACCATATTCTCACATTCTAATGGTCTAATTTGAAAAATGGGTTAGATATGACTTAGTATAATGATATTACTGAAGCTTTAACTGACACCATGTTTTACCACATTTCAAACCTTGTACATCTACTAAAAAAATGCCAGCTGAGATATTCAATGGGATAGAAGTTCTGGACACATTTGTGACTGCTAATGCCTATTGATAGTGTATGTGAATAAAGAAAATTACAAACTTGGTGATACTGTCTGGATGTGGGATGTTTTGAAAAGAAACTGGTTTACTGGAGTGATAGCTAGAATTATCACAAAACAATTTACAAGAATATCAGACTGCTAATTTAAGAATTCATTATTCTAAATGATTAGAGGGAATAAATGTTAGCACTGAATGTATGCTAAATGCAAATAGTACTTTAATAAATTCTCATTTAGTTTTATTTGTTTATTATGGGTGTAATCCAACTAGTATTTTTAGATACCCCTAGAATGTGCAGCAAATATATGTGGATGAATAATTTTATAAATATATTACAGTCATTATATTTTATTAAGCACACAACTCTAAACTCCTTTTATCCAGAGAATCCTGGGATTTCTCTAAAGATCCATACATAGCCTTTTAAATATTTTGGATGCCTTTGCATTTCTGCACTGCCTGTTTTTTGTTAAAATAATTTCTGCTATTTTTTAGCTAAAAACTCCAAATGTATGCTCTCTGACTTCAGAATTACTTTCTCTATCTCTAGCTAAAGAATGTATACTTCTTTTAACAGGTGCAGATGTTTCTTCAGAAAGATATATCTAATGTTTTATAGTTTTTAGATTAAAATTTGTTCATTTTCATTGAATATCATTCACATATTGAAAGTGTGCTTCTGTGATTATTTGAATTTCTGCTATGTGGTTTGGGATTTTGGGATTGAACTGTCTGTCCATAGTTGATGGAGATTATGTTTCATCTATACCTTGTCTCTTGTAGAATATCTATATGTTTTCTGTATAAATTCTTTATCATGAACTGAAATAAGATTAGACAGTTTCCTTTTTAGTTTCTGAACCATGAATATTTAGGTGGATGATTTATCTACATCAGTTCAAGGTAAATGTGCTGATGAAGGATCCCTGTACAAAGAAGACCCTGTTGATTATTTTAGGAATTTTATCTATTTAGGATTTGTCTGAGAATAGTATGGAGGATTCCAGCATGCCTGACTTCCACTCTTCCAGAAAAGTTTCAAAATATGCTATGTATGACACATATTAAAACAGGCAAAACTCCACACAATAGTGTCACTCAGTGTAAGCCAGAGTCATCCAATGGATGCCAGAAGGCTTGAGCAAAAAACCCCTATCCAGTGCCTACTCATCCAATATCCCCAGAATAGTTTCTAGTTTGTGGCTTCCTTCAGTAAGGAGCCTTGGATCTGAGAGCACTGCACCTAGATCTTAGGATTTAATTCTACCCTCCAGCAGTCATCTTTTATATCTACATAACTACAAAACTATGAGTCTAAAATTAAAAACATAAATATTTTCAATACAAGTTCATTAGCTTATACAGTCATATAGGTCTGAACTCAGTTCAGTACTCATTCATTTTGTTGTCTTTGGTTTTTTAATAACCATAGCCACCACTATCCTATTAGGCAGGATTGGTTTTAAACAACTAAACATCACATGACCATCACTTGTTATGCTTGCTCAAAGTGTTAAAACAGGCAAAATTCTCCATACAGTAATGCCACTCAATGCAAGCCAGAGTAATCAATGGATGCCAGAAGGCTTATGCATAAAATCCCTATATAGTGCCTACTCAAGCAATTTATGCACAAGCCTTCTGGCATTAATTGATTACTCAGGCTTGCACTGAGTGGCACTACTGTATGGAGAGTTTTGCCTGTTTTAACAGTTTGAGAAAGCATAAGAAATAGTGATCACATGATGTTTAGAGGTCTATGACACATATTGTTTCACCCTAATATTTTTTACTGAGTCTGAATACAACCCATTTTAATCCTGTATCAATTAGTAATGAAAAAACGTATTCTCTAAATGCTTCTATATGATTCATGCATCCATGGTTTTATGCTATATATTTAGAATTATGCATTAGTATTATTTGCATTCATTAACATATCAGTCCATCATTCACAGTTTCATATCATATTTTTTAGATTTTATTACAATTGAACAGCTTTGATGCAATATATCCAAAATCTAAGTATCTTTGAGATGGAAATCATCACTTTGGCTGTGATTATCATGCACTCCTTATTAGTAGGAAACTGTCTTCATACATTCCATAAGATTTGTGGATCATTTTTAACATTTACTGGGCTATCCATTTTTTATTTCCTTAATTAGAAACTGGTAATCAAGATCATTCTTATTTTCTTGTTAATTTCAGATCCAGTTGGTTTTTATATCTGCAACTCTGTTTTCAGCTATATCTAATACTTATAAAGCATCCACATGTTAGATCTGACTTCCTTACCTATACCTAATTCCTAGCTGTATTCTGATAGCAAATTTTACTAACATAATATTCTAGGACCTAAGTATTTCAATGCTAGTGTATTAATTGAAAAATATTTATAATAATGAGGTTTGGTCTGCTATTATCTTTAAAAATTGGTCATATAGATATTGATACAATTTTTAACAACTGATACAATTTTTAGAATGTCTTCATCAACTGGATATGATTTCAGTATTGTACAATGTTCTGGAAAAGTGCAATTGACCATGCACTATTTTGAGCACAATGGGTAAATACTGCTTCACTCCCTTAATCTCAATCTCATTAATGTTATGTCCAAACTATCATCAAAGTGGACCAGTAATTGGTTTGATATTACTAGTACTTTCAGATATTGAAAAGCACTTACTTGTTTGTGGCTGCTTTCACATCCAGGGTTCTTTTTGACAGTTCATGAAGGCTATCCACATAAGTTTTTTTTCTCTCAAAAAAATTTCCAAAAGATCTAGAAAAATTTGAAATTCCACTATGTCTTTGAATATTAGAAAGTTTTTGACTTTTTAAATCATTTTTGGATCAGGTTTTTTACATTTTCCAGATATAATATATCACAGAAACATGATTTCCATATGTACCCTTAGGAAGAGTTACATTTAGCTCCAAAATGTGAGAATCATTCACAGAGATTTATTAGCCTTTTCCATAATCATTCTACTAAATTTACTAATTACCAATATTTTGGGTTATTCCATCCATAACTTTAAGCAGAATGTTTATCATTATCTGGAAAATATATGAGGCTGTAGTTATATCTAAGGGAAGGTGGCTGTATCTAAGCAACCCCTTGATAATTGCTTCTGTTTCAGGCACAAGTATCTGGTGAAAGATAGCATTCAAATCAAGTTTTGGTAAAAAAAAAAGTTTGCTTCTTTTCCAAATTAATATCTTTCTTACATTTTGGAATAGGCTTCTACTTAGCTCTTATTTATCATTATTCTTTAATCTCCACATATGCAAATTTAACTGCTATTGTGAAATTAGATATTATAGCGCACTCAGAATTCTCTACAAATGTGTCTTTTTTACTAGTGCATCTAATCTCAGCTTGTTATTTCATGTTATCCTTTTTCAATGCAAGTTGTTGCAGAAATAACAGCATTACAACGTATTTGGAGTTTAGATTTCATTTGCTCAGTATTCAAGTCTTCTCTTGCCTGTTATATTCTCATATTTACTTTCAAATGTAACCTTTATTAATAACAGATTACAAAAATTTTTGGGTACACTTACTCATTGAGGATTACACAGTGTTCAATGTAACAAGGTAAAATGTACATATGTTTAAAAATAATTACATCCATAAAACTGCTGTATTGTGATTAATGTGTATCTGTACATGGATCCACATGGCCTGGCTGTCAAGAAGTTAACCGTCACCCAATGATCCCACCCCTGGGGCCCCAAAGCGAAGACCCAAATGCTTCAGTTGAATAGATGGTGAAGTCCAGCATTGTGTCAATCACCACAATAGGCAGCGAGGTCCAAGGCCCAAGTTCACCAAAGCAATAAACTCTCACCCCACAAACGAGCCATATCAAGACCATTTCAGATACCTCTGCCTCTCAATTAGCAGTCCAAATGGGAAGGGACCACAATCGATCTGGAAAGCCAACTTGGGAAACTGCTGAAAATAAAAACATTAACACTTATAAACATCAATTTTCACTTTTTGAGTTTTAAACAATTCTAACATACAATTCTAACAAATTACAGATAAATCTTATTTTTTTTTTTTATTGTCAAAATTCTATAAAATAAATTACTTCTGAAATGATCTTGTTAATCCATAAATTTTTTTTTTGACTAAGACAACTCTTTATAGTGTTTCAATTGTCATTAAATGTTTAATTACTCATGGTATTACATGAAAGTAAAGCATTAAGATTTAATAGGTTGATCTTTGTTTCAGAAGATCTCTCTTGAGTCATCAGGTTGCCACAGTGATAAACCTAACGATCCAGGGATCAACAAGGAATCTTTACTTCAGAGTAAAGAAAATTCAGCTCTTACACAAAATATTTGGCAAACAATTAAAAAAAAAACACTTTAATTCATTATTATTATTTTTACTCAACTTTAATAAATGGTGTGTTGCTGCTTCTATTATAAACATGTTCGGAAAAATCAACTATAAACCAACTTTAAACCACCATCAGATCAATACCAGACCAGATTTGAAATTCATATTAAAAACAAATGATGTTCACCTTTTAGTTTGATTTTATGCCTGTGTGTGAGTTTGGAATATCAGATATTATTATATATTTATGGAATTTATTGGAAAGCAAAATTATTTAAAAATGAATCTGATCAAAAGCTATATCTTGTGTCCATATTAAGCCAATATGAAAACGCTTTGCTGAAATTACAGGTTAATTTACATTCAAACTTAATATCAAATTTAATGTCGTGATGATTTTAAAATAAAGATTGAGTTGCTATGTTTGGTGAAGTTATAACAGAAACATATATCTAGTGAAGTTTGATTGAGTTTTTTCACTTGAAAGTTTATCCTATAGAGGGCTAAATTACAATTAATGGCAGGAATATTATTTCGTATATATACAAAGTACAATATTTAAAATACCAAAATAGAAAAATAAATAATAACTATAGTCAGTTTACAGCATATGTGCTATCCTAAGTATTTAATTGTTAAATGCTATTAATGATGGGGTACATATCATATGCTGGCTATAGCTATTATTTGTTTTTATATGCCTTGCATGGTTGGGGTAATTGGTAGAGAGTCGGGTTTGGGATTGACTGATTTCAGGATCAATTCTGGTGCTCACAGGTGTGGCATTCATACTTCTTATGAACTCACAAGTAGTAAAATCATATGCATTTTTTAATACATTCATATTTTAAATACTGTAGAGATAATATATTATATATAAATATTTGAAATGTGGTCATGTGAATTAGGGGTATGAGATAGTATGGATAGTTGAAGGGTTCTTGAAAGTCTGAGTTCAAATCCCCTATATTTATAGTAAATATAAATGTTTTAGTATATATTAATAAAATTAGATTGGCTAAGTCATCATCATCATCATCAGACATTGTCAGTCCACTGCAGGTTAAAGATCTCTCCAAGTTCAATCCATCTTTTTCTGATCTTTAACTTCTCTTTTCCACAACACCCCTGCACATTTTCTTATTTCATCCATCTCACATGTGGTCTTTTTCTGGGTCTTGCAATCCAGTTTAAGATTTCAATTTGTCCCCATCTATTATCATTTCTTCTAGCAATATGTCCTATCCAACTCCACTTCAGTCTTTTAATTTTTTCAATGAGGTAGGTAACACCTGTTTGTTCTCATACCCATATATTGTATTTTTTGATCTCTTCTTGTTACTCCCAACATGCATCTCTTTATACTTCTTTGAGTAATATGAAGTTTCTGTATTGCTCTTCTATTAAGTGTCCAAGTCTCAGATCCATAAGTAAGAACAGGTAAAACACATTTATTAAAAACCTTTCTTTTCAAACACATAGGCATATTTCTTTTTAGTATCAAATTATTTCTACCAAAAGCACTCCAACCAAGTTTAATTCTATGGTTAATTTCATCCATTATGTTTCCATCTGTATTAATAATCTGACCAAGGTATTTGTAGCCATTAACCTCTTCTAACTCATCTTAATCAATCTTTATTTTCATATTTTGAGAAAATTCATTGAACATTACTTTATTCTTTTTAACATGTATCTTTAGTCCTACTTTCCTACTTTCATCTGATAACTCCTGCAACATTTTCTGCAGCTCTAAAGCATTATTTGCAAAAACAGCTACAACATTAGCAAAATCTAAATGACTTCAATAATCTCCATTTACTTTCACTCCTTTAGCTGCCCATTTTAATCCACAAAATACTTCTTGCAATACTGCTGTAAAAAGTTTTGGAGATATGGAGTCATCCTATCTTACAGCCTTCTCAATGTTGACTTTCCTAGTATCATTATGTAATCTAATTGTTGCTGTTGCATTTTTACAAATGACAATATCCTGTATCTATACCTTGATGATCCAATGCTTTAATCAGTGAAGAAATGTTTATAGAATCAAATGCATTTTCATAATCTACAAATCCAAAGCATAATGACATTCATTTGTCCTTTCTATAACTTCTGCCAATACCTGGATATGATCTACTGTACTAAAACCACTTTAAATCCAGCTTGTTCTCTTGGTTGGTGGAAATCCAATGTTTTCTGTAGGCGAGTTGTAATTATCTTGGTAAAAATTTTGTATAAAATTGATAAAAGGCTGATAGGTCTGTAATTTCTAATATCTTCTTTATCACCTTTTTTAAATATTAATATTAATACTGCATTCTTCCAATCAACTGGTACATCTTTATCATTTAGACATTTGGTATATAACTTTGCTAAAAAAAAATCTATTTCTTCACCTGCTTCTTTTAATATATTGGCTAAGTAAACTTAGATAAATACATAAAGATATCCAGTAATATAAGATAAATTTAGTGTGGTGATTTTTAATATTAATTGGATATACATAAATTACTAGATGGTGAGATAAGAACTAGGATTAGGGATATTAATGGATATCGAAAGGAGTTGGATTTGTCATGGGATTATGGTAACAGCTGACCCTCAATGATAAATAAAACCATCACCATCACATCACCATAGGACACCTGTTAGAAATATTATTTGGGCATTCAATTACAACTGTGTTTACCGATTCCATTAATATATATATATATAACTACAGCTTCTAGATTCATCGGTCTTTGCGAATGCTATTTTATTTATATAGGACGAGTTGCTTAGCAACTGATGTCAGCATCACTTATGTCAGAAGTATTCAGATGATTGCAAGTGTGATCCAGCTGAAGCGTTAGTGTTATAATGCTAATAACAAACAATCATATATATATAAATTATTCACATTTTCCCTCATGAAACCCTCCTATTAATTCATTATATACAATGTATATATTTATGCAAACATTATAATGTATATATTATATAATGCAAATATAAGAGTCAGGCTTATGTAATGGAAGTGTTGGATCTTTGTAAAGGCCACAGATTTGCTGCTCGACTTCCAGATAAATAATTTTTAAAAATGTTCTATAATTAAATAAAAAGAACTATTGCGCTTGTACGTCACATAACTTTTAAGTAACGGAACATATGCTTATTTTTTTAATAGTAATTATGTATACAAAACACTAATCTTGTGGATACGTACACAAGCATTAGTGTGCTCGCTCACATACTCTGCTATGCGAGATTCTGACTTTATTATTAATTTCTAATAATTCATGAAAATAATGAAATAAATACGTTTTAATAATCTGCTAGACGTAGCAGCGGATTAATATAATACCTGATTAATCTGGCGAAGAAATGTGTTAATCCTTTATTTTAGCAGCTTTTAAAATTAAACAAATTGATGTGACATTTTTAACACGTATTTTTTTCAGATAGTCTATAAATAGCTGCCTTTACAATGTAAATTTTGCTTGATTTTTTTAAAATACACATTATCTTTCGATAAATGTTAACATATTTTCATTTCATAGAATTTTTTGCAATATAAATAAAAGCAATAATAAAGTTTTGAAAATTAAAAATAAAAAGTAAACAAATAACAAAGCTACATAAAAACACAATGCAAAGTTCAAACAATTTTAAAAGCAAACGTAAATATTATTAACATATCGAGGAGGAGAATTAAAAAAAAAGAGTTTGTTTATATTACAAGATTTCAGTGTTTTAATATTAACATTATTTTAAAAACACTAAGTGTGTTATTAGTGACTTATTTACCTTACAAAAACATAGGCAGCCATTTATATGATGAGGTCAGGTGATATTTTTTTTCTTGGTTTATTTTAATATATAATCTCACTTCTTCTTCAACTTATTTGCATTGATTTTGTTATTAAAAATATGCAATTATATTCCCTTTCTTATATATTTCATTCAATGCAACATCTTGTTTTATTACTGTTATGTACAATTTCAACATATTTTATGTAAATATTGTCGGTGTATAAGAAAAGGATATACAGTAATTTGATATATTTTGTGTTAATATAGTCAGCACATTTTGTGTTAATATAGTCAGCATATAAGAAAGGGATATAATTACATATATTCTATGTTAATATAGTCATAAAGTGGAACAACCTATAGGCATAGCATCCATAGGAATAGATGTCTCACCCATTGGTAATGAAGGTTGCATTATGTTTGTTTTACTGCTAGTTCCAGCAACATTTATCTGACCAACTCTATTTAACCTTTTATTATCTAGCTAAAAATTGTCCAACACTCATTTATCCAACCAGTATAGAATGGTTGATTAGGTTGGCTTATAAGATACTTTCTGCAAAAAATCCTTAGCATTTCTACTGATTAGTTAACTTAGATTTGAACGTCGAATCATAAACATGATAGGCAGTTATACTAACCACTACATTGTATACTCCTTCTAATAACTATTTCTGGGTAGAAACATTTTGCTACTTTCATGTTAATTTCTTTTTTGCTATTGCTCTTAAAAGAGTGAAAGAGATTTTCTGTCTAAAGCGATTATTTAAATGACTTATAAATAATTCTTTAAAACGATTTTTTAATTATTTATTATCAGATTTAATGTATTTCAATTACCTTATTGTTTTTCAAAATAATTTTCCATTTTTTTTATTTTAAAACATTTACAGCACTTTATAACCTAACTAACACTTATCTAGTAGTTAGTGATTTTAAACTCCATTTTCTGTTTGTGATATCAAAGTATGACACTTTAATTCAAAGATTCATTTTAATCTTTATTAAACTACAGTTTTCTCCACCCAACTTTTGCAATTGAAAAAAATAATTTTCTATATGTTTATTATTGAAGGTAAAATAATATTATATAAGTTAATTACTCCTTTACAAAATTAAATTCACCAACCAATAGATTTACACATAACAAACATTTACGGACTTTGGCATCAAATTAAAATAACCAGCCAACTACCTTTTCCAGGAGAACTGTGTCAAGGGTTACAAAAGTATTCTTAAAGTGACTGCAGAACCCAATGATGTACTAAAACTTTTCTATATACACACCTCAAGACTAAGTAGATTTTAAAGCATTAAACAATTGTGACATGGTCTTAAATATCAAGTATTTCAATTTAAGTGAATTAGTAAAAGGCAGGGATGAAAACATCAACATATTATCATCTTGAATGTTAATTAATATTTATTAAGAATAAATAAAATGTACAAATACTAAACTAGTGACAATATATAAGGTAGTTTACTCTTTACAGAACAAAACATTTGGTATAATAGTTTTCATGTATGATAAAAAGATAAAATGTATTAATTGTGTTAAATATAACTTTAATAGTACATTAAGCTGTGATATAAAAAAATATGTAATAGGTTGCATTATACCTATACATTGTTTATAGTTAACCTTTAGAATTTGGCTCCCTTTAGTTGAAATTTAAAGTTTAATACATTTTGAAAGAGACAGCTCTCACCTCACAGAATTATAGAACAAACAGTTAAGCATTTATACTATACATTTTAATTGAAAGTACATTATTCAGATATGCTAGAGTTATTAAACAGGCAAAATTCTCTATATGTATTGCCACTCAGTGCAAGTCAAAGTAATCAATGGATGCCAAAAGGCTTGCACATAAAATCCCCATCTAGTGCCTACTCATCCAATATCCTGAGACTAGTTTCTGGCTTGTGGCCTTCATCAATGAGGAGCCTTGGAAGATCATAAGCCAGAAACTAGGGATGAGTAGGCACTAGATGGGAGTTTATGCACAAGCCTTCTGGCATCCATTGATTACTCTGGCTTGCACTGAGTGGCAATATATTTAGAGAGATTTGCCTGTTTTAATAAGTTATAAGCAGGCATAAGAAATGGTGATCATGTGATATTTATATGCTAGAGTTCTAACTACCTTTCTATATAAACCTGTAGCCACTATCAAAATTGATAAAACAAGTATGTAGAATTTAAGCCTTTTACATACTTGTTTAACTGAAACATTTAGCAGAGTGAGAGCTTGATGTGTTTATTCTACATTCCTGATAACACTTAACATTATTTAAAATATAGAAAATTTATTATGCATCCTTTTTTGAAATATATATATATATGTAATATTATTATTATTCGTTGTCTGTATTTTTTTCGAATCAGTATACGTAATTATATATATGGGTGTGCATTAAATAAAGACATGTGAGTATAAGTCCATGTAATAATTAGAGAAAGTTAGCAGTGTTACTAGTAATTATCACAATCATTGTCAGCCCTTAAGTGAAACTATTTTCTCTAACAATACACATAGGTGTTTGTCTTCTATTTACTTAGAAACAAAGAGATATCTCTTTCATTGCTATCCCAAAGTTTTATATAAACTCAAATATATATTTTGAAGAATCTTCTCTTTATATTCTGTAAATATTATTTCATATCTCCTAGAGTGATGTATGTTCAATTAAATATTTTATGGTTTAATTGTGATGTAAATAAAGGACTGAGTAGAGATATTTATATGCAATAACTAGAGAAATATAACAGTGGTGTTCTGGGTAGCTATTAATTAGTATCAAAACTTGTAAATATTTGGAATATAATACTAATTTTCTCTTCATTGTATATGTAATTATTTTGTATATATATATGCTTTAAGAAGTGGGTCTTATTTATTTGTTATTTAGTTACATGCACTTTCGGTGACAAGCGCCATAATCATACCTTATAGTACTTGTCACTAAAAGTGCACTCAGCTAAATAAAATGAATAAAGGACATAAAACCTGCTTCAAAAATCATATGCACTTACTTATGGAAGATAATTATATATTTAAATACTGGAAATTTAATGGAAATACTCGATACATTTATTTAAATAATTTTAGTTATAATAAAATAAAGCAAAGTACCAATTAGAAACAGACATTTAAAGCTAATATTATATTATCTAGAAATTGGATTATTGTCTGAAATATTATAAATCTTTTAGCTAGTATCCAGTATTTAAGGATCATAAATCAGACAATAGTATTTGCATGTGCAAAAATTGAAGTATAACAACTCTCTAAATATATATATATGCTTATCAAAATAGACCAAAATAGTAATAAAAATATTAGTAAAATCAAAATTTACAAAATTGTTATCACAACCATAATTTCGTCCATTAAATAAATAGATCTTCTCAATTAAAAACTACTAAGAAAGTCAACAAATGTAATATATGTATACATAACTACTTCCAATTCAAGTCACCTGCCAATTGCATCTAACATTCATCTCTCCACCTATATAAAATTTACGATCATCAAAAATCTATGCTCTATACAAGCAATCCATGAAGACACTAACATATAGTTTAAATTTAATGTTTTTTGATTCAAGAGTATGAACACAGTTTTGTCACTTTAATGAAATAATATGAATTATTAATCCAATAGTAAGGCCTATTGTTTAAGACTGTCCAATGATAGGTGGTATTATATCAATCTCTTCAGTTGCATGACACTGTTCTTTTAAAATTAATGTCATGTGCTACAAAGTTTATGAAAACACAGTTAGTGTTATGCAATATATTTAATAATTGTATTTATACCATTGGCTTAATCTAAAAGCTGAAGCTAGAAAATACTGCTGAATGCTATACTTGGTTCAAATGAAACTTGAAAGATCTAGTTGTCAAAAATTAATGCATAATGTGCAATCTGTATTGCATTAAATGTGCATATACTGGAAAGGCATCATAAGCATGAAACTGTTTTGTAGTTTTAAACAGGAAAGGCATGCATGGTTTGATGTTGCAGTGATATAGTGGTATTTAAGGTCTCAAGATCCATAGATAGCAGACCAACTCCATCATTATCATTTCTCAAATTTCTTATGAATTTCTGAGCAATAAAGTTACTACTACTACAATAACTATTATTACCACCACTGCCCATCTCCTATCTTTACCCCTACTGCTACTGATGCTACCACTACTATTACTATTACTACTATTAATAGGTGAAGTTTCAACTTAACAGCAGTAATCTAAAACAATCACAACTATTGAACATACTTTCTTGACTTCAATGTTTATTGACAGCACAAAAATTAAACTTGAAACTATCCACTAGGCAAATCTTTATCAGGATTATGTAGCATATTTAAAAAAATATAAATAAATCAAAAATTAAGTACTCTGTGAAGTTCTGCATTGTGGTACAGAGATGAACATGAAAGCTAAAGATTTATGGATTGATTTCCAGATGTAGAAAGTAAAAATAAAACTTAATTTAGTCAAGTAAATGGAACTGCTCTGCTTAACCTGCCCTTTTGGTAACTGTACTTTACATAAATGATCCCCTGAAATATTGATCATTTAGTTTTCATATTTTTTAGCAAAGAAAGACCTTAAAATACTTGTGTGGAACATAGATTTTTTAAAATGAGTTCAAAATTCTAATTGCTGTTACTTATGAACATGGAATCACATGAGACTGTTTAATCTTTTTAATTTGATGAGATGATATAACTCTTTGTGAGATCAAGTCTGGCTCAGTTGAAAGTAAGTATGGACAGTAAGAACTGAGAAATATTTTCAGGCAGACTACCCTAATAGTTCCAGAATATTGACTGAAATAAAAGTTTGCTTGGTATAAGAATTAGACAGTTTAGACAACTAACTGACCTTGATAATGTAAGCAAAAAGTTGAAGTCAGATGAAATTTAGACTTCTCTAGTTGATTGGTGGTGTAGTTGTATTAAAAGAAATAAATAAGTAATTGAACGATTTTATTTTTAGGATGTTATAGTGCTTGAAGTGGCAAACCAGACATGAGTCATGGACCTCAAGCTTCAGTCTGCCACTCTATCACTGTACTAAATTGTCCAGGCCAATAAAAGCAAAGGATATATTCCAAATGTAGGATTATTCTATTTGCTTTACTTTTTCCATTTTAATATCTAGAATACTTTCCGTGCAGTAGAAAATGGTGATTTTGATTTTTAATGTTGATACTTCTACCTATTGCCACCTATCAGATATTTTAAATCTGCATTCAAGAAGTTGTGTGACAATGAAAATGCATTAAATAATGTCATTAACTAAAGAGATGGAGTGAACTGATGCTAAGGTATAGAAAATTAAAACCATTTGCAGGTAGCTCAATATTTTTTTTCTCATGTGTCATAGCATCAGCTGGGAAGCGAACCCGCTAATCCAGGACAACTGCTTGTAAAGCAGCCATCACTGACCTCTCAACCACCAATGCATGACTAGTTCAATATTTTTGAGTAGAGATTCAGCATAAGTAGTATGTCAAAAAGAAGCATTTACTCCTGGTGTATCTTTTTTCTAAGCAACAGTAAAATGTTGGCAGTAAAGCAGAACTTATTTAACAACATTTTGGAGATAATGTTAATGTCAAGATTGAATTCAACTTTAAAAACCCATCTGCTAACAATATAATCTGATAACTTTGTTAAATGATGTATAGAAAAACATCCTGAACAAGAGAGTGGGTGTAGTCCTTATTTTCGATTCCATGATGGAATAGATGAATCTTTTTTTTAATTTGGTGCAGTGAATATCTTTAATTAATATCCACTAAGGATATTTATCTCCATACATGAACAATAGTTTTCCATATTGTTATGTCTCCCCCCCTCTGACTCTGAAGATAACATTATATAAAATTACGTTTGAGATATTTAAGGTGTATGCAGATGATTGAAACAATTATGAAGAGGTGGAAGCATTATCTCTATTAATAAATTTATTGATTTTTTTATGCTGGGTTTGGGAAAAGATAAGGGGTATTTAGATATAAAGGCCATGGAGGTGACAAAGATTATGTTGTGGAAATGAGATGGAACAAAATATGGAAAAACGTAGGGTGGGAAACAGACAGAGAAAGCAAAGTGGCTAACAGGTTTCTCTGGGCATAGTTTCTGAGAGATTCCTGATTCCATATAAGGAGAAGTCACAGTGCATCACATCACATCAACATTAAAAAAAATCAGAAGAATTCAATTCATTTGTTAAGTGAGAGATTTCAGGAAGCCAATTGTGTACAAGTCTTATTTTTATTTAATATAATAGGGATGATTACAAAAAGATGTGCATATAGGATGAATTAGAATAGCGAAGAAGCATCAACTTTTATTTTTACATTTTTTCAAAGGTGGAAATTTTATTCAGGTCATTATTAAAAGTGAAAACACTATCAAAATAATGGGAATATAAAATTTTCTTGGCATAGTTAATTATAAGTTGAATAAAACAATGTATAAAATATTCTACAAAATATTAGAATGGTTATCTCAGTTAATAACCACAAACAATGAATTGGTCTTATCTTTTAGCAATTAAGTGAATTTATGTGAATCCAAAGTAAAAATAAATTTTTGTATACTCATTATGTTTGCAAAAATAGATTAATATTTACTTCAGTAGAAATTACACATATTATATGATAAATCTAGAATAGTCTTTAGAAACTGCTCTTATCAGGGACAGGAAATGAAAATGTTATAAGCATAATCAGTAAGCAGCTGAAAATATATTAGCCCAGGTCTAGAAGATTTTAGTTCATTGTTAAAACAGTACTAAACATAAAAGTGGTTATATGATAATACTACATTTGGAATACCAGTGAATGTTTAGAGTTAAATGTTTTAAAAAATTGCTATGTTATGATAATAAAAAAATTCATATAATTTGGTGTCTCTCCCTCCCCCCCCGGCTATCAAAATACTGTTCATGTAAAAAAAAATTTTGTTTAATTATACATGGATTGAATTAATTTATTTTTTTAAGTTTCTTTCATTTATTCTTTTAAATTATACTATTTAACTTGGAGAATGGCTTTTTTCTCATATATCATTATAATTGTTTACCTATGTCCTTTATTTTGGTTTAAATTTTATAATTCTTTTAATTGATTAATTAGTATTATTCTTTATATAATTTTTTAAAATTATGTATTACAATTATTTCAAGTTTCTATTAATTTTTTTGTACAATTTTTAATTACTCATTAACATATAATGCCAAATTTTAGAAGAAAAAATTAGAGATCCACACCTTAACTTTTACCCTTTTCAATTAAATGTAAGCCATAATTTAATGCAAATTGTTATCTAATCAATACTGCATTAAAGATAAAGTAATATTTTCAGCCACCATTTTCATATATTAACAATATCCCATGGTGTTAGCATGAATATTCACATGTTGTTAACAGAAGATTCACATGTTGTTAGCATGCATATTCACATGTTAGTATGAAGATTTACATATTGTTCGCATGAATATTCACACGTTAATAAGGTAAATATTCACATGTTAGCAGAAGATTCACATTTTAGAATGAAGATTCACATGTTGTTAGCATGAAGATTTACATGTTGTTAGCAGAAGATTCACATGTTGTTAGGATGAATATTCACATGATATTAGTATATTCACATGCTGTTAATATGAATATTTACATGTTAGCAAGAAGATTTACATATTGTTAGCATAAATATTCACATGTTATTAGCATGCTGATTCACGTTGTTTGCATGAAGATTCACAAGGAGTTTGAGACCTGGGAATGACAGAACTGAACTGTGATTCATGGATTTTGAGCCCTAGAGTCTAGAACAACTCTAAATCATGCAAGGTTGTTTAATTTTTGTATTATTCAGTTATCTGGGTTTTGATCACGATTCTTCATCTAAACTACATTCAAGATTTTTGGCCCTTTTGGTTTGATTCTTTACATTGCGAAGTTATACTGTATTTGGTTTTTAAACGGTTTCACATTAATACATTTTATTATTACATTCCAGTAGTGTTTAACCTTTATTGAAACAAAGCTACTTTTTTTAATATTAATATATTACATAGAAGTTTGTCATAATAAAAATAAGACATTTAAAAGATCAAATAAAATTAAATCATGCTTACAATCTGGGTTAAAATATTTGCCAAGTGAAATTCTTTTTAAGAGGCTTAAACCTTTTATCTCAGGTATCTGGCTCACATTGATCAATAAATGGGTATCTAATCATCCTTAACAAAATGATGAAAAACTATTCAAATATTCACCACCAGCAAATGGTTAAGTCTGTTTCAAGTGTTGTCTTTATTGCTCCTGTTCCTCTAGAAGGTGTTGTTGGAGAGCTCTTACCTGCAGTGAGCTATTTATTAGAAAGGTTTTACCGTTACTACTTTTTCAACATTAACATAAAATATAATATTATTTTGAACTGTAATTAATTTTTATAGCTCATCAATTAGATATACGATTTGATTAGGAATATTTAAATTGATTTTAAAATGTTTTATTAATATAAGAAACAGTAATAGTTTCTATGAACTATTTAAATTGTGAATTAATTTCACTTTCAGTTTTCTCAATTTCATTAATAATTCCTTTTTATTAAACTGCAATTAATCATGCAAGAATTTCTCTTCTTATCTCCAAAAAATATCTTTTAATATCTAAAATATAGTATCACGTGACTTTCTCTGCTTGCTGGCAACATATGAGTACAATGTTTGCAGCACAATTTCAAGGAATATGATGCCTTGCTCTATATATGCTGTTCTTTCCAGAGTCAAAATGCTACAGTTAGCACATAAATAAAGTCACTTGAACAGATGCCGGCATAATGCCAAGCCTATAAAACTCTATATACAAGTAATTCGAGCAATAAAATGAGAAAGAAATTAAAATAAAACATATATACTTAACATTTTAAAAGTTTTTGTAACAAATTATTTATACTTACTCCAGCTAGAGGCATCTCTAATTTTACTTTTTCTGCCTCGATGCACAGCCTATTAAAAGTACAGTGGATTTTAACATAAACATTATCTTCAATAATTTCATGTTCAATTTCTAAACCATTTTTTTTCAAAGTACTTTCAAACGCCTCTCGATGTTCGATTGCTGTAGAAATGTCTTCATTTCCAATGTCCTCAAAATTAGAATTTTTGTAAAATAAAACAAAATCGACTCGCTTACCATCATCCTTAAAATTTCCTTTACAAGCATTACCATTTTCAATCACTGCTTTACTATCAGCCATAACATTCCACACCCACTCGACAGTTTTGGCAGGTGGAGGGGCTGACAAAAACCTAAAAATAAAATTATTTAATATAGCAATTTTATAATTCAAGACAAATATACAGTACAAAAATAAAAATTTTATGTATACATGTGTAATAAATATTTTTGTAAAAAATGTTGGTAAAGAATGTTTTTCATTAGATTTAGGGTTAAACATTTCTTATTTTACTTTCTTTCTAAAACTCATGCAAATATATATATTAAATTAGGTAGCCAATGGGCTTTATTAAACAATTGGAAAGTGTAGGAAATGGAAGGTCTCAATGGAGATGAAAGCCGGTTTGATAAATATTTAAATATAATTATTAATAGTTGTTTATTTCAATCTTGTTTGATTATTTATTTATTTATGTTTGTGACAACATTATGGACGAATAAATCATATTGGATATTTGACCATCATAGTGATATGTGTGTGTGTGTGTTGAAACCAAAAAAATAGCCGGTGGCAATCTTGGTGGCAATAATATATAGAAAGTTGGTTGAGACGTTGCGATCTCGATTGAGATGGCATATCGATAATATGGAAGAAGCGCAATTCTCATTAACTTGATTTGCAATTAGCTACGCATACAAGTTTTTATACATTTCCACATAAGCTAAAACTATTCTATAATTTGATAATAGATTTTCATTTAATAAAATAATAAATAAATTTCTTAAGGTTTTAATAATACGAGTATTCTTAATCTTATTCTATTTTAATAATAAACATCTTTACAAATATATTGTTTTTTACTACAAGCACTAAGTAAGAGTAATTTAATCTATGTTTTAAAATTAAGGCGAGCAAATTTAAATATAAAGTTGATTAGTAATTTATCTCAGGGTTATATAAAATAAGAAAATAAATGTATGGATATAAAATTTGTTTATGTATTTTAGGATATGACAATGTAAAAGGAATTTTATCTGTACTATTCTACCCAATACTTTTATGTTTCAGATAGCATTAATATAATAATGATGTATCTAATCCATATAGATTTTACGTGTAAGCTAATATTTTAAATATGACTTTTATATTGTGAATATGCAGTAACGTTTTTCTAATAGCGACAAAAGATAAATATTAAAAATTAATAATTACTTTATTACGCAATATAAAAAACGAATAATAACAATAAGAAAATTATATAAAATGACTAATAAATATTACTATTTGTTTCCTAAATCTAATTTAAATTTGGAATATGAAAAGGTATTATCAGAAAGTATTACAAGGACCCTAACATTAAATAGGAATAGGTTATTTACTATCTGAGCACTTATTGCGTATATGTGTAGAGATGATAATCTGGACCAACTGATGATTTCTGGTTTAGCATGAAATATGTATATTGGTAATTATTTATCTTTTCAACATATATCTGTTCAAATGTATCAGTGTTATGAGATAGAGTGGAGAGTGGTGGATTGTGTGAAAGTCTGTGCTCATATATCCTATATATTTCTAAAAAATAAATCCAATTCAAATACTGGAGGATAATAATCATCATCATAACGATCAATGATAAATGCTCTATGTGTCCCTTAATTAGTTTGTTTCACTAATTAATCAACTATTAATCATTCTCACTTAATAATGCTGGAGAAGTTTTCACTCTTTTAAGCGACGCAAGTGCGATTAATTATTGCTTAGCATACCTAAATAATATTTACACATTGGGCTTATTTATTTTACTTCAAGATTCTTTACTGGATTCATTTGCAGACTTAAACATTAGGAGTGCTTCTCTACTAACAAAATATAATTAGATCATTAAGATACCTGATTACGTACTATATAAAAATATTAATACTAAACATATAAGGGTAATACATAAAATATTCCTTACAGATCTATTCATCTAAACATATAACAATTGCAGTATAGTACAGTTTTATATAAGTTCAATAGTTACTTACATTTATCTAACCTAAATCTAAGGTAAATCATATTTAACCCCATTCAATATCAACAATAATAATATTAAATAAAAATATTACCTGTACACGAACCTAGTTATAGCTGAGAAAACTTTACTACATTAGTAACAACTATAATATTAACTAACTAAGAAAAAAGCAATTATGAAAAAGTGCATTAAATAATCAGTCAATTTATAGCACAACTAATTTCATTTTTGTAATATAATCCTGCATAAAGATTAATAAATTCCATTTATCATACTTATTGACTTAAGATAAGTTACATTTAGCACATTAATTTATTTTAAGACTGCTTATTACTTGGATGTTTATCATACTTAAAATTTTCTTTGATATGCACAATTCAGAAGTGGTATTTAAATATTTAACTTCATTATCCATCGAATGATATTTAAGTATTTAGCACTGGACACAACTTCATAGTTTGTCACAATGCAACAATTTAATTCCTTTGAACAGATATTATAATTCTATCCAAAGGATTAATGTTCATTAATTTGAGATATGTAATTAATCTATTCATTTATAAATCTTTAATCCATAATGCCAGTAATTCTGATTGTATTTCTGATAAAGTAAATAGTTTATCATCCATAACAATGTGAATTTCATTACTTTTTGAATGAAAGTTCATTTCTCTAAGTGACAAGTTTATTGAGGCATATTTGAGTTGAAAAATTATTTAAGGTTTTTCCTTACATTATTAAAAACTAAATAAATTTTGATAAAACAGTTATTTTGAAAATAATTATCAGCAACTTATTTGAAGTTAATAAATATAATGTTCCAATTATAACAGCTATTTAATATTACTCCCAATTGAAAAAGTCTAGCGATAAGTCAATTTATCTATTTTTCCATTAACAGTTGATTGTAATAAATGAGATTTCTTGAAATAAACAATTAATTAGTGATGGTTTCTGTTTTATTTGCTGTTGTTCATCTTTTCTTGGTACAATGGCAATAAGTCATTTTGAACCAACAAAGTCTTGCGTTGTTAGCCGAGAGGTATCGCAGCCGCCATGCAAGCAAGTAGTTGGTTGCAGATGGGTGTGGGTTCGCGTCCCGGCAGATGCTATGACATATGAAAAAAAGGCAAAATTCCTAACTGTTAGCTTAGCTGATCGTCATATAGATAGCAAACTTAATGGCTATTTAATATTTGAACCTGTTTAGGTTCTGATTGCAATAAGAACTTGTGAAGACTGTCTGAATTTTCCAAACTTTAGTTTTAATACCAGTTATCACATGATGCCTGGATTACATAATATTCTCCATCATGCATTGGGCTTTCTTGGTTTGTCCAGAAAATATTGGAAGAGTTCATCATGATTACTGCCAGGCAAAATAATAGATGCTAAGATTTTTGAATCACTGTGGTAAAAACTTTATGAACAATATTTAAAAATTAAAGAAAAGAAAATAATAATCTCAGTCTTTTTCAATCATTTTTATTTCCAGGTTTTGAAATAATATTACAAACATTTATTCAAAATAAATAAATCATAAAACTATATAAAGTTCTCAGATATTTATTTCAATCAAATTTAAATTAACTTTTTAAAAATAAATATTTTAAAAAACTAGAATCAATCTTTTCTAAATTTAAATTCAAACATGTAAGCTTCCACACATACGCACAAAATATAAAATATAAAAATGTAAGTTAACGGTTTATTCTACATGAAAATAAAAATGTAATCTAAAATATAATTGCTTTACTTTAAAATATTTTAGTGTGGTTATGTTAGATTTATAATTTTATTCTTTATTTCCGTATGAAATTAATTATTTTTATGTGTGGGAACACTTCTATTTGTTTATATCATTTGATATTTTTGTTCCTCAACAAGAATAATGACAAAATATATGCGTACATATTTTATACAACTGTCGATAATAAAATCTGCTTGAAAAGCCATTCAAAAATGCTTTGTAAAATAATATTTTCTCATAAACATTAATATGAGAGACTATTAAACATGATATTAATTATATGAGATGCTATACAACCAATGATAGCGATGAATACATTTGCTTAACTATAAAAATTAAAGCCAATACAATTTTTACAGTTTTAAATTTATAATAACCAATTTACAGCTGCATCTACAAGATTACAATATAAAGAGTTTATGATTATACATCGCTTTAATTAAAATAATTGGTGAGTTGTGCACTAGTACGCAGCTTAAGAGAAGTTGAGTTTTAGAACTGATGTATTAATATACATGAAGCACTTTCAAAAGCTTGTGAGCTATGAATATGAAAGCACAATCTTTCGAAAGTGCTTAGCGTATATTAATACATCAACTCTAAAGCTCAAACTTCTTATTCTCATGTGTCATAGCATCAGCCGGGAAGCGAACCCGCTAACCCGGGACAACTGCTTATAAAACAGCTGTCATTGACCTCTCGACCACCAATGCTTGACAGCTCAAACTTCTTTTTAGCTGTTTACTAATGTACAACTCACCAAGGTTACAATATATATATATATGGAAATATTAGTGTGTGGAGTTTACTATTTTATTTAATTAGAACGCTCTTAACTTAGGACAGTAGCCAATCAACATTAACTATCTTAGACATCATAAAAAGGAAGGTAAATACGTCCAGCCATTGCAATTTTGGAACATGCCATTGATCGGTTTTTCTTGATAAGAAATTCTTACGAAAAGCAATAAAAGAATCCTATTTAAAGTTTAAGATCAAGAAACACCATGGTTTTTATTCTTAGTTAGTTGAATTTTTTTGAATGCATGATAAATGTGTGCATAAATAATAATTTTTTCTTTTATTTTTAGGAAGTAGTAAAGTCACCAGCCAAGACAGCAGTTGGTAGTCAAAGGCATAGGGTGCTAAGAACTTCCTGATTGCAGACCCAGGTTGTCATTAAATTACACCTTTTATTTATGTACCCATAATTGCAGATGACTTTCAAGAAAAGAAAATTACCCAAATTGGATAAAGAACTGTCTAATATTAAATAGGGCATTATTGGACTCTGTTAAAGTTAGAAAAAAAGATGGAGACATTTGATTTAAAGTCTTCATGCAAATTTAATTCTATGATTAATTTTATTCATTATGTTTTCATCTGCATATTTAATCTGGCCAAAGTATTTGTAAGTTATTAACTTCTAATTTAAGTTTATAAGTTTTTATATTCTTCTTTCAAGAAAATCCATTGAACATCTAATCCTTTTACTATTTTTATCTTTAGATTTACTTTCATCTGATAATTCTTGAAATATTTTCTGGAGCTCTAAAGCATTATTTACAAAAACAATTACGTCATCTGCAGAATCTAAATGACTTAAATAATCTGTTTTATTTCCTTAGCATTATCCACAAAATACTTATTCTAAAAAAGCTGTAAAAAATTTTGTTGATATGTAATCATCCTATTATAAACTATTAATATTAATCTTTTTGTATCATTTCTTTTGCAATTTGATAAATATTCTTCAGATTATGATAATATACCAGATCCATATCTTAATAATCCAAAGCTTTAGTCCTTGTGGAAATGCTTATAGAATCAAATGCTTTTTTATAATCTACAATCCAAAGCATAATGGCAGCTCATATTTGTTGGTCTTTCATATAATTTCTCTCAGTACTTGTATGTGATCTTTTTTTCTTTTATGGGTATTTGTAATCATGACAATCAAACTTAAACTATTACTTTTTTTCTCAGGCAGCTGTAAAATCTCCAGCCAAGATAATAGATGATAGTCAAAAGCAGAAGGTGCAAAGAACTTCCTGGCTGTGATTCCAGGTTATCAATCAATGACCATCCAATTATGACTTCAGATGATTTTTAAGTGAAGGAAGATTGCATGAATTGAAAAAAAAATTATCTGATACTAAATGGGATATTGCAGGATTTTTTAAAGTTGCATTATGCCATCAATCACCATCATGCTGTTTTACTATTTTTTATTTACAATAAATCCTGCTCTACTTGCCCTTCCAACATTTATGTCTTTGTAGTAAACTATATGTCCACTTTTTAAATCAACCATTTCTTCAATTTTTCTTCTGACAAAATTTAATAATGCCCCATTTAATATTAGATAGTTCTTCCAATTCATTCAATCTGCCTTCACGTAAAATTGATCTGCAGTTGTAAATACCTAAATAAAGGTGCTCACTTAATGACTGCCAGAAATCACAGTCTGGAAGTTTTTAGCACTTTCTACATTCAACCATCAACTACTATTTGGATTGATGACTTTACAATCTCCTGAAAATAAAGACAATTTAATTTTGTCTATTGTGATTGTAAATATTTATAAATGAAAAAAGAAGAGACCACATTCAAATATTAAGAGAAAGTTATAGAAAAGGATAATGAATATGAGTTGCCACTATCCTTTAGATTATGGATTATGACCAAACAGTTGACTGTTATAAGCACTTTTATACTGATTAAAGTGTTGGATCATAAAGATGTAAATCTGAGATATTATTATATTTTGAAGAATATTTATCAAATTACAATAGAAATGATTAGATTATACTAAAGAGATTAACATTAATAAGGGTGAATGATAGGATGATTACATATCTTGAAAACTTTTTATAGTTTTACAAGAAGTATTTTATAGGGTATATAAGCACAGACTTTCACACAACCCACCACTCTAGCTCATAACACTGATACACTTGAACACATATATGTCAAAAAGATAAATAATCACCAATATACGTAATTCATGCTAAACTAGCAATCATCAGTTGGTCCAGATTATCATTTCTACACATATATGCAATAAGTGCTCAGATATATATTAAAATAGCCAATCTTCATACTTTAATGGACAGGTTTCAATCCACTCCACATTCCAACTCTTCATCCATCCATCCAATTGAAAATCTGATGGTGGAATGCTCAAAGGCCACCCTGATGCTGAGATTCTCATCACACCCATGTTGACCTAAAGTCAATCTGATCCTTCATGTACAGGACATAATCAACTTAATACATATATAAGGGATGGGCAGACATCACTATTATGTAATAACTGAAATACAGGTTTTCTATATACCTGTATCAATATATGTAATATATAGAACATATGAGCACAGACTTTCACATGTCCCACCACTCTATCTCATAACACTGACATACTTGAACACATATATGTCGAAAAGATAATTAATCATCAATATACGTATTTCATGCTAAACCAGCAATCACCAGTTGGTCCAGATTATCATCTCTGCACATATATGCAATAAGTGCTCAAATATATATTAAGATATCCAATCTTCATACTTTAATGGACAGGCTTCAATCCACTTCACACTCCAACTTTTCAACCATCCATCCAATTGAAAATCTGATGATGGAACACTCAAATGCCACCCTGAGGCTGAGATTCTCATCACACCCATGTTGATTTTGTGAATTGAAATACAAAGCTAAGAAGATTAGAGAGATTATTTATAGATTTTGCAAACAATATGTTTGTTTTTACAAGTGATGCTTCAGGAAATGTTGGAATTGTCATTAGATTAAAAAAAGGCATATGACACTATTGTTTGGAAATTCACAAGATGTTTGAACACCAAATATGTGAGCACCAGAATCGATCCTGGAACCTCCTGATCCCAAGTCAGAAACTATCCTAATTGCTCCAAATCACACAGAGCAGGTATTAGATAAAAATAAGACTAGTTAAATACTAAAAAGACTAAAGTTATTTTTAATGGATTTTATCAAAGAAGAAAATAAAGATTGATAATAATGAATTATAATAAGTTCTAACAACTACGACAACTACGAACACCTTGGTCAGATTATGAATACAGATTAAACATAACGGATACAATTAATCATAAAATTGATTTTGGATGGAGCACTTTTAATAAAAATAATTTAATATTAAAAGATAATATATATAAATATTTAAAAAGGAAGATATAGCTACATATGCTAAATAATATTAAAATAAAGCAGTAGTTTATAACATTTACACTCAAGTATCAATATCCCATTGAGTTTAAATGAACTATTGACGAGTTCTCTAATATAATATACATTTATACTCAAGTGTCAATATCCTATTGAGTTTAAATGAACTATTGACGAGTTCTCTAACATAATAATCACTGGTAATTACTTTTATCAGCTGTTGAATCTCTCCTCAGTTTGAGATATGGCTACGACTTAAAAAAAAACAACAAATTAATGACATTAATTCACACTTTTCATGATTATACCATTTAATAATGCAAAATCTATTATCCATAAACTATAAAATAAAACAAATCAGCTGACTACTTTTTATAATGAAAATGTTACGCATTTAGAATTCTACTGTGAACTATGCAAAATCAATTCATCCTTACTCCTTTGGTATACTCATATTATTGAGGATAACATTCTCATGTTAGGCACTAATATGGATGTTGAGCTTCTTACTCATTTAATTTTTTCAAAATAATTTTATTTAAAAGTAACCAATACTTGAAGATATGCACTTACATTCATATACTCATTAGTGATTGATTTTATTCCAGCTAAAATTTATAAGTATCTAAATTATATAATCACTCACATAGTATTTGCTACAATCAACTTTGTTAACATAAATATTATATATCCAACTTTTCCACTGATGTAATATTTTGTATTGAGAAAAATTCAGATGCTTTATGTCATCTCTCAGTAAATAACTTGTGGCTAATCAATCAAAAAATGTTTCCAAGAACTATTCTGGAAAAAAAAATCTAAATGATCTTATGCTTTCGAAACTTTCTTTTTTATATTATATAACCAAAGACTGCTGTATATTTTAAGCTGTTATTTTAGTCCAAGAATCAATCTTGTTGCAAAGAAAACATTATGCCACATGCCAAATTGACTTTAAAGCTGCTTTTGATCTAGTAAACTGAGAATATTTCTTCAGTGCACTAAGAACACTTCTACCTGATCATACATATCTAATTACTGCCAGAAAAAATTATCTTGCCAACAGATCTGTTAGACTTAAAATTACATCTCTCTCTTCACCTTTTAAACCCAGATATGGTACTCCATAGGACTCACTGCTTGCATTGTTATTATTTGCAATATTTATAGACCTCATAATCAAATAAATTGAACAAAGCACAGAAGTATCTCCACCTTCCTCATTTAAAAATTATCATTAAGACAATGCTCGTCATTGATGATGTCCTGTTAATCATCAGAAACCATAGGAATATTCTTCTTGCCCTGCATATTCTGAATAAATTTCAAATGTTAACAGGATTTATATAATATAGATTTGTAAATCATCCATGTGGCAGTTACCTGCAAGTCATAAACTACAATCATTCTTCACAGAAACTTCCAGTTAATATATCTAAAACACAATTAATTCATCAATTGAAACATTTCATTGTTAGCAAGTGAAAACTGAAAGCCTTCTGCCTCAAAATGCTTCATCCTATTGTAAAAAGTTTATATTGTTAATTCTATTCTTGGTAGTATATTTGTTTTCTATAGATTATAGATGTGTCTTTTCAAAATTACTGTTAGAAGTCTGATATCTATAATAAAGTTTTATATCTGGGATCATCTTCACAATTACAACTGCTTGCCTTTCTATTTTAAAGGAATTTTAATCTAATATGCCCTCAATTTTCTGTCACTTTTGAGCTAAAATATACATTGCAATCTTAGTTCAATCTGAAAAGCCATCCCCTCTCTTATATGACTGCTCGCTTCTTTCATATGCAGACCATTCTTTTTGAACATGCTTTAGAACATACAGGTATGATGAACTAATATAATACCAAATTTATAATCAGTGTATCATTTAGAGATTTAAAGTAAATAATATATCTCTAAATAGACATCTATTGTTAACTTTGCCATTTTCCAAAACTATAACCAAATTCCAAAATATATGGCTCTCAATCATTAAAATTTTTGTTTAATTTACTACAAGGAACAATTCCTACTCAAACTTTCTTCATAAACCAATTTAGATTAAATCTTGAATCATTTGTGTCTCATATAATAATCATCCAGAAGATATGCTACACTTTTGTCCATCTCATCCTTACGTCTAATTAAGGTATAACTAATTTCAAGCAATTGCTTAAAAAATATTAAATTCTTTCATCTATATAATGTCACTGTAATTATTCCTTCTCTTAGAAATATGTGACTTGCAAGCTACTCTATCATTTTTGATAAGAAGACAATCTTGTTATAAAAAAAACTGGTTTAATACGTACTTATATGCTCTCAAGTTTTTACCTAGAAATGCTATGAATAACATTTGGCAATGTAGTATTTTCTGAATTATTTTAGCTTATTAGCATTCAAGGCAAGATTATCCTTTGATATATATATATATATATATATATAAGGTGTGTAATTGTAAATAAAGTGCACATCCACCTATATAAAATCTTACTTTCTTCAAATCTGAATCACATTTCATTTGCTTTGAAGCACCAATTGAATTGCAGTATTGCTTGTACTTTTATGCATTATGTTTCATTACATATTTGCTATGTAACTTAAATTTATTTTCTTGTATGTATGTATATATATTAATACTTAATATAAAAAGCGTGTTAATGGTTCTAAACTTATTTTATTTTTAATTTTTTTAACGATAAATGCAGCAAGAGAATACATTCAAAATCTCTATCTAGACTTATCCCCATTCCGGTTTCGCTCTCGTCGTTGAGGAACTAGGACATCCAGACATCAGATTCAAAATACAAATTCAAGCCCAGAATTTATCTAATACTTAACTATTAAATAGAAAATCTGAAAATTTCAGTCATTTATATGTCTTCAGATCCAACTCTCCAACTCAAATAGCCATATGGGTCTGAACTAAATTCAGATACACCATATATTAATAGCCTTAGCAATCTAATATAGCCAAAGCCTTAGCATCAAAATTTATAATATTAATGAAATAAAGTCATACATCATATGACTCCCCATCCGGTTTAGGGATTTTGAATGCGTTTCTTACTGAATTTATCTGTAAAAAAATAAAAATAAAAAAAGCTTGTTTAGAATTATTAGCATGCTCTTTATATTACATTTGTAAATACAAATAATAATAAAAAGTCACGTGATGCACGACTTGATTTTATTAATATATTAATACTCGTATATTATTCATTATTAATAAAATTCATTTTATATATAAGAACAATTTTAAGAGTTGTGTTTTATCAATTCTTACTTATTAATCTGAGACTTAGACACTTAACAGAAGAGCAATACAGAGACTTTAGACTACTCTACAAAATATGGAGAAATATGTCTTAGCAGTAGCAAGAGGAGATTGGAAATGGAATACATGGGCGAGAGAAAACGAAATTGTTTTTGACGTCATTAGAAAGAATTAAAAGATTAAAATGGGGTTGGATTGGACATATTGCTAGGGGAAATGATAATAGATTGACAGTTGAAGTTTTAATTGGATCTCAAAGATTAAAAAGACCTAGAAAGAGACCACATATAAGATGGGTGAATAAAATAAGGTAGTTTGCCAGACTGATACAGAGAAGGGAGGCTATAGATTAGAGAAACCGAATTAAACTTGCAAAGACTTTCAGTCTAAAATAGACTGATAATGATAGAAAATGATGATAATGATTTATATTACTAAAATAATTTACAAACTTTTTGCTATTTAAACCCCCTGCAAAGAAGTGTTTGCCTTATTACAATATTTTATATATGACTTTAAATATTTTTTTTTATTACATTTATCCTTTTATTTAAACACAAACATTAATGTTGGAAATCCATTCAATAACTTTTCATGCTTTTCCCATTTTTCTAAATTTTTTTTTTTAGTCACCGTGGATCCTTTTCAGTTGTTCTTCCTTTGTAACTATTTGAAAGAAAATCAAATAAATAGTCTATCAATTCAGTTCTGCCGTCCTATGTAATTATATAGCGTCTCTCTCTTTGTTGATTTTTAGATTGAAATGTTTTCTTGTCATTAGAATGTTTAATTTTATAACTTTAATTATATTATACGACATTACTCGTACATCGCAATGTATATATATATATTAATTAGGCAATATTTTTAAAAATAATATTCAAGCACAGACATTTTGTACAATGTTACAGCAATTAAATATCATGACAGGAGATGCATTGTCGGTTGGGGGCATAATAGTTTAAGATATTTAAAAATAAGTGGTTCACACAGATTAATTTATATGGTTGTATTAAAAGATGGACGCATATATGACTATATTATTTAATCTTATTTAAACTAATACATAGTTAATGTGCATAGCTTTAGCTGACAAGTTTCAATTATTAAGCTCCACAGTATTCACGAAGTCTTTAGTTACAGACTGAAATTTATGTTATGCTAATGCTGATGGTAAACTTGAAGGTATGATGATTAAGTTAAACCCCTAAACATCACATGATTACCATTTCTTATGCTAGCACATACACTACTGTATGCAGAGTTTTACCTGTTTAATGATGATTAAGAGATATGAATTATAGATTCGATTTTGTAAATTAGATAATGAATAGAACTATTCATTAGATATTTATATCTTTATACCTTATTAAATAATATACATGTGTGTTTCGTTCGTGTTAAGCCTAATCCTTAATTAATGATATTGCATGCTTAAATTTAACTGAATAGAAAAATTGCATGTATTAAAATTTATTTGTTGATAAAATTTATTTGTTATATGTTAAGTGATGCATTTCTTAGAGGGAGGGCGGATATTGTTAATTAAAACTGTAAAGGTTAAATTAATTTTCTCAATTTTATACAAAGAGCGTTCGATGCCTTTTGTTTATCAAATCTAACATTTATTCATTTAATATTGAATGTCAAAATAGATATTGATAGTTAATCTATAACAGATGCATATTAATATTCTGATAACTAAATTCATTTGAAATATTATATACAAACAATTACTTGTAATTATTTTGCAACAATTTTATTGCAACTCATTTATGCATAATAAATACAATGAATTTTGGGATGAAATTGGATTCATTATTTCGCGTGTTTATGTTTAATAAATGAATAGATACATTAATATTTAACTGGATTTAAATGTGCATTTGTCTTAGGGATGGTTTGATAATCTCAAACCAAAAAATTGATTAGTAATAATCATTAAAACACTTATCCAAATTGGATGGGGGCAAAGTTATGAATAAAGAAAGTTTGATATTTGTAGTTCAAATTGTAATAATTGAATTTTTGTATTTACTTTCTAGTAAACTCTAAAACTGTTTCTAAATAAAATTTCAACTGCAAATGAAATGGCTAAAAATTTATTTGCTAAAAAAAAAAAACTATAACCAAAATAACAAAATCAGAGATTAAGAAATATATAGAAAAGTTATACTGCATTACAAAGACACTATCCAAAGCATGTTTAATGAGATACTTTATATAGAAACTGTACATAAAAGGACCTATAAAAATGGCAGATAATTCGTAAGACTTTGAGACTTCTTCCAAAAGATAACATAACTAGAAATGAGGTCATTGCAGTTAAAATTTTATGAGAAAATGAAGTATCAATAACAATATTGATCAAATTATGCTGATTATCCTGAAAATCAGCTTAATGCTAATTTTACTTCTTTGTATTATTCATCAGTGACAAATGATCCAGTGGTCTACAGATTTATTGTAGAATAACACTGAGCAAAACTGTAGTAAAAAACCTGGAAACATTTTTTTAGATGCATTAGTATATTATTAAAAATGAAGCTAGAGATGTTTTTCTGTGATTCTCCATCGATGTGAAAATTAGACATTGAAAAAAAAATAGAGACATTATATCTATTTCTTAAACTGTATTTCTAACAAAGACCTTTGAAAATTCCATAACACAGAATGAAAAACAAACAAATTGATAGATGATTAGATCAAGTTAAACTCTTGCTTGAAGTGTTAATATATATAACACATGCATTTTTTAAATAAGCTAATTATTAACAAAATATCAAAAACAAATCTGTAGAAACTCTAACCAGAAGATGGAATCTTTAGTGGCTTTATTGAGTTCTTCAATTATTCCATTCTAGCCATAGATTTGATAGTCATTAATTATATGGGTCATGCTTTGGATTTGTTGATATCTATTTAGGCAAGTGGCTATTAAATTCCATTTTAAAATAAGAAAAGCACAAACTATGAGCTGTCCTGAATCTATGGTGAGATCCCAGTAATGTCTAGGAAGATCAAATCCAGATGGCTTAATTGTTGGATCTGGAAGGATAAAATGTTTGGAACTTCATTAGTTCATTTTTTATGGCATAGTTCTTTGTTTCTAAATTATTGGTTGAACATCCACAAAGAAGATCATATTTTGAGATGGATGCCAGTCTTTCAATGTGGAAACCAGATTTTACCTTGATGGGTTTTTGAAGATGGAAAACTATGAAAAATCAGAAATGATCAAATTAAAATTGTCTTGTTTTGATCATATAATGAAATGATCCAATTTATTTCAAAGGAATATAATGCTTGGAAAAATTGTTTAAAAGAAACTAGAAGAATATTATGTTAGTGTAAAAGCTTTTCATGAACTCAACAATGAATATGGCTTTGAATAGTCTGAAACTGAACAAGTGATTGATCTACATGCAGAAATGCTATTTGTATGATTATTAGAAGATAATTGAGACTTAATAACAATTAAAAATAATAATAATAATAGTAACAATAATTTAAATTTAAATTAGAAATTATTTTACATAGTGAGGAAACTAAATGCACGTGATTATTAAAAGTTTGATTAATGAGATGAATTGATTTTAAAAATGTTTTTCTTTATTCAACACTTTGAATCAATATCTTACTAAACTCATATTTTGTAATGGTTGACCAATAAAAAAGTATATATAATGGATATACCTATAAAAATAATGTGTCTATTATAGTGAACAGAAGGAAAATATTATTACATACTAGGTGGTGTATTTTAAATATAATACAGAAGTGATATAGTTTAAGTCATAAATTATTATTAGCAATAGATATCAAAATATTGGGCATAACAATACACAAATTCAATGTAATTGATGTTTAATAAAAAACAGAAATTCAAGTGTTGTTAGCCGAGATGTCAGCGCAACCGCCTTCATGTAAGTAGTTGGTTGCAGACGGTTGTTGCAGGTTCGCCTCCTGGCTGATGCTATGATATATGAAAAAAACAACAGAAATTAGTAATATAAATAACATTCCATTTACAGTTAAAAGTGATGTTTGGTTACAAGATTATGTTCAAGTAATGCTATTGATTATTTAATCATTTTATAATCAAATAATAATGATATGTATATTACAGTTAGTGTCCATTAGATTATCATGTTTAAAATCAGCAGTATTATTTATCAAGATATAGCTGGTTTTAGTTACTTGAATACTATTATGAAACTAAATTATAATAATTATGATTACTAAAGTGTTCATCAATGATGATTATTCATGTTGATATTGATTATATTGAACTAATGTCTCTACTTAGATTAAAACAACAAGTAACATTGCTGGTATAAAAGAAATTCTTTAAAAATAAAATATAACTGAGAATTGGAAAGAAAAGCTATAGGCAAGAATAAAAATGTTAAGAATAGAACAAAAAAAATTATTTCAGCAGTAAAAATAAATATATATGAAAGAATTTTAATATATATATATATATCATCAACCATTATCAATCCACTGCAGGATGAAGGTTTCTCCAAGTTCAATCCATCTTTTCCTATCTTTAGCTTCTCTTCTCCACATCACCCCTGCACACTTTCTTATTTCATCCACCCATCTCACATGTGGTCTCTTTCTGGGTCTTTTACAATCTCTTGGAATCCAGTTTAAAATTTCAATTGTCCATCTGTTATCATCTCTTCTAACAATATGTCCAGCCCAACTCCACTTCAGTCTTTTAATTTTTTCAATGAGGTCAGTAACACCTGTTTGTTCTCTTACCCATACATTGCATTTTCGATCCCTTCTTGTTATTCCCAACATGCATCTCTCCATACTTCTTTGAGTGGTCTGAAGTCTCTGTATTGCTCTTCTATTAAGTGTCCAAGTCTCAGATCCATAAGTAAGAACTGGCAAAACACATTTATTAAAAACCTTCCTTTTCAAACACATAGGCATATTTCCTTTTAGTATCAAGTTATTTCTACCAAAAGCACTCCAACCAAGTTTAATTCTATGATTAATTTCATCCATTATATTTCCATCTGTATTAATAATCTGACCAAGGTATTTGTAACTGTTAACTTCTTCTAACTCATCATAATCAGTCTTTATTTTCATATTTTGAGAAAATCTATTAAACATTACTTTAGTCTTTTTAACATTTATCTTTAGTCCTACTTTCCTACTTTCATCTGATAACTCCTGCAACATTTCCTGTAGCTCTAAAGCATTATTTGCAAAAACAACTATATCATCTGCAAAATCTAAATGACTTAAATAATCTCCATTTACTTTCACTCCTTTAGCTTCCCATTTTAATCCACAAAATACTTCTTGCAGCACTGCTGTAAAAAGTTTTGGAGATATGGAGTCACCCTGTCTTACACCCTTTTCAATGTTGATTTTCCTACTGTCATTATGTAATCTAATTGTTGCTGTTGCATTTTTATAAATATTCTTCAAAATATGACAATATCCTGGATCTACACCTTGATGATCCAATGCTTTAATCACTGAAGAAATGTTTATAGAATCAAATGCCTTTTCATAGTCTACAAATCCTAAGCATAATGGCAACTCATATTCATTTGTCCTTTCTATAATTTCTCTCAATACCTGGATATGATCTACTGTACTAAAACCACTTTTAAATCCAGCTTGTTCTCTTGGTTGGTGGAAATCCAGTGTTTTCTGTAGACGAGTTGTAATTATCTTAGTAAAATTTTTGTATAAAACTGATAAAAGACTGATAGGTCTGTAATTTCTAATATCTTCTTTATCACCTTTTTTAAATATTAATATTACTACTGCATTCTTCCAATCATCTGGTACATCTTTATCATTTAGACATTTGGTATATAACTTTGCTAAAAAAAATTCTATTTCTTCACCTGCTTCTTTTAATATATCAATTACAATTCCATCATTACATGGAGCCTTCCCTTTCTTCATAAATTTAATTGCATGTCTCACTTCCTCATTCAAAATTCTGGGCAATTTTGAAGATATAATATGTATACTAGGCACTTGTTCTTTATTACTAAATAATTCTTGATAGAAGTTTTCTATACATTTTATGATGTCATCTCTCTTTTTAGTAATAATGCCATCTTTTTTTCTTATTGCAGATATAAATTTCCTACCAATACCAAAATGTTGTTTTACACTCTTTAGACTTTTACTCTCTTCTACAGCTTTCCTTGCTAGTTCACAATTATACTTTCTTATATCATTTTCAACTCTTTTCCGCACCATTTTACAAAATTTGAGATATTCAATCCTTTTTAATGCATCATTGTTGTATTTCCTCATATTCCTTTTTTTCTTCATAAATTCTCTAGTCTCAGTAGAAATTTTATTGGTCAATTGCTGCTTTTTTCTACCAGTTATCTTTGTTGCAGTTTTTAAAAGTGTATCGCTTATTTTCCTATTAATATCATTCAAATCGGAATCATGTTCAAAATCTACTAATACTTGAAATCGATTTGTAAGTTCTAATTTAAATTCATTAGAATGTTTCTGAAGATTAGGAATATCAACTGTAAATATTGTTTTTCTTAATAATTTTTGTCTCTCTAGTTTTCCATTAACATGTATCTTACATCTTACTAATTGATGATTACTTCCTGTGTTAAATTTATTAAGAACATTACAATCTTGAAATATGTATTTACGATTAGTCAAAATATAATCCAGTCTTGCATTGGTGGTCGAGAGGTCAGCGTGACTGCCTTGCACTTGCAGGCAGTTGCCCGGGTTGCGGGTTCACGTTCCGGCCAATGCTATGACATTTAAATATATATATATATATATAATCCAATTCTGCTGTAGCTTCATTTGGATGCTTCAATGTCCATTTCCTTTTAACATTTTTCTCAAAAAAAGAATTCATAATATAAAGTTTTTCTTTTTTTGCAAACTCCACAAGTCTATGCCCTCTCTCATTTTTATTACCATAACCGAAATTACCTACAGCATTTTCATCTTTCATTTGTTTACCAATTCTAGCATTAAAGTCTCCCATAACAATTTTAAAATGTTGTTTACTCTGATCAAAAGCCTTTTGTACATTCCATATAAAAATCTTCTATAACTTCATCACTATGAGAACTTGTTGGGGCATAAACCTGAATTATCTGCATTTGGTATCTGCTATTAAGTTGTAAAACTAATCTTGCCAATCTGTCTGATACACCAACAATGTTATTCTTCCATTTTTTATTTATAATGAATCCTACTCCACTTGTATTTCCAATATTTGTGCCTTTATAGTAGAGTATATGTCCACTTTTTAAATCAATTGTTTCTTCACCTTTTCTTCTAACTTCACAAAGTCCAATAATGTCCCATTTAATATAAGACTGTTCTTCTTCTAACTCTTGCAATCTTCCTTCACTTGAAAGTGATCTGCAGTTGTAAGTACCTAAATAAAAAGCCATCATCAAATGGCAGCCTGAGTCTGCAATCAGGGGATTTTTAGCACCCTCTACCTTTGGCCACCAACCGCTGCCTTGGTTGGTGACTTTACAACCTCCTGGGAATAAGGGCCATGATTTATTTTTGTCTGTCATGATTGTATATATTGAAAAAATATTCTTAAACTCGGAAGTAAAAAGCCAATTGGTGAGCACCCCATCCAGGTTCGTATACTATATGAATAATCACATAGTAATAACAGCTGCAATGACAAAAACGTATGGAGTGGACATTAGAAATTTGCCCTGCTCGGTTCCTTTAAGGCCTCCAAGAGGAATCAAAGGGTCTCCTTTCAGTTAATAGCAAACTCCTTTATATATATATACCCGTCCTTTTCTTTAAGAAAGCAATAATAATTTTATCATTTAGTGAACCTTTTATCTTCTTCACACATTTAATTATACATCTCAGTGTTTTATTTAAATTGCTTAGTAATTGAAAGGATATAATTGTGGGGATTATTTTATTTAGTTGTTCTTTATTACTATATATATATATATAAATTGCTTAGTAATTCAAAAGATATAATTCTGGGGATTATTTTATTTAGTTGTTCTTTATTACAATATATTGTAATAAAGAACAACTAAATAAAATAATCCTCACAATTATATCTTTTGAATTACTAAACAATTTAAATAAAACACTGAAATGTATAATTAAATGTGTGAAGAAGATAAAAGATTCACTAAATGATAAAATTATTATTGCTCTCTTAAAGAAAAGGACGGGGACAAGTAGAAAAATTATAAGAAATTTTTTTTACTAAATGTATATAAATTTATATTTGTGTTAATATAAATACACACTTAAACTATAAGATATATAAATACTACTTCTATACTAAATAGTCAATCATTGTCTCAACAAATGATAAATTTTATACTCAAGCGTTTTCGAAGGTCTAAGCCTTCATTTTCAAGAAGTAGCTGGAATAAATATACAAATAAGGGTGGACTAGATTTTCATTGACCTAGATTTGCCACTTATTGGAGATGGCATAAAATGTTTCTTTTTTATTCATGGCATTGACATCAGAGATGATATAATATGCCTGTTTAACTCTCCTCTGCAACTCGTGCTGCTCTCTGCACACCACACAAGGTTTGTCTGGCCTGCACTGGTGTCCTCTAGAAGCTGTGTGCTGCACAAAAATAGAAGGGTGGGATGGATCAGCCAGAGTCTTATTGTATGCATATACATATTGTGCAAGTCTTGTTGGATAGATACCCTAGCCTCACTATAATATGCCACCAGGCAATTATTGTTACTACACACATTTTTGTAAACGGCCTTTTGGGTGTACATTGGGAGGATGTGGTCTTTAGTATTGTTTATGCATCTGGTGAAATTGGGGGGAAAGTAACTTAAATTGTTACTAAAGATTGTGTATAAATCTTTATATATATATATTTGACATATGGTAGTAAGATACGGGATTTATTCTGTTTATTTTCTTAGATCTGAGAGCACTAAGGCTCCTCATTGATGAAAGACAGAAGCTGGAAGCTAGTCTGGGGATATTGGATGAGTGAGCACAAGATAGGGATTTTAGGCATAAACCTTCTTGCATCCATTGATTACTCTAGCTTGCACTGGTGGTGCTACTGCATAAAGTTTAACCTGTGTAAATAGCTTGTGTAAGCATAAGAAATGGTGATCATGTGATGATGTGGATAACAGAGACTATGGATTGGACAATCTGAATTAAACAGAATATCAGTCTGTAATAGATAGATAAATGATATTACTGCTGCACTTTTTTGACAACTTATAAAAGCATTATTGTTATTTTATGTAATATATATATTCAAATAAATGTATATAAATTTATATGAAAATTAAATAATTTGATATAAATATTGTTTAAGATCTTTAATATACTTACAATATACTAAACTAAAAATTATACGACATTCTCTGCTTACTTTTAACATACGCATTAGAAAGCAGTTGACTTATTTACTTTATTTCAGAGCCATCTATTGTAAGTCTACATAATCAATGGACGCTAAATAATAGTGCCACATTGAAATAACCAAATTTATTTCTGGCTATTGCATTTCCTCAATAAAGAGTCTTGGATATTCACCTGTAATAATTTTATTTCTTGTATACTACCCATTTAGTAACTGCATGAAATCCAAACACTTAATTTTTGAATTCAAATTCTCTTCATATGACCAGCTACTATATATTTCAATAACTTGTTTTATATTAGCTGTACATTCTTTGGCAACAAACTATCATGTGTATTTTCTCTGTTTATTTTCAGCATTGGCATTAGAAGCAATAACTCACTTTATATATTCTACTTCAGAGACATCTATTGCTTGAAACTCAAAACATTAGCTTGGATGGTATAAAATATTTAAAAATGGGTGCTAGATATCCTCGTGACAAATGTTTTCTTCTCACTGATGATCAAACATATATATAACATTAAACTTACGTTTGTTAGTGCATGGTTTATCATACAAACAAAATAAATTGTTGATTTTGTTTTCACGATAAGTGACATTT
This sequence comes from Epiperipatus broadwayi, assembly GCA_028023455.1. Taxonomy (NCBI): domain Eukaryota; kingdom Metazoa; phylum Onychophora; class Udeonychophora; order Euonychophora; family Peripatidae; genus Epiperipatus; species Epiperipatus broadwayi. Next base: position 9,562,695 of record JAQFVV010000037.1, read on the forward strand.
ATAGCAGTTTTGATAACTTTAATATTGTCAATATGCAACAAAATTATCTTATTACGTCAGCATAGATGAAATACCATCTCAGTAATAAAACCCTCCCTAATTGCTTAAAATCATAATAATACGATCCCAGATTAATTAGAAATAAACAAGATATTAATTAGATACCAATTATTTTTTGCACTCACGCATTCAAAATGATTATTAATTATTTTCCTCTCAAATGAATCCATTGACATCTAGAAATTTTTTAATCCGGATTGTAGTCTATTTATTAATAACATAACATAAAATAAGAATTTTACTGGATTTGTAACAGTGAGCGACAGAAAAAAATAAGTTATTAACATATTTGTAATTAACATTTGCCAGTCAAGTAATATTTTAATAACGATTGAAAAAAAAGTCCTATTCATTATATTATAATATACAAAACTTCAAATAGATTTTACAAATTCAAAAGATAAATTGATATTAAACAGCCCATTCATTAAATAAAGAGTTCGCACTATCTAAAACAATTTAGTTTACTTGGAATTTCTCTACTAATTAAAACTTTTCAATTTTTAATCTAAATTTGAATCCTTGCGCATGAGTATGATAATCAGATATGCTATGTACTACATTATGTCTCTTTCAGATTTTGTATTATTATCATTTTTAATAATTATTATCTCTTCAAGTCTCTTCTAGTATTGCTGATCCATGGCATCTCTTCTTCCCATGGCTCCAAGCAGCTTTTTTATTTAAACTATTTATGTCACTTATAATCTCTTTATAGATCTTCTAAGATATTTTTTTCCAGACTTTTACTGACATTTTTTCCTAGTAACATGTTAAGTTCATAGCAGCCTCTTAATTTATTCAATGATGTTAGTGCAACTTGTTTGATCTCTCATCTATGTATTCTTTTGATTTCCCTTTCTTAAATCTAACATAAATGCCATTGCAGTTTAAAACACACCCAAGAAATAAAGATTCTGGATCGATATTGAGCCTATCATGTCTGGTACTTAAATATCACACGACATATTAAGCAACTAAACTTTTTACTTATTCTGTATGCTTTAGTGTAAAAACTCTTTCAAAAGAATTTAGGGTTGCTTTCTGCAAACCCCTAACACAAATAGATTAATCTTCATGTATAAAACAATTTTTAATATATATAGATCAATTAGCTTGTCCACTTTTTAGAAATAGAGAAACATGTGTCTTTTCTATTAATGGTATGTGGATCATTTATGATGAAATACACCTCCTTTATTTTTCGTTTGCAGTCATTTCTCTTAGTACATATTATCTCAGGGTTGGAGAATTCGAACTTGTGACCGGTTGCTTTTTTATGTTTCAAGAATATTGAAGTGTTGTTGCCATTATTTTGAGCTCTTTAGATGCATACATATATTGGGTAGCTCTATTATTAACAATGCATTATGTTAGTAAAGGGTTTTTAGATAATGTAGAAAAAGTACAAAGAGAAGTAGAAAGACATGCATTAGATGCAGATGTGTGGATGGCAAAGGAGGTAATTCAGGAAGAAATGGGATGGTCAAGTTTTTATTTAAGAAATGCAAAAATCAAAATGAAAATGTTTAGTAGATTACAGTTTATGGGTAAGAGAATAGCCAAAATAGTATTTAATTGGGTTATGAGTAAAGGGCAGGCAACAAGGTGGATGAGAAAAGTAGTATGGTATGCAGAAGATTTGGATAAAGAATTTATATCATCATCATACATCATCAACCATTATCAATCCACTGCAGGATGGTCTCTCCAAGTTTAATCCATCTTCTCCGATCATTAGCTTCTCTTCTCCACAACACCCCTGCACATTTTCTTATTTCATCCATCCATCTCACATGTGGTCTCTTTCTGGGTCTTTTACAATCTCTTGGAATCCAGTTTAAAATTTCAATTGTCCATCTATTATCATCTCTTCTAGCAATATGTCCAGCCCAACTCCATTTCAATCTTTTAATTTTTTCAATAAGGTCAGTAACACCTGTTTGTTGTCTTACCCATACATTGCATTTTTTGATCTCTTCTTGTTACTCCCAACATACATCTCTCCATACCCCTTTGAGTGGTCTGAAGTCTCTGTATTGCTCTTCTATTAAGTGTCCAAGTCTCAGATCCATAAGTAAGAACTGGTAAAACACATTTGTTAAAAATCATCCTTTTCAAACACATAGGCATATTTCCTTTTAGTATCAAGTTATTTCTACCAAAAGCACTCCAACCAAGTTTAATTCTATGATTAATTTCCTCCATTATGTTTCCATCTGTATTAATAATCTGACCAAAGTATTTGTAACTGTTAACTTCTTCTAATTCTTCACAATCAATCTTTATTTTCATATTTTGAGCAAATCGATTAAACATTACTTTAGTCTTTTTAACATTTATCTTTAGTCCTACTTTTCTACTTTCATCTGCTAACTCCTGCAACATTTTCTGCAGCTCTGAAGCATTATTTGCAAAAACAACTACATCATCTGCGAAATCTAAATGACTTAAATACTCTCCATTTACTTTCACTCCTTTAGTTTCCCATTTTAATCCACAAAATACTTCTTGCAGCACTGCTGTAAAGAGTTTTGGAGATATGGAGTCACCTTGTCTTACACCTTTCTCAATGTTGATTTTTCCAGTATCATTATGTAATCTAATTGTTGCTGTTGCATTTTTATAAATATTCTTTAAAATATGACAATATCCTGGATCTATACCTTGATGATCCAATGCTTTAATCACTGAAGAAATGTGTATAGAATCGAATGCCTTTTCATAATCTATAAATCCAAAACATAATGACAACTCATATTCGTTTGTCCTTTCTATGACTTCTCTCAATACCTGGATATGATCTATTGTACTAAAACCACTTTTATCAATATACTTATACAAAAGGTGGGATGATTGTGTTAGGAGAATTTTTAAGTATTATAGTGGCAAGGAATGGGATAGAAGAATAGATGCATTAATAAGGAATATGGAGTTAGAGAGATTGAGAACTAGTATAAAGTGAAAAAGGGGTTTAAATATATATATAGAAGTAAACGGAATATTGGGTGAGAGTTAATTTTTGATAATAGCAAGTAAAGTAGTTTACTGTTTAAGGCTCGAACAGGATCTTTAGCAACAATAGAATATACCCATTAATGGAAAAAAAATGAGTGATTTAGTCTACAAGTTATATAAGGAAGGCATAGAAAATATTAAGCATCTGTTAATTGAATGCAAATGTCTGCAAGCAGAACGTGTACAAATAATGAAGTTGAGGAAGAATAAATATAAACAAAGTGATTATACAGAAAGTGGGTTATTGTTTTTTATGCTGGGTTTGAGAAAAGATAAGAGGGGTTTAGATATAAAGGTCGTGGAGTTGACAAAGATAATGTTGTGGAAATGGGATGGAGCAGGATAGAAAAGAATATGGAAAAATTTAGGGTGGGGAATGGAAAGGGAAGAAGGTAAAGTGGCTAAGAGTTTTCTCTGGGCTCAGTGGCTGAGAGATTCCCGACTCCGTATAAGAAGTCACAGTCCATCGCATCGTATTGCCTCTGTTTTTAAATGACTTGACTAAAAAATAAACAGTAATGTGGGATATTGAATGATAAAAGAAAAATGGAAAATGCAAACAAGTTCATAAAAAATAAATACTGTTATCGTTATTAAGTTAATGAACAACAATAGAGCTGTTATATGTGATTTTTAATGCATTTAATATAAAACACTTTTTTTATATAACCTTTTAAAATGGTATACAAAATCAGCCCTCAATTGATTTAGTTTATGTAATAATAATCTTTATTACATTTTTTTCCCCAAGTACAGAATCGAATTGTTTAATATACTTGTATATAACATTTTATATGTTATATTTATCTAACGGTCATTACATGGTAATTATTAATCATCAAAAATGTTATTATATATTTGAATACAATGTATACGAACTGACTGAGATTTGAATCGGGGTAGAATTTTTTTTTTAGATATCTTGGAATTTACGAGCAAGTTTAGAATTTTGTGAATATTGTTAAGTTAAAGGTCAAATGAAAAAGGAAGAAATTTATAACTTAAAATTCCCACTAACTGAATACTTCACCGTCATGTCTACTACTTCACAGGGTCTCTTTGAGGAAATGCTGAGAAAATATTGCTATGGAGTGGATTAAGTTTTTTTAAATTGCGTAAGAAGTTTTATTATTTTATAATTTACTTATAAATTTGAAAAGTTAAAATAAATTGTTTCCAATATAAAAACGTCAAATTCTCACCTGTCTTCTTTGGATATTGAAGATATAACATTTTAATGTATAATAATTAAATTGATAGAAAGCTAATTCTAAAATCTCGTTTGGACGTAGACAGGAGACTACGTTATAAAACACTGGATTGTCATCATTGCTGGTTTTCCAATATTTCCCCTTTAGTTTTTAATAAAAATATTACAATATAATTATTATAATCTCTTAGATAAAATAAATAATTATATTTTGAATTACAAGAGTCAAACTAACTCAATCCACATCTTTGACACCATCCTCTAATCATTCCAATAATCATTCCTGTATTTATCTAAAGTGGATGGTGTCAAAGATGTGGGTTGAGTTAATTTGACACTTTTTTTTAAAAAAAGAGAGACTATTGAGTATAAAATATTTCACAAGGTAAATATTGATTTATATAGTGTAATATGGAGATTTGAAATGCCACATTGAATTTTTTTGTCCATAGCATTTCCAAAAATTGATCAACCCGTGGAAACTCGAAGCATTAATCCACGAGAAGATTAACCATTAAAGACAAATGAATGTTACAATTCGGAATTATTTGTAAAGTCTAGAGCTTAAATACGAGTAGCATTTTAGGAGTACAATATTGAGAAATCCAATTTGCGATAGATAAGTTGAGAATAGGAGAACACTTGGGAGATAACAACATTGGAAATAATAAATTTAAATAGGGTGAATCACTTGCAATTAAAATCATTCAGCCAAACTGCAACTTACTTTGCAATAATACTGGGATAAAATCGTATATAACAATAACGCTAAAAAAAAAACCGCATTTGACACTTGTAATTCAAAATGTAATGATTTAATATAGATAAATATTTTTCATGTAATAGAGGAATATAAGAGAGATGGTGACTTGGATCAACTGATGAGTGCTGGTGCATCTTGGAGGTCATTTGTCTTTTATTGCATCTTTTTTATGTGAATTTAAAAGAATATGTGGCAGTATTGAAGTTATTTAATATATTTATAAACAAAATAAATTCTGTCAAGCCTTGTTAACCGAGAGGTCATCGCAGCCGCCTTGCAAGGAAGTAGTTGGTTGCAGACGGTTGTGGGTTCGCCTCCCGGCCGATGCTATGACATATGAAAAAAAAAATTCTTCATTCAGATTAGATTAGAAGATATCAAAATGATATCACACTTTTAGCTATATTAATGATGTTTCATTGGATATATTATCTATAATTTGGATTAACATCACTCATTATTATAATTATTATTTAGTTAATTACTCATTACTCTCCTATCATCAATTTTTTCTTAACCTTTTCAATATATATTAATACATTAAATGATGCTAGATGTGCATTTTAATCCACATTATAATACTTTTTAACTAAAATTACAGCAAACATTCGTACTATTTTTTGCAAATCTCTTAGTCTTTAGATTCTTTTAGCTGAACCTACTTTAAATCTGAGCACATTTTGAAATAATTTTATTTTTTATTTCCTTAGCTTACATCATGAATAATCTATCTTCTAATTATTGTCGAACAAACAACTTATCTATGATTGAACATATTGATTTCAAATATGCATCTCTTGAAATCCCTACACCAACTAAACCATCAAGAGGGAAAGGGAGTCAGGTAAATCTTCTTGTCCATGTTAATATGGAAAAAATACATTAGTTTTTCATTTACCATGTTTAATGGAGCAGAATTTAAAGTTTTATAAACATGTACATGAGGATCATGTCTAACTACAGTAACTATATAGTACATCTAAAGAAATACTATTATCTAACATGCTGTTAGAATAAAAACTTAAACTCATATCACTAAAAAAGGTCAGCATGTGAAAGATACATGAATGGATAAGCATTAATCATTGATAATATGGACATCATTAATGTAGATGCAAGAAGTGGTGGGAATTTTGTTACTGCTTTTAGTCCATCTGATTATTGTGTTGGGGTTGTAAAATTTATAAGAAATGATTAGAATAATTGACTAAAAAAATAAGAACATTGTTAAAAATTGTTAAATATTACACATTTTAATAGTTTGTATTTTTAATGAATTACAATTTAGACATCATTCCTCATATTTATAAGGAATTCGCATATTAACAAAATATTAATAACTGCCCATTTTTAATATAATCAAAATGTTTACTTAATATTATTATTTTATACTGAAATTATAATTACTAATTTTTGGTCCAAAGCTTTAGTTCTCCATATTACTCCAGAAGACTATCTTATTTCACCTTTTTATGTCAATCCTTTTAAATAGACATTTTGCCTCAAGAAAAGCCAACAGATATGTTAGTTAGAAAATGCTGCATGTGCAAAAGGGAGCATTTTAAAGTCTTAAACTTAGAGATAAACCAAAAAATTTGCTATGTTGAATCATACATTTTAATGAGGCACCATTCATATTTATTCATCACATGATAAATCATGTGATAATAACATCATGAAATGACAAGATTATATGGAGTAGCAGTAAGAATTTTCCCTATTTGGTTAGGATTTGCATTATATAATATAATGATGTGAATAAGAACTGATATGTAGGTAAGATGTGCCTCGGTGCAAAGTAAATTTTAGTTTCTCCCCCTCTCATTCTATGAAACAAAATTTGTAAATTTTCTCCTCAGTGCTTTCACAAGAAAAAATTGAAAATATGGCTTTAGTCATATTATATATAGAGCTCACAAAATAAGCTCTTAACAAGCTTTGAGAATATCTCCAACCCCAGACCAGTTTCTGCCACTGGCATCATCAGTGAGATGCTAGGATATTCAAGCATTAGATTTTAAAAAAACAGGACAAGCCCAGCACTTTATCTAATGAATAATTATTAAGTAGAGAATCTGAAATTTTCAGACATCCATATGTCTTCCAATCCAGCTATCTAATTTAAATAGCCATATGGGACTGAACTAAGTTTAGAAACATCATATATTAATAGCTTTAGCAATATAAAATTGCCAAAGTCTTAATATCAAAAAATAAAATTACAAAAAAATGTAAGTCAGATGTCACATGACCCAATTTAATAAGCTTGTATTTACAAATGTTATATAAAGAGCTGGCAAAATAAGCTCTTAACAAGCTTTGAGAATATCCCCACCCTCAGATCGTGTGGTCAGTGGGGTGCTTTAGTCATTTAATGTGTTTGGTAAACACTTAAGTGTTTTATTCATATGTTTCTATTAAATAAATCTAGTGATTAAAACACATGCTAAAATAAAACAGATTTATGTTTACAGAAATAATTTTTGAAACAATAACTAAATAACACTTTTAACAAAAATATTTACTTAGTAAATTTGGAATTTTAATTTTTACTTTCAAAAGTTTTCATATTATTTTTTGGACAATCCTGTGAAATTGCTAGTAGAGATAGAAATAAATTAAATTAATAACAAACAAAACAGAGTTTTATATTTTAATAAAATCTCATTAATTGTAATATATAAAACAAGTCACATGCATCTTCTTTATAAATTTCATTTATTATATAAACTATTATCAATTACAATAAGGCTCCAATGTTTTGACTATATTCTTGCATAGACTTTCTCAAGGAACAACTAAAAATGCATAAATAAATAAATATAAATACAAATATTTAACAATAATTCAATACATATAACAAATATCACCTGATCACTATTTCCTATGCTTGCTTATAACTGTTATTAAAACAGTCAAAACTCTTTATACGTATTGCCACTCAGTGCAAGCCAGAATAATCAAAAGATGCCAGAAGGCTTGTGCATAAAATCCCCATCTAGTGGCCTACTCATCCAATATCCTCAGACTAGTTTCTGGCTTGTAGTCTTATCAGTGAAGAGCCTTGGATCTGAGAGCACTGCACCTAGATCTTAGGATCTAATGCAACCCTCCAACAGCCATATTTTATCTCTGTTTAACTACAAAACTATGAGTATTAAATTGAAAACACTATAATATTTTCAATTCAAGCTCAGTAGCTCATAGAGTCACATAGGTCTGCAATCAGTTCAATACCTATACATTTTGGTGACTTTGGTTATTTAATAATGATAGCCACCACTATCCTATTGGACAGGATTGGTTTTAAGCCAATAAACATCACATGATTACCATTTCCTATGCTAGCTTATAACTGTTATTAAAACAGGTAAAACTCTGTACATGTATTGCCATTCAGTGCAAGCCAGACTAATCAATGGATGCCAGAAGGCTTGTGCATAAAATCTTCATGTAGTGCCTACTCATCCAATATCTCCAGACTAGTTTCTGGCTTGTGGCCTTGTCAGTGAGGAACCTTGGATCTGAGAGCTGCACCTAGATTATATATACTAAGTGCTTTTGAAGTTCTTAGACTTCATATTTATAGCTGAGTGCAGTCAATGATAATGAGGATACTCCTCCTCATTATCACTAACTGCACTCAGTTGTGAATATAAAGTCTAAGAACTTCAAAAGTACTTAGCATATATAAACTTCGAATGTGCTTAGCATATAAAAATTTATAAACAAAATTAAATTCTCTGATAAGCATGTTAGTGCAGAATTATTAGTATGATTAGGTAATATATAAATTTAAAAAAAAATACTAAAAATAATATAAAAAATATTTATGCATAACAATAATTGGAGAAACATACAAAGAATTATAAACATGCAATGAAACTGGATTTGGATATGGCAGTGTGTCTATACATCTTTGATAGTAATAAACTGTGCCTACATACATAATGTCACTTAGAACTGGGCAGTTTTTTTAAATATTATTTATTAATATTAATGACAGTTACCAAGTTGTGACTTTTGGTTCCTACATGTGGGATGGCATTGTTGTGGATTGACATCACTTTTTTTTTCAGGTTCCTCAGTAACAAATTTATTAGTGTTATGATGGAATTTCATCATATTACACCACTGATTATCCTTTTCTTTGAATATTATATACATTTCTAATAAAATAGATTGTCATATAATCTGTTGCAATCTGTGAATCTCATCAAAACCCTTCAACTGGTGATGTGATGTGTTGTGATGCACTGTAACTTCTCCTTATATGGATCAGGAATCTCTCAGCAACTATGTCCAGAGAAACCTGTTAGCCACTTTACCTTCCCTTTCTATTCCCCACCCTAGGTTTCCCCATATCCTGCTCCATACCATTTCCACAACATAATCTTTTTCAACTCCATGACCTTTATATCTAAATTCCCCTTATCTGTTCCCAAACCCAGCATAAAAACCAATAGCCCATTTTCCGTATAATCATTTTGCTTATGTTTAGTCTTCCATAACTTCAATATTTGTACTCTTTCTACTTTCAAGCACTTATATTGAATCAACAGATGCCTAATATTTTCTATGCCTGCCTTACAAAACTTGCAGACTAAATCACCCATATTTTTCCATTTATGTGTATATTCCCTTGCTGCTAAAGATTCTATTTGAGCCTTAAACAGTAAACTACTTTCCTTGCTATTAGCATAAAGTAACTTGCACCCAAAGTTCCATTTACTTCCATATATATTCAAATTCTTTTTACTCTCCATACTACTTCTCCATCTCTCCAACTCCCTATTCTTTATTAATGCATCTATTCTTCTATCCCATTTCTTACCACTATAATACTCAACAATCCTCCTAACACAATCATCCCACCTCTTGTACAAGTATAGTGATATAAATTCTTTATCTAAATCTTCTACATACTGCATTACCTTTCTCATCCATCTTGTTTCCTGCTCTTTACTCATAACCCAATTAAATTGGCTATTCTTTTATTGTTCATAAACTACAATCTACTGAACATTTTCATCTTGCATCTCTCATATAAAAACTTGACCATCCCATTTCTCCTTGAATTGTCTTCTTTGCTGTCAATACATCTGCATCTAATGCATGCCTTCCTACTTCTCTTTGTACTAAGTAATCTAATACCCCTTTACTAATACATAATACATCTTTGCCATATGTTAACCCTGCTACTACCACTTCCTTGCATACACTTCTAGCTACATCATATTTATTATATGAAAACACTGTTAATTTATCAATCCCCTACTTTTCTTTACTTCATTTATCTTTTTTTTCCCCATTCATCCAAGCAATTTTTCTGATTACTCAAGATGATTCCCAAATAACTATATCTATTCACCACACTTAACTTTATATCCCCCAATAAAAATTCTTTGTTTTCTCTTTCCCTAGTGTTAACCATCATTATATTTAATTTTTTTTCACTAAATTTAATCCCTATCTCTTTACCCACCTTTGCATACGTCCTCAACATAACTTTCATATCTTCTCTTCTTTCTGCCCACAAAATGATATCCGCAAAAAAAATCCAACAAAGTATATACTCCCTTGCCATCTACTAACGGTATCTCTATCCATCTTCCTAGTCTTGCTATTGCTCTCTCCATTTCACTTAAATACAGAAAAAAAAAGATGATATTTGGCATCCTTGCCTTAGATCCACCCCATTTTTAACATTGACTGATTCTATATCCCTTAATTAATCTCCCTGGTGGCAATTTTTGTAATGATTCAACATATGACTTTAGTAAATACATTTTTATTCTGTATTACTTGATTTGTTACAAATATAAGACTATTAATAAAAATCATTCTAAAAAAATCATATTTGAATTATTGCAAATATAAAAAAAATAAAGATAAAGCAATGAACTTTTTTCTGATTGGTCAGCTTAAGGAAAAGTCAACTCACTTGGTAAAAAAAAAATTAACAAAATCTTTGTTGATTGAATTTCTTTTAAAATGTAAACCAATAAATGTGAAGTCATAATAAATTCTAAAATTTAAAATTGCATTTATAATTTTTAAAATGTTTCAAATATTATACAAAGTACTATGTTAAAAAAGGTGTCAATCTTACTCCTGTAATTTTCAGTTTACCATTATAAGTGAATTCATTGATTTATATTTTTAAAAATAAAACATCCTGAATAAAATCAAATTATAATAATGTATGCTTCTGTTTTTAAGTAATTATTATACAAATATTATATAAAAATAATTATAAATATTAAAAAAGGACGATTTTTTGCTGATTGCTAAGAACAAAAGTATTTAATGTACAATTGCCTTTAAACCTGCTTCCCATTAATCAGTGTATTACTACATATGCTTCAGATTCTTTGAAGTTTATTTTGATTGTAGACTTCTGCCCTGTTCAGATTTTCTTGAACTAATAAATCAATACAGTTTCTGCCTTCAAAATGAATGCAAAAACAATGATATAGCACTATAGAAGGCTGCAAGAAAATACATTGTCAAAGATTCATTAAATGAAGTACTTTTTAATTATTAATAGCAATGTTAGTTCTTAAGACCACCCTACACCATTGCTCTAAACCATGCAAGGCTAGAGTGCTTTATGATCTAATGGAAATAAAACTATTTCAAAAAACAGTAACAATATTTCAATCTATTTTTGGCACTTTAATATTATGCCTGTTATAATGTATTATTCCAGTGACATATTATTCTAAGTTTGTAATAAATTTAAAATAATGCCTCCAAGAGATGGATGGACAGACTTATTTGATAAAATGTATCCACAGATGTCATAGGTCTTATTTTAAACATATGGCAAACTTAGAATAATAGGTTACAAGAGTAATACATCATACTACATGTAATACCAAACTTCAAATTTAAGAAGAGAAATGTATTCATGATGGAAAAAAAAAACATATCATGAAGTTTTAATATTTTTGTGACTTTTTATTACAGCACTTCGTGTGGTCAAAATCTTCCTTCCTCATCCTGTTATAATATGGCACTTCGTGCCATCATAAGCACCCAGCATGTGTAATACAAAACCTCCAAATCAAAAGAAAAATACATCTTATTACCAAAGATGGAAAGTGATATTCATTATGGAAAAAGGGAAAATATAAAAAAGAACCCTGAAATGTTTTTTAAATGTTGAGCTATAATGTTTTAGTTTTACATTTTTTTTAAACCTAGAAAAAAAAAAAATTGTAAGTTTAATCTTATATTTTAAATATTTTTTTTTATAAAAAAAAAACAACAAACTTTTTAACAAATACAAAAATCACAAATACATAGAGTTTTAGTTGTAAATATATATATTTTCCATATGTCAAAGCATCGGCCAGGAAGCGAACCCATGACAACCATCTGCAAGCAACTGCTTGCTTGCAAGGCAGCTGCACTGACCTCTCAGCTACTGTTTTTCTTACAAATGATGCAAGAGATAAAATTTTTTTATTTTATTTGAAATTTAGTATTACATGTGCTGGGTGTTGATACAGCACAAAGTGTCATATTATGCAGGGAGTGACAGCATGAAGTGTCAAAATAAAAACTCTAAAAAAAGTACTGCACCTGTTTTTATTTAGTATTGTAATATGTTTTCCTTTTTCCATAATGAATATATCTCTCCACTTTGATAACACAAAATCCTTAAAAGTAATAAGCACAAAATCACATGGGTTAGCACATTTTACAATTTGGTGACATGTATATATGTGAAAAGTTGCTAATATATATATAATTAAAATTTCACATTATCGCTATGAATATGAGGCAAACGCCTCGAAAGTGCTTAGTGTTTAATATTTTTTGCACTTTCTATAGCTTCTCTTTCAAGCGCTTTACATGCTTTTAAATTTTATATATTATAGTATCGAGAGAGAAGTTTAGTTTATAATATATATATATTTGACATGGATTAGTCATGGTAGGATTCTAGGGTGGCATGGCATCATAAATGGAAACTTTGAATAATTACTACCAATGAAGTAATATGTCATAGTAGGAATAATACCAAAGTACCACCTTTTTAATTACAATCAATTTAATGTAAATAAAAAGTCAATATGTAAAGGGTATTTATTTATTTATAAGTACTATATTTGTTTTCATATTTTACTTTCCTAATCATTTATTTTGAAATATGGGTTATGTTTTTTTTTTCTTATTGTAATTCTTTTAATCTACGAGTTAAAAAAAAAAGATAATAATTATCCTCCATTTCAAAATATTTTTTATGATTTGAAAATAATTTGTGATTTAAGGTGAAGAAAGAAGGAGCTATTGAAAGAAATTTTATATTGATTTAATGTTTTCTTCTTAAATATAATGTATATTGCAACTTATTAAAAACCGTCGTTTTTAAGTGAATGAATTAAAATATACCATTTTAATTTATTTATGAATTTCTTTTATTGACTGTTATTATAAAACACTTTATTGTTTTGAATAAAAATATTTTGAATTGGATGTAATTCAATTTGTTTGAAAGCATTATGAGGTAAATAGTAACAAAAACTCATTTTAAATTCTTTCAAATAATTATTTGGGGACAAGTTTAACATATTGTCATTACTAATTATTACAGACAAAAGAATAAAAATGATATACGACTTGTTGTATAATTTTTTAATCCAGCCATTTAGTTTTCCATTAGCCACCAAAATGCCCAGGGAATTTTTGTTAAAGAATAATTCCTGTTTTGTAACAAAATTTATTACACGAATTTCGCTGATAAAGCACTTATATGCATATAACATAGTAATAATAAAATTATGAAATTTAAGAGTCTTATGTGAAATCAATGGGAAATGTATATATTTTTGATAGCACTTCACTTTTAATTATATGTTAAACTAACTATATTTTCCTTTTTATGTAAATATGCTTGGATATTAGACATTTTCAAACTATTAGAGGGCTAAGATTAAAAGACGGCTGGCTACAAAAATAAATGTAAAGCAGAGTCCTGTATTGTGAAAGTTAATAACTAGAAATCAAGTGAGGATTTGGAAGTTGAAAAGTGCAAACTGAATTACTTCATCAAATGCTGACAAATCTTTGATATAAATACAGAAATGTTTTAATGGGCGTATTGGATATCTATTCCTCCATATTATTATACCAAATTAAATATTTTTTTAATAGTTAATAAATTAATAAAATATTTGATATTAAGATTTTATAAAATCAGAACCACTTCTTTTAATAAATCTTAAAAATTAGAAGCTACTTATTAAAGTTTAAGAGCTGGTTGAAAATTGGCAGAAAGTATTTTTGTAGCTTGTTTCAACCAACAACTATTTTTAAATATAATACTAGCATTATTGCACTAATTTATAGGTATTTCTTAAACTTTTTAAATAAAATTTTCATATATTTATTAGCAGTCATTCATAAACAAGTATGTTAATTCTAACATATAAGATAATGAAAGAGGAGTAGCTTTCTATTCTAATGCCACCTTCTGTTAGTTTGAGAAATTAATGATAAAGGCAAAACCCCGAAACTGATCTGAGTACAAAGTGTAAACACACTGGGTAATAATTGATTATTAAAGTTTATAGAAGATAGCACCAGAGAAGAAAACTCTCTTGCTTTATCATATTTTTGAGCTAGAAAATGATTTGTTATAAATAATGAAGAATTGAGAGTACTAAAATATATAGTTATTGAACTGCATTCAAATTTTATACAATTGTTTAAGCAAATTAATTTGGCTTAAAACCTTTAGACTGTTTTGAACTTTAGCCTTTTAACTCAGCAGGTAAAATGGAATTAAGGGCAGTTGCTGAGTGCATAAATGCAAGCTATCACCGTTGAAACCCAAATCTCACTGTTAAAGGCAGAAACTGGAAATTGGTCTGCAGATGGGAATTTAAATGTGTCAGGGTAATCAATGATTATTCAAAATTACAATAGATGGCAGAAAAATAGAGATATTTTTGTCTTTTATATCCATTCTAGTATAAAAAAAAAGATAATTAATTTTGTCAAGCATTGGTGACCGAGTGGATAGTGCAGCAGCCTTACAAGCAGTTGTCCGGGTTCACTTCCCAGATGATGCTTTGACACAGGAAAAATAATAATAATTAAATAATACAGCCCAAATATGTCTATATATATAATTCACTGTTGCAAATTTATTTTATTTTCTGACTATAGTGCCATCTATCTTTTTAACATTATAAGAAAACTTTTCTTTCAAGTCTTCATATATTCTATTATTAGTCACATCCTTCCACTGAATACAATTAATAATGCACTTCTTTAAAATAACTGTGTGATGATATTTAAAATGCAAGTTAGATATTTTCTTCTTTGAAAATTAGGTCAAGTTCCTTATAAAATATATTGTTAAAATGTCATCATTCTTACACGTCACATATGCTATCCATTTAAGATATGCCTCTATAAATAGTAGATGAAATATCATTGTAATCATAAATCTAAGAATATCATATATTCTTAGAATATTACAGAGCATTGTTAAATGAATTTTTTTTTACTGTCTTTATGTTATAATGATGTGGGTGTCAATATTTCACTGCCATATAATACATTTAAAGATAATAGCCTCATAAATAACTACTTTAATTATATAGCTATATCACGATATAATAACTCAATCTTTAAACTTGTTAAAATAATAATTGAATGGTTTATTGTTTGATAGTTCATAAGAAGCCTGAGTACCAAAAATGGCATGACTTTGAATTTCAGAATTTACCACTCTGTCATTGAACCAAACCAGGCAGAGTTTTTAACTTGTTAAATGCAGCAGCACATTGTAGTTTAAATCCAGTATCCAGGTCAGCATTTCTCTTTGAAAAACTATCAAGATATTTAGTTGATTTATATTCTCAAGCAGACATCTGTCAAAGCTACAAGTTGCTAAAAAATTGTCTTCTATTATTGATTGAAAAAGCATATGGATTATTTTAATTTTTAACTGATTTTACCATTTTTATTTTTATATACCTATTAATTTATATGCATTTTATATAAAAACCAAATAACAACAAAAGGATATAAATATTCCATGAGTATACTGCGGAATGGAAAATGTTTTTGATGAAAAATGTTTGTGAATATATTAATCTATACTGATATTATTGTCTCATAAAAAATGTCTTTAAAAAATATATCAATGAAATTAATATTCAAAGATGGAGTCTTCTCCCAAATTTAATCAAAACAATGCAATCAATATTTTATATGACAATATAAATATATCTCCATAAAAGGACAATTTAGTACCCATATAGTTGCCTATCTATATTTCCATTTTTATCTTTTATTTACTCTTTAAGCACTACTTTGACATCATGAAAGAATATTGGGTTGACTAATTAATCATTTGAAGATTTCTTAAGAAAAATGGTGATTTATCATAGTAATCAATGCAGAATCTGAAGCCTGTTACTATTAGTTTTCATTGATAGTTTTTATTTTTTGGTGAACTTTTAGTAGTATTTGTTTTTTTCAATTTCTAAAAAAAGATCATTTATAAGTATAAAATATTTGTTTGGATTTCTCATCATATACCTAATATTGGCTTACAAAATTGATTGACTTAGAATTTCAAACAATTTCTTTTGATTTGTAATTGACAAATTTGTTTCGAAAATTTTTATTACATTGTTCTTAAAATTTTTAAGATTTCTTCTTTCCTATTGCTTTTTAAAAAGTGAAGAGAGAAGGAACAGGGGAGGGGATAATTGTTTAGTGAACTTTGATGCAGGAACTTCCAGTACAAATCCAATCAAACACTCCAAATAAAAATGAACTGGCTGGCTTTGAAACAACAGCAAATTATAGCAAAAAAGAGCTTAAAATAAAAACTTCTTTATTGATTTGGATTTTTTAAAATTAAAAACTAAAAAAATAAATGAACACCAAGTCTGTTTCCAGAAACATTTAAAGTCAACTTCACGGAATATCCCGCAAATAGTAATAATAATATGACATCTTTTATCCGTGAAAATATTAGAATTAACATATATATATATTTCCTGTAACATGGCCACAGGCCAGCAGAATGTTGTTTCCTCTTTTATCTTTGACTTTTTTTAATTCACATTGAATTTACAAAAAATAAAAATTTGCCAAAAAAAAAGACCTATCAATGAAAAATAATACTAAGAGATTTTAGATTATATAGTGACTCTATAAATTTAATCATAGTAATATCTTACATCCAGACTATAGTTCTTTATACCCTCCCTTTGAAAGGAAAAAAAAAAGTTCTAAACTCAAATGAAAAATCCAAATTTCCAAACCAATTTTTTTAAAAAATTACAAATAAGAAAATGGTTATTTGAAATTGGTCTATATTTTTTAAATCGATAAAAAGCTTATTTTTTGTTATACCGGATCTTGCTTCTACTTCTCCAATTCTCTCTTCTCTAAAATCCAATAAGAAATTAAAAAGAGAAATAAAAGTTTACCAACAAGCAAAAGATGTGTTAATGAAAATTAATACTAAGAAGTTATAGATTCAACAGTGAATTTATAAATTACTGTAGTAGTATTTACACTACATAAATTGCCACTTTTGCAAAAAAATCTACAACTTATTGATTAGTGATCCCAGTAGTTTAAAGATTCAATTGAAGAAAAAATTCAAATGTAGATATCTGACTAGATTGATACCAGACAATTCAGTATCATGTAATGAGATTAAGAAGGGAAGTGATCGTAATTTTTCATTGTGAATTAAAGTAGAAAGGGAATCAAATGACTCAAATGAGAATAAGATGTTTTAATAATTTAATAATACTTTATTTACGCTTCTCATTTTAACAAATTATTTAAGTCTTTAAACCTAGTTGAACTCCATACTTTTTTCCTTTTAAAAGGAAGACATGACCTGAAAAATTTGTTTCTTTACAACATGTTATCTAAAATATTATACCACGAACTAATATTAAAATACCAAATACAGGTTTTAATTTTTGCATTTAAATTTGTCTTTTTTGATTTGGTTTCCCTGCCTTTATTGTTGCTTCTTTATCAAAAAAATTCAGAGATGCAACCATATCTTGTTCATAAAGAATCAATAATGCCACATCTATCTATAGCTTTGTCAGATCAAAATTACATGGTTCTAATATATATAATAAACTCGACTTTGCATAAAGCCAGATAGTTCTTAGATATAAATCACATGATAGTAGCTGAAACCTATCAGCACTAGGAATGTTCAAAATTTTGTAAAGGCAATCTTTATGAATAATTCGCTTTATTCATAGAAGTGGCCTTGACAGCAGATTGAAGTTTCTTGGTGTTGATAATGTGACACATATATATTTGCAATGGACATAAGAGACCCACAGATATGGTCAACATCAATAACCTGAGGACACCATTAGATTTATCATTTAAAATATCCTATTTACATTAGTAAATAGTGTTATTTTATTACCTAGTTGAATTAGGCTTCAATAGATGTTCCATGTACTGAACCTTATAGGAAATTTAAATTTACTGATAAAGATATCCAACCACAAACTCTACAGACTCATAAACAATTATCAATATTTTTATATGACCATTAGATTGGAAGAAAATCACTAAACTCTTTAAAATAATGTAATGACTATTATACATAAAGATACACTGGATTTTGTAACAAGTAATGAGAAAATCCTACACTAAATCGATTAAACATATATTTATTAATACTGTAATATTCTTGTTATAAGACTTTGTAAAGGTTTTAATAGATGTTTTAACAAATAACTCATTTCTTACTTGTTTGATATTTGTACATTTATAAAGTATGGCCATATATAACCCTTTTCGAAGGTAGGGACCTCTACAGGTCTTAGCCACAAGCTTACGCTCGGAAGAAAAGAGGGAAACTTCTTTACTTCAACCTACTTTTATATATGAATAGGTGAAGCTGAAGTGGTTAGATCTAAGAGTGTGAAGCTATTCAATACTTCACTAATTAAGTCCACAAATCTTATTAAACATTAATATTCATGAAATCTTACGATTTACAACGAGTCAATGGAAAGATCTTATAGTAAGAAATCTTAGCTTGTGGCTAAGACCTGTAGAGGTCCCTACCTTCGTATTTTTCAGACGCTTATTCCTAAGGTTACAGCCTTAGTAAATATTACTTAATATAATAATGTGTGTTTAATAAAATTTATAATTATAACCCTTTTGTATATACCATTGGGGAATTTACATAATTTCCAGGAGTCTATTTAATTAAAGTTAAAGGCGATGGTTATAATTAAAATCAAGCTATGGATATGCACGAAAATATTTCACACATTAATTTTATAGCAGCCAAATTCAACATGATTATATTCAAGTGAGATTACACTGCTAATTACTACAGGATTTTAATATCTTAGCATTCATAATACACATGTGATCATGATGCTGGAAATCATCGCCATCTGAATAATTCAGCAACCAAATGCACGCATTAGCAAAATTTAGAAAATACATTAAATTCAGAACATAATATCAAGCGCACAAATATTAATCATATCAAAATTTCTATGAACATAAAAACGTGGATAAATAAGATTCTCCATAAGCTATATTATATCAATTATCGAACATATTATGCAAGTAAACTTCTTAAAAGCATCCCAAATCTTTCAAACTCTTTTTGTATATATAAACCTTATATGTAATACTAATACGAAATTATGATTAACAAATCTTACTATATTTCAATTTAATTTATAACAGACAGCTATATACAGGTCAATAATGACATTTACCAGCTATATACGCATCAATGGTTTTGTTAACTAAACAAGGCACAAAGTGAAACTTAACAAGATAAGTTTATTTATTTGCAATAAAGATAAAATAAATAAAAAGTGTAAATCATTTTGTATTTTTTCAAGATATTACAATAAACTGCCACTTAAAAATAGATTATTCTCAGGCAACAGAGAGAGAGAGAAAAAAAAAGAGTCTATATATCTATGTTGCCATTTTAGTTCGGTTTATTGTGCACAGATATTGTAATTTATATACTCGATAATTTTCTAATTATCTTGAATTAATCAATCTTTATTATTTCTGCCTGATTCCATATATATCAACAATTAGCCCACACATGCTGGAGTCTTGTGGGTTATTTTATATATCAGTCGATCCTGCATAGTAAAGACCTCATTTGTATAAGTTAGCCTCATTTATTTTGCAACCATTAATCAAGCTGTATCCTAATTATTCTAGAGTGACTACTGTATTAAGAAGTGACACTTATAATGTACAGTCAGTACACAGTTACATAAATTTAATAAATTTTATTGACATTATATAGATATGCACAGCAATCCGCACACACATACACACATCAAATCTAGAGATTAAGCTTTTCCTCTTTCAATATTTGATTCGAATAAATATTTATACACTTGATTACATCGCTGTAATTTAAATTATGCTTTAACTTATAACTTAATTATGAACAAAAATCACAATCTCTAGTAACGAGTGATTTTTGGTGCAATGATCTCAGATCTAAGGCTCCTCACTGATAAAGGCCACAAGATAAAAACTAGTCTGGGGATGACAAATGAGTAGGCACTAGATAGGGATTTTGTATTCATCCATTAATCTGGCTTGCACTGGGGGGCACCATTGTGATGGAGAATTTTGCATCTGTTATAACAGCTTATGTTAGAATAAGGGATGGTGATCATGTGATGTTCAATAGTGATTTCTTATTCTAAATTCATATTTATTATATTTTGAAATGATGTATGTATCTGTTTTTCTTAGACATATTTCAAATTGTTTTATATAAGGTTTTTTTGAAAGTACTTTCAAAAATTTTCTTCTCTATAATTATATATTTAAGAACTTGATTGAAAAATAAAATATTATTTTTGTATCCATTTTTTTCTTTTTATACATATAATTTTCTTCTCTTAAATCAATTTTTTGTTGTTGCAGTAATGATAATCTATTAATATTAGAAAAGCTGAAAAATCCATAAACTGTTATTCATATCTCAATAAAAATTCAGATAAAGATTTATATTTAATAATAAAAAATGACATCAATTTTGTATAATATTGTTATGAAATATTTACATTTATTAATTAGTATATTAATATGATGTTTCCAAGACATTTTTCATCTATCATCATTTCAACATATCTAACGAATTTTACTTGTTCTACATTTACTATTATTACAAGTTACATTTATACAATCATGTGAATGTAGTTGTGAGAAAATCATATTAGCATACATTTTGTTTTTCAGCATTTATATATAAATTCTCTTGAAATACTAAAGGACAATTTTGTTCAGACTTTCGTGACATTCTTTACGTACAATAACAATATTGTTATTTATACTCAGAATAATAGTACCATCTGCACACTGATATATATATATATATATATGATTATATATATGTGTGGGAGATGATAATCTGGACCAACTGATGAGTGCTGGTTCAGCATAAAATACATATATTGGTGATTATTTATCTTTTCTGCATGTGTGTGGTAATGTGTATCAGTGGTATGAGATAGTGTGGATAGTTGAAGGTTTGCTTGAAAGTCTGTGTTCAAATCCTCGATATATATATATATATATATTGATCCTTAAATATTATTTCCTAAATTATTTACAAAAATCAGAAACAGCAATGCATTTAAGTATAAAACTTTGAGAAACTCCATACCAATTTTTTCACTCAATACTTTCAATATTTTTGATATAAAATAATTTTTGAAAGCACTGAGAAATTTTCCTCTAATTACACAATTTTCTAAACTGTGAATTAATTGTTTATGCTCAATTAGTTACATATTTTTAATCATTTAACACAGTATTTATTTTATCTGCAAAATTCTCCAGTAACATAGTTATGTTTCTTTCTTCTATGAATCCATATTGTATTTTATTAAAAAAAATATTTTTATTACAATTTTTTACAATTATTTTATAAATGGAATTTTCTACTATTTTAACAATTGAAGGAAGAATAGATTTAGCTTTATAGTTATCAAATTATTTTTAGAACCAGAATTTTAAACTGATGTTACTATAGATGTTTTTAATAATATAAGAAATTGACTAATTTTTATTATTTTATTAATCGTGGAAATTATAATATCTGTTAGAATATCAATATTACTTTTTATGCCTCCCATTCTGATTGTATCTATACTTAGGCTTATATTACTTCTACATTCTTTTATTATTTCGTATAAATCTTTATTTAAATTTGCCATAAATATTGAATGAGGTTGACTATTATATTTTTTTAAATATTAATATTGATTAATTTTTTTAGTTTATTAATTCTTTTTACAAATATAGCATTAAAAATATTTATCGAAGAAAACTATCATTTATATATATATATTAAACCATCATTTATAGAACTTAATTTGTTCAATATTTTATTTATTTTTCTCCAAGTTTTTTTTTAATGTTACCTCTATTTTCATTACCATTTATCTGCTCTTACCATAGAATTAATTTTATTTCTTAATGCCTTATATTTAAAAAATAAATCATGATTTTAGATGTGATATGTTGGATTATTTCCATCATCTATGAGTGAATGTTGAATGTATAGAAAATTTTAATCTTTATTTAAACTTTCCAAATACACAACTTGTTAATAACACACAAATAGACAACACAGTTTACTAATTACACAATGTTTCGAACAGTATTATTCTCCATTCTTCTTGCAGTAATGCTGGCCTATATATACAGTGACAATATTCACTTAGAAGTTGAACTCATACCTTTAAATTATTGAACATCGAATTTAAGGCAAACCCTCTAACCAACTGAGCTATTCTGTCAGCAACACCTGAAGAAGAGTGGAGAATAATGCTATTCAAAATCTTGTGTAATTACTAACTCATGTTGTCGATACTAACAAGTTGTTTGTGTTTGGAAAGTTTAAATAAAATTTAAAATTTTCTATACATTCAACATTCACTCATAGATGATGGAAATAGTCCAACATATCACATCTAATAATATACCATCATCACAAACCTTCAGACAAATCATGATTTTGTTTAATTTTTTTTACATTTCTTCCATAATTTGTATTCTTTATATACTAATTTTAATATTTTTTTATTTATTCCGTTTACATTGCAATTTTTATTAAGTTTTAAATCACAATGATTTCTTTTGACTTTTTGTATATATCTTTGCACATTTCTATAAACTCCTCATACATAGTATTAGTGTCATTAAATTTGTTGACTTCATTCTAGTTAGTTTTTTGTAAAAAAATTATAATTAGTTTATTATTTTATAATATCAATTTATTTTCAACAATTTCTGATATTTTATTATGTTGTATTGTATTTGGAGAAGATGTAAATGTAAACTAAGGATCAGCAATATTTTTTAATAACAGCACTAAAAATATTATTTTCCATTAGGCTTATATTAATGTGATCAATACATGAAAAAACTACATGGGTGTGACAAGAATCTCGGTCTCAGGGTGGCCTTTGAGTGTTCCATCATCAGATTTTCAATTGGATGGACGGTTGAAGAGTTGGAGTGTGGAGTAGATTGAAGCCTGTCCATTAAAGTATGAAGATTGGCTATCTTAATATATATCTGAGCACCTATAGCATATATGTGTAGAGATGGTAATCTGGACCAACTGATGATTGCTGGTTTATCATGAAATACGTATGTTGGTGATTATTTATCTTTTCAACATATATGTGTTCAAGTGTATCAGTGTTATGAGATAGAATGGAGAGTGGTGGGTCGTGTGAAAGTCTGTGCCCATATACCCTATATATTACATATATAGGCACAGGTATATAATAAGCCTGTTTCAGTTCTTATATTATTCATTATAATTTCTTCTCTTGTATATGTTTTAACATAACAAAGCATCCATATAATCTTCAATAGGTTTAGAATTTTTATATAAATCAATATTCATATCACTTGTTAATATTATTTCATTGCTAGTTTGTTTAAAACATTTTAACCATGATTTTAATTCATCTATAAACATTTTATAATCATTATCTTGTAGTTTGTATATTGCTAATAACATAACTTTATCATTACTTAATTCAAAAGTTATATGAATAGTTTCAAAACTGTTAAAATTGATTTACAGTTTTTCAGCAAAAATATTTTCTCTAATAAAAATCAGCATACCTTCAGCTTTTCAATGATTTCTACAATATCGAATATCTTTATAATTTATAATTTTATGCAAATTAACTCTTTCATTTTTTATATTTGTTTCAGTTAATATCAGAAAATCTTATATTAATGTAAGAATATATACTTGCAATTAATTCATACTAATTTTTTTTTAAGGTTAACACAGAAGCGGGTTAAGTGATAAGCAGACTAAGTGGCTGTGTAGGCCCCCAGAATACTAAGAAGCCCCGTGGTCTTAAAATGTCTTTTCATTAGGATTTGAGAAAAATCATATTTTTTTTTGTATTTTTTTTTTTTTTTGTATACAATCAACTCTCATATAACGCAGTATTATTTAAACTTTTGAAGGGAATTTATTTGAATTTTGGTGGGATTCTACTTTTAACTGGACTTCAGGAGGTAAACTAGTACAGCATAAATAGGCCCAAATTAAATATATATATATTTTTAATTACACAAAAAATTCGACCCCTCCCAAAATAATAATTTGATTTAAATTTAAATACTCTGTTTTTGAAAAAATTATCGTAAATAAATTTTGCTGTTTTCCTGAAGCTGATTTATCTCCAGAGGGTTTTTTTCTAAATTATATTTTGATTGGAAACAGGTAAAAATGAATTTTCTTCGTTAGCATCATAATGCCAGAGAAATGTCTTGCACATTTTTGAATGTTGAAATATTGAAAATTTTTTTAACAATTCCCCTATCTAATGTCTTAGAAGAAAAATCATTTTCTGTTGTAAAATGTGCAAAAAATTATTTAGGAAGTACTATGAGAGAAGAAAGGTTAAATAATATGGCCATTCTGTATATACAGCAGGAAATTTTAAACCAAATTGACACTGCAAAATTATTGATGAATATACAAGAAATAAAGCAAGACGGAAAATCAAGTAAAAAATATGTTTTTTAATAAATTCATTTGCTGTGTTATGGTATGAAATTTTTGATTACTTTTCTTTTTTGTTAATAACTTAATGAGTTTTCTTGGAATTTTTTTTTCTAACTTGAGTTTGAGAGCTCAAAAATTTTTACCGCTTGGGGCCCCCATTTGGCTTGATTTGCCTTTGGGTTAACATGAAGTATATTCTGAATATTGTTTTCAATTTACTTTCTTTAATTTCCTTTTACCAATCTTCAAATGTATTGAATTTGTTTTCATACTTATCTTCAACTGTCTTCCAATATTACAAGCTTATTCATTTTGCATTAGAATATAATCAAAGATATTTGAACTGACAAAATATTAATAACATCATTTTCATTACTTATATGTATATTTTTCTCTCCATCATTTTTCTTGCAGAAAATATCTTCATTTTTAATCCCTATATATTTATATTTTTAATGTTCCAAAATTTTCATTTACTTTTGGTAAAGCTTCATAATGCATTAGTAATATATAGGGGATTTGAACTCAGACTTTCACACGACCCTCAACTATCCACACTATCTCATACTGCTGATACCCTTGATCACACACATATCAAAAAGATAAATAATCATTAATATACATATTTTGTGCTAAACTAGCACCCATCAGTTGGTCCAGATTATCATCTCTGCACACATATACAATCAATGCGCAGCTTATATTAAGTCAGCCAATCTTCATACTTTAATGGACAGGCTTCAATCCACTTCACACTACAACTCTTCAACTGTCCATTTCATTGAAAATTTGATGATGGAATGCTCAAAGCTCACATTGGTGCAAACCTTCTCATCCTACCCATGTTGAGTCACTCTGACCCCTCGTACAGGACATAATCCATTTATATACATTACTAGGGATGCATAAATGGATTATGTCCTGTGCATGAGAGGTCAGAGACTTATGGTCAACACAAGTAGGATGAGAAGGTTGGCACCAATGTGGGCTTTGAGCATTCCATCACCAGATTTTCAATGAAATGGATGGTTAAAGAGTTGTGGGGTGGAATGGATTAAAGCCTATTAATTAAAGTATGAAGATTGGCTATCTTAATATAAGCTGAGTATTAATTGTATATATGTGTGGAGATGATAATCTGGACCAACTGATGAGTGCTTATTTAGCACGAAATACTATTATTGGTGATTGATTATCTTGAGTAATCAGGTTATTAAAAATGTCCTCAATAATCTTTTCTTTATTTAACCATTATTTAGTATAATTAATATCTTTAAATTCAATTTTTAAGATAGTATTTTCTTTTTCTGCAAATTTATTTTTTCCTCTCTATTTATGTTATATGTATTTTATTAAAATCCTTAATATCCCATTTATTTTTAAGAAATTAAATATATTGAATATCTTTTACTTTTCTTTAGAGATTAAGTCTAATTTTAATTGTTCCTGTAGATTTTATTGTCCTCAAACATTTGCAGACTATCTTTAAATTTATTATTTTCTTCAATTATCATTTTTAGATCTTTTTTAATTTCAGTATTTTCTTTTTCACGATTTAAAAAGTTTTTTAGTAATTTCATAATATTTAGATGAAAAGAATTTCATTAATTTTTAACTTGAAATCATTAAACAAATTAATTTTTGTTTCCATTCTCATTACTATTTTTTTAATTTCAGCCATTTCTTCTTTAAGGGAATTAACAATCTGGTTTTCAATTTTGGAGTCTTTTTGTTTTTTACATTCTTGACATTTCCCGGATTTTTTTTATCTGTATTGCTCATCGTTTTGTAAGCAGAACCTTTCAATCATGAAGAATGGAAATGTAGAATGCAAAATCCATTTCTTCTCCAACAGATAAATAATACACTTTACGGATAGCCATATTAAAAAAATCCTCAATAAATATTGTCAAATATATTTTTGTTATAAGTATTTTTTTATCATTTTTCAAAGCAATCATTATTCCTCCATATAAAAAAAATCTAACAGAATTACTTTATTTTTCTTTTTGAAATTTTAGGTAGCTTGAAAGTCTGTATTCAAATCCCTTATATAATTACATCTAAAACTCCAAGTATATAAATTATACTTATATTCAATCAAATATACACGAATCCATATACACTCCAATACATTAAGCACGTGTTTCCAACGTTTTACCTATCTCCTGTAGTCATTATCAACGATCTACATATATATAATATTTCTTTAGCATCTATATATAACTCTTTTCATTATATAAATTTTAATATTACAATTACTTCCCTCTCCCCTTATTATTTATTCCTCCCTATTATTTCTTTAACATCTATATATAGTTCTTTTCATTATTAGATTTTGAACTACAAGTGTCAAACTAACTCAACCCACATCTTTGACACTTTAGATAAATACAGTAAAAATTATTACTAATCATTTACTAAACTAGAAATTGTCTCTAGCAGAGATATAAACTTTAAAACTCAATTAAAGATTAATATATTTAATTTTTTAAAATTAAGCACACACACACGGGTTTATTCATATTTCTCTCTCCTATATATAATATCTTTTCATTATATAAATGTTATTATTACAATTACTTGCTCCCACTCTATATTTGTTAAACCAATTTTTTATTACGTCTTACACAAATGTACAAAACATTTACAAACCCAGCAATACCAACAATTTTTTACGTATTACTATTTATATACGGCTATTAATAATTTGTTCCATTTAAATAGAACAAATTGTTAAACAATGATTTTAATTATAAATAATATTTAATGGTATGTAAATAGTAATACATAAGAAATTGTTGGTATTATTGGATTTGTAAATGTTTTGTACATTTGTGTAAGATGTAATAAAAAATTGGTTTTAAAAAGTAAAGAATAGGAGGAGATAAGTAATTGTAACAATAAATTTTATATAATGAAAAGAGTTATATATAGATGATTTTAAAAATATACGTTTATAATATGTATATATTTGTAGATCCTTGATAATGACTACTAGGAGGTAGTTAAAATGTTGAAAACATGTGCATAATATATTGGAGTATAATTACATTTTGAATTACAAGTGTTAAACTAACTCAACCCACATCTTTAACACCATATATTTTAGATAGTACTTATGTATTAGACCTATGTCTTTTCACATTTTTATCAATCCACTGATAACTTTCTAATCTTCTGATCTGACCAAATAACATGTACATTGGAACTTGTACAAACTTAAAATGATAAATTCATTAAAACGGACTATGGGTACATGATATTTTCACAAGATTTACAAAGCTATCAGCAGTCTGAATATGTATGCGAAAAGGCATAGCAGTTCTAATACATGACAGTAATTGCACCAGACTTAATCTGAAAAAGTAAATGTTTAACAATACTAAAAATATTAATTTCATACAAAAAATATTAAATATGGCACTGATGAGTGCTGGTTTAGCATGAAATGCATCTGGGGGATCATTCGTTATTTTAAGGAAGAAATTAATTCTATTGGATTTTTTATATATGAAAGATCATTTGGAACAATATTTTTTAAAGAGAAAAGGAATTTATTGTTATTAATTTTTTATTAATAATGATGGTGATGAGTTTTAAAGAAAAAATAATAGACCTTCATAGGAGTTACTTTCAATAAAAAAATTTGAGTGGTAAAGATCCCCACATAAACTGCTCAATAACAAGAAATGTCTTTCTTATGAAAAGGGGCATTGCCCTGTACAGTTTGATGCAGTGGTAAAATGGAAAACTCTGGAGGTCAAAGTGAGAGATCAAAGCACAGATCTTTTAGTTTCAGTGCTCAAGTTCTTATGAACTCCAGAGCACCAAATCATTTGATTATTTTTTAATGAAATACTAGTTAGTACCCTATTTTCCTGAGGATTTGTGATAATGGTATTTTAAATACCATAATATGTTAGACTATTTCCACCATCTATCATTAAATGTTGAATGTCTAAAGAATTTTAAACTTTATTTAAACTTTTCAAATACAAACAATTGTTAGTAATACTCCACAAAGAGACAACATTGGTTAGCAGATTGCACAGCATTTCAAATGGTATTATTCTCTGCTCTTCTTCAGATGTTTCTGGCCTAACCAGTGATAATACTAGCATAGAATTCAAACTCAGACCTTTAGATTCTTGAATTTCAAAATTTAAGGCAATGCTCTAACCAACAAAGCTATTCTATTGCATTGACGTTTGGATGTCATCTATTTTCCTAAGATACTGATTATGCAATAAATGAATGTCAATCAGATAGACATAATGTATTATTAGATTTAAAAAATCATCATTGCAAATCAAACATATCAAATGTTTTTTTATTATAAACTTTCTAACAGTATAATTAGATGTAACATTAAAATTAAACATTACTCAATTTTATTTTCAAATCGTTGATAATGTTATCTAATATTATGATATCCAATCACTTTTAAATTTATTATTATGGCATAAGCACTTGAGGATTATATTGGTATCTTATGCATTTATATGTGAATGTAATAATTTAACATTATCTCTTTCAATCTTTATGATACACTATCGCATGAAGGATTCTCCAAATTAAATCCAAACTTCTGCTTCATAGCTTCTCTTTTCCACATCACATCAGCAAACATCTTTACTTTCATCCATTCATCTCACATATCATTTCTTTATAGGTATTTTCCAATCTTTCAATCCCAGTTTAAAATTTCAACTATTCTATTATTATCATCTCTGCTAGAAATATGTCTATCTCAGCTCCATTTCAATATTTTAGTTCTTTCAAAGATGTCATTGATACCTATCCCCTTGTCAAAGATGTCAATGATACCTATCCCCTTGTCAAATATGCTTTTCACTTTAGTGCCTTTCATTATTGTTAAGACAAGACTCCTAAATTCCCTGAGTTCTTAGAAGAATTAAACAAGTCACTTTTCTCATATCCATTCCACACATTCCTAATCATTACAGTTATTGTTTACATGTAAATGGTAAATGAACATTCATGCATTCCTTACTAATATATATTAGTCAGCATGGAGAGTTCATCAACTATTACCTTTGAAATTAAAAAACAATACCAGTTACCTGTTAATTCCTACTCGAAATATCAACTGAATTAAGGATAAGGTATAGCCCATGTAATTTGATGCAATAGCAGAGTGATATATTGTAGAGTTTGAATTTCATGGATTGTGGTTTGGTCTGTGTCATTCTAGTGCTCAAATTTCTTATAATACAACATTTATTTATTTATTTATTAATCATGGAATATATATTTGGGTAAACAAACATCGATTTTCAGAAGTGCACATATATTTTCTTGAACAGTTGTGATTATTTAATTAACCTACTCATTCAGTATATTAAATGTTTATTATAGTAAATAGAGGAATTTGTTAGAATTTTCAGTTTATAATCATCCTTCAATCCATCTCAACAATTGATACATATAACCACACACATGTGAAAAAGATAAATAATCTCCAATATACATATTTCTCCAGAACCAGCATTCACCAGTTGGGCCAGGTTATAATCTCTCATACATATATACAATCAGTGCTCAGCTTATATTAAGATAGCAATTTTTTAAACTTTAATGAACAGGCTTTAATATTCTCCCCTTTCAACAATTCAACCATCCATTTCATTGAAAAACCAACAATGGATGGCTCAAAGTCCTTGGGGAATTTCATTTTGTAGACACACCCATGTAGACATTATGTAAATCCCCTTATATTATCAGATGATTATGTATTCGTTTATATTAATAGCAAAGGGTTAGATTGACATAATGACTATATGGCTGTGACAGCAATATCAAATTCATCAAGGGTTTTGAACCTTTGATTGATTTTTCAATGAAATGGATAATTAAATTGTTGAAAGAGTGAGAAGATTGAAGCCTGTCTATTAAAGTTTAAGGAATTTCTATATTAATATAAGTTGAGCACTGATTGTATATATGTATTGGAGATTAGGGTATGCCTAACTTATGAGTGCCAGGTTTAGCATGATATATATATAGGATCAGTTATCTTTTTTTATATGTGTGTAGTTATATGTGTATGGAGTGGAGAATA
This sequence comes from Epiperipatus broadwayi, assembly GCA_028023455.1. Classification (NCBI taxonomy): domain Eukaryota; kingdom Metazoa; phylum Onychophora; class Udeonychophora; order Euonychophora; family Peripatidae; genus Epiperipatus; species Epiperipatus broadwayi. The sequence goes on from JAQFVV010000037.1 coordinate 9,593,911, forward strand.
AACATATACTGAAAATACTATGTTCAAACCCCTCTGTTTATTATAGTAAATATTCAGTATACTGAATGAATAGGTTAATTACATATTGCCTTGAAAATAGTTACATCATGGTATAAGATCAGCTCATCCCTCTTCTATTAACATAAATGGATACGAAATGGTATGATAGTATAAGGAGTTAGATTGACACGATGTCTATATGAGTCTGACTATAATTTCAAACCCATTAAGGGCTTTGAGCGTTCCATCATTGGTTTTTTAATGAAATGATAGTTGAATTGTTGGAAGGGTGAGAAGATTGAAGCCTGTCTATTAAAGTTGAATATTTTAATATAATCCAAGCATTGATTTCTATATATGTGTGGGAGATTATGATCTGGCCTAACTTATGAGTGCTTGATCAGCATAAAATATGTATATTGGGGATCATTTATCCTTTTCACATATAAGTGGACATGTATATCAGTTATTTGAGATGAAGTGGAGGATTAATATAGACTAAAAATCCGAAGTTCAAATTCCTCTATTTAATTATTATTATTGTAACAACTATCAGTTTTCATAATATACTCATTCCAGTTTTTGTAAAGATGCTAGGAAATATTATTCTATTCTTTAGCATATCCTACTATCTCTTTTATCCCATCATATGTTTATTTAAATTTTCTTATAACTCAATTTAAAAAAAATTACTTCTTTATATATATTTGTGACAGACAATATAAATATCTCAAACATTCGGGATACTGTTGTTATCCAATCAATAGTGACGAAAGATGTTGGAAATTAACCAATTGAAAATCTAGTTTGCCATTTACTAGTGACGATTTATGGCTATCTATAAATATAGACCATTTTTAAATGAGAGAAGGTGGCAAGAATCAAAAGAGAAAAACTGCCCAATGGTAAATAAGATGTTGTAGAGTTTTCTGATGGATGAAGAACTTTGAGAATATCAATGAATATATGAGACAGAGTAGCAATATTAGAAAGTCCTCTTTCTGATAATAGAGGATTTTTATTTAAATGGAGAAAATACTTTTGATGTGATCAAACAATATTAAAAATTGTCATGGCAGATTTTAATGCTATAATTAAAATACAAGTGAGAATAAATAAATTAAAAAAAGTGTCAGCTTCAATTATCATATGTAATACATTTCTAACTATGGCTACTATACTAGATGGAAAAAAAATGACAAATTCGTCTACAGTATAGATGCATTTGAGAAATAACTTTCTTCATCAATAAGCATAAAGCCCCATAGCAACCCATGCAATATAAGTACTATAATGGCTATTACTTGCAAGGATTGTTGGTAGTGTTCCAAGACAACTGACGATGATACTATTCTCAAAATGCATGGTTGATGACATGCATATTGTCAATTTTTCATATGTCATAGCATTGGCCATGAAGCAAATCCACTAATCTGGGACAACTGCAGCTGTGCTGGCCACTCGACCACCAACGATTGGCATATTATCAATTTTTATATCATATAATTTTATCATGTAATGTAAATTAAATTGAGAGAGTGCAAATTTCTCAAGCGCTTGTGACTATTAGTAACCAATCAGATCTTAAGCACTGGGACAGGGAATTTAACAAGAAAAGAGTGAATTCCACTCTCTTCTTTACTTGTCTTTCTATATATCCAAGCCAGTCGAAAGTACTTATATCTGAGAGCGTGAATCTTAAATGTCATCACACTTAATTGACTCAGTTCAAATTATAAACATACTCTTTTCTTGTTAAATTCCCTGTCCCAGTGCTTAAGATCTGATTGGTTACTAATAGTCACAAGTGCTTGAGAAATTTGCACTCTCTCAATTTAATTTTCAATACCGTCTGCGCTTTATAAAATATTATTTACATGTAATGTAGCAGCTTTAAAAAAATTGAATGATAAAAATATATTAGTAATGTGGAATTTGTTCATTTGGATAAATATTCACAAACTCAATGTCTAAAGAATCATTTCAATAAATATTGTAAATAACACCTATTTTTTTATAGCAATGTCTAACTATTTTCACAGAGGCTAAACTCTTCATACAGTAGCACCACCAGTGCAAGCCAGGGTAATCAATGGATGCAAGAAGGTTACTCTGGTTTACATTAATGATATTATTGTATGGAGAGTTTAGCCTCTGCTTAAACAGCATGTGTAAGCATAAGAAATGGTGATCATGTGATGTTTAGTGGTTTATCTAATAATAATCACTTTTATTTCATTTTTGATTTGTTGTACAGTAATAAATCAAACCTAAACTTTTAATTAACAATAATGTTTTGATTTTATAGTAATCAAGCAAACTTTCAGTTTTAAATATTAATTTACAATGAATTGCTAATGATTTTAAAATGCATATAATTTTTTTTATGGCTTATCAAATATGTAATGTTAAGAATATAAATCTATTGACATGCGCAAATAAAATATTAATTTACAATGAATTGCTAATGATTTTAAAATGCATATAATTTTTTTATGGCTTATCAAATATGTAATGTTAAGAATATAAAGCTATTGACATGCGCAAATAAGTTTAAAGACCTTGCTAAGATAATTCACATGCTAATTCCCCAAAGAATCATTTTAATGTACTTATAAATAATACCCATCTTTTGTTATATCAATGTCAATTTATTTTGTTAGTTAAAAGATGATAAAATCTTTAGAAACAAATTGAGATAAAAAAAACAAAAAAAGGGGGGTGGGAAATATAGATTTGTGAAATTTGTAGAGGAAAAACTATTTAGAGCTTATAAAAAATTTTTTTAAAAAAAAATTGATATAGAAGCTTGTAAATAAAGTCACCACAGAATTGAAAATGTTATCTAACAAAAAGAGACATATAAAAAAAAGACGTGAAGATAAGGTGCTGAATTGAATCTGCTGGAAAAAATTAATAATAATATATCAAATGATTTTTTTAAGTCGAAAGTTAAAGTACCAGAAATGCAGGGCTAGAAGATATCACATAGTAAAATGTAGATAGTGGTAATGCAAAGCTATAGAAATTATGACAGCTGAGATGGAAGAACCCTAACATTCAATGAATGGACTAGTCCAGATTCAATGATATCTTGATTGGATTAAGCATTCATCATTTCAGACCAATGAATATATGAATAGAATATATGAATAGATGATATATCCAATAGCAGAAACAGACCAATGGGTGATGATACTCAGTGAATCCGATTGCCTTTATTATGGAAGAGGATTTGGATGTAATAATATGAATAAAATATTTACTCATATTTATATGAGTCTGCATTTATTTCAATGTTTCTTAGAACACACTGTTGAAAGGCATTTATAAAAGTGGAATACTTTGTATCCCTCCACAGAAAATATCCCAAGAACGTTTGCAAACATAACATTACATAAGGAAAACCTTCCACTAAGGCTTATTATTGATTTTGTCTGGTCATATTTTAACAAAACAACCCAAACTATTGCTGTGTGGATTACTGAAGAATGGCAAATACCCAATTAAATCATCATATGTATTTATTAACAGGACTGAAAGCATGAAAATAGATATTAATAATAAAATTGCTTTACTCGTGATGTAAAAAAAGTTATACAGTTCGGTGCCCAGAATAGAATCAATCGAGTTGTTTGATAAATTTCTAAGTAACAACAACTATGAACATCACAATAAATAACTCCTATTAGATGTCTCTTAAAATGAATAGATAGACATCACAGCAGCAGTAAATGGAAAATATTATAACATAAATAATGGTTGGCCAATGGGTCTGTCCATAAGCAGAAGCATCAGTAGTCTATTCCCAGCAAAACTTGAAAACTGTTTTTCCCAAAATATGTACATCAGACTCAAGCTTAATATACACTAGATACATGGATGATATGTTTATATGTGCTACACACATATATATTGATAAAAAAATAACAGGAATTGGAATAGGCATTGACAATATCATGGACTATGGCGAGAAGAAGACAATAGTAAAGGAATAAAGTTTTTGGATTTGTATATACAAAAGCAGGGACACATGATAGACTGCAGAATGATGCTTAAGCCCCTAAATATAAGAGGAGCGATACACCCTAGATCAAAAACCCTGATGTCACATAAATATGTGGGATTGAATGATTTTTTACACAGAAATCATACACTATGCTAAGTTTGAGTATGATAAGAAGAACAACACTGAAAAGTATCCTTGCCTCATTCAACAAGAACTTAAAAAATGAATAAGCCTACCATAAAAGTGCACATAAATTAAAAAATATTTGTAAAGAGAAATCTTAATATAAGCTTTTGAATCCCTCCATCACTTAATCAATTAGTCAATAACTCTAACCACATTTTACCAAGTGAATCAGCAGATCCAATAATCTATAAAATTAACTGCAGCCAATCAGCCTGCAAAGCTGCATATTATGGGAATTTAGAGTCAACTTATCAATGAGATTCGCCTATAATAGAGCCCTCAGAGATAAAGAACATGTCAATATTTACAAACTACAGGCAGAAAAACAATCACAGATTCAAGCTAACAAAAGCAGAAATAGTGTGCACACACTCACAGAGAGAGAGAGGGGGGCAGAAAGTTAAAGAAGCATGTTCAGTAACTAGTAACCATTTTTCCATCAACAGAAATGAAAGAAGCATACCCATATTAAAAAAATGGGTGACTTGAATAAATCTTAAATTTAAATACATTGACTAGTTTATTAGATAATAGTTAAACACTTATATAGAAAACTTGTAATCACACTAGTATGCACCGTGAATATAATACATTGAAAGCCTGCTTTTCTGTGAGTATATTCCTTAATTACCAGATATTTATTACATTCATATATACACATAACAATCTTTAACCTTCCAAAATTCTTCACAATATATAAGCTAAAATTTATAAATTAATTAAAAATATATTAATAGATTTTAAAAATGCTTACATTTGAATGGATAGCTAGATAATGAATACTCTAGTATAAAATGCCTAAGGTAGGAGGAAATGAATGTAATACGGAAGTAATTAATATGATTTATTTAAAATAACAGAATATCTGAGGAAAATGTAGTGGAGGACTAAAAAATGTAACTATGAAATCACATAAAGGGCTGTTTAAAAAATAAATAAATAAAAGTTTAAAAGTAGAAAAGTTTTAAACAATAAGAAAAAAAAATATCACAAAAAATTCAGGATGTAATCACAAAGAATGTAAATTTTTTTACAAGAACTATGAACTAATTAAGAGTAGAAAAATATATATATATAATATGATAACATTGTTATTTGAAATGATAAGTTTTAAATGAAATGAGATCTCCAAATAAATCTATAAAAATGAAAAAAACTACAGAAACAATGAAATATTATATATTACAAAAACTGATGAAAATAAAATAAAAAAGTTGGCAATATGCCAAATGTGATACAATAAAGATATACCAAGTGACTTAGTTAATACAATTGTAATATTGACATTTAAAACAAAAGAAAAAAGTGTGTATTAGAAATTTGTATATGCTATTTTTATTATCATAAATGGAAATTAATGAAACCTATTATGCTGTTCTTTTATATAAATAAAAAATAAAATCATATATAACAGCTATATTAATATATTTGCAAAGAAATCA